>JARKIC010000158.1:0-411198 GCA_029378375.1 Mycena olivaceomarginata
TGTCCCGACACGTCGGCCAGGACGTCGAAGCCTGTGATGCGTACAACCGGACGAAGGCGCTCTGGCAACTTCCCCACGGTGAGCTTCATCCGACCGAGATTCCGGACGAGCGCTGGGACACCGTCTCGGTGGACTTCATTGTCGAGCTTCTGGGGCCCACGGGTTCGATGCAGTTATGGTTGTGGTCGACGTCCTTGGTAAGCGAGCCCACTTCAACCAGTGCCACACCAGCCTTGGTGCTGTCAGAGCTGCCCGGTTGTACTACCGGAACGTCTGGAGGCACCACGGAACCCCCCGGAAGTACATTTCCGATTGTGGTCAGCAGTTCATTCGCCAAGTTCACTCGCGAACTGTGGCGCCTCATCGGTATCGAACCCGCCACCTCCACCACTTACCATCCGCAGACCGACAGTCAGACTGAACACGTCAACCAGGAGCTCGAACAGTTCGTCGGTATCTTCATGAGCTACAAACAGGACGACTGGGATGAGCTCCTGCCGGCAGCCGAGTTCGCCTACAACAACCACGTCCACTCCTCGACGCAGCAGGTACCGTTCATGATGGACACCGGCCGTCTTCTGCGGATGGGGTTCGAGGTGAACGGTAGGCACTCCGCCGATGAGTCCGTCAATGAGTTCCGCGACCGGATCGCCGCTGGAGTCTCCGAAACCAAAGCTGCCCTCGTTAAGCCAAGGACGAGTTCAAGCTGTACTATGACCACCGGCGCATACCAGTGCCGGAGATCAAGGTAGGCGACCGGGTCTGGATGGATGCCTCCGACATCAAAATGACGTGTCCGTCACCCAAGTTCTCGGACAAACGGCTCGGACCCTTCAAGGTCATAAAGGTTGTGGGCAACGGTGCGTACAGGCTTGAGCTCCCGCCGCGTTACTCCCAGCTTCACCCGGTCTTCCCGGTCGTGAAGCTCGAGCTTTGCGAAGCCGGACCCATTCCCCGGACGCCCCCGGCACGACGAACCACCGCCCATCCTCCAGCCAGATGGAGACGAGAGGTGGGAGGTCGATGAGATCCTGGAAGCGCGAGTCCGATACGGCAGCCTCTGGTACATGGTGCGCTGGAAGGGTTACGTTCCGGAGCACGATAAGGGGGTAAAGCACTCTGATGTCTTCGCCAAAGATGCCATTGATGCCTACTACCGCTGCTACCCCAACACCCCCGGCCAGATTGCCTCGGCCGCCTTCGACTTGCTGTCCATCCGGAGGCGCGATAGCACCATCCGCTTCATACGTCGGGACGCCGTATTCCAAGGGGGGGGGGGGGGGGGGGGGGGGGGGGGGTGATGTCAGGGGAACCCCCGCTCTTCTGGCCTTTCCCGCTTACGCTCCGGCTCCGGCTTCCATTCCGGCTAATGCCTCCGGCTTTCCGCCCATCTGTTCTCGTTGGCACGTGCTATGCGACCAGGCCCGTGATCATTGTAGATACTTCTGGACACGTGCTACTGGGTAGTTACTGATTCGTATATAAGGTTTCGCCTGGCGTGGGAATCCTCATCTTTTCTTCTCTTCGGATTCCCAGCTAGATGCATAGTATTCCCGCTCCTGTATTTAGTACCCATATTTATGCTTCGGATTCCCCTGCTAGTTTCCGTGCCGCGCACCGAGCTTAAGGTTGCCCTTACAGTAGCATACATGTCGCCTGAACACGCTGCCCTATAAATCTGAATGATATTAGGATGGCTGCGCGCATAGTTAAGGTCCCGTTCCGGTGCTCTGCTTAGAACACATATGCTTTCTGTGTCACATCAGTCACTATATCCGAAATCATCCCAACAATCGACTGATTTTTCATCAGGCAATGATCAACCCACACTATTCAGCGCCAAAGAGCTTCTGCTCACTGGCTTCAACAGCGACGAAAAGTTCTTGTCACCCAATTTGAGGCGCTGATAGGGCGTGTACCAAAACATGCTTGAAAACACCAGTTTTTTATTTCATTTTGAACCTATTAGTGGGCAGAAGTGAGGCATTAGATTATGAGTGTACACCCTCCCTGGGGTGGTAGGCTACACTATTGATAGCCGAAAGTCAGTGTAACAAATCAAGTATGAAGGATTGAGTGGACTTGACAAGGCAGCCCAAAAGGCTGTTGCAGCCTGACTATGATACAGTGTCAAAACCCAGATGCGAAAAATGCCTAGATGTGAAAAAATTCCGTTTTGTGTTAGAACATAGAGCTCTTTGGGGTTTGAATTTTTTCATGGAGTCCCTGCGAGGTGTATAAGTAATATAGTGCATTGAGACTTGGCATTGAACCAATTGTGGGTGAGCAAACATTATCTTATGTGCTGGAGGGGAAACATCAGGGAACTACTCAGAATTATTGACTTGCTGCCTCAACGGCCTCTGAATAGTCTGATGACTATTAAAACAAGATATACAAAGTCAAGATTGGTACAACCACATTAAGGCCGGCAGAGATATAGCGCCGCACCATTTTGTGTATATGACCAACTGATTAGATTGGGATGAAGACATGTTACTGAGTTAACCATCACTGTGGTTACTCAGGCAGATCTGACCGTTAGAAAGATGCGGGCCTCGCATCAAGGATTTACTGATATGATTGATGAGGATTGGCACTACAGAATAGCACCGCGCTATATTTTGGTGGTGACTACAATGGTCCGCCAGTATAGCGCCGCGCTATATTGTCAATCCGCTTGACATGTACTATGGGTTCTACTGAGCTTAAAAAAAAGCGAGGATACGATGGCAAGCGGTGCAAGAGCGGTGGTGGTGATACTTAGGATGGAGGCGAGAAGGGAAATGTGTATTTGGATCGGGGGTACTCAGTGATCTCGTAGATGTGATTTGCGGGTGCAGCGGGACATGAGGTGCGTCCGGAGGAAAGATTGGGAAAAGAAGAGAAAGAAACTGTGCCGCCGCTCACTCCCGCCGGATGATCGATGGCGGAACAGCGGTCACGCAGTGAAGGCCATGCTTAAGCGAACTACACGAGTCGCACTGTTTGATGCTGAGTCGCACTGTTGTATGGTCCCAGTCACACTGATGGTGCTGGGTCGCACTGTCAATCTGGCGACAGTGCGAGTGGCTGAGTCGCACTCGCACCGTTTTCATCATCCCTCCATGACTCGCCCATCGCGTCCACCTCCGATGTAAGAGCACTTGGTAATCATCCACCTGGCCGTGCTCAGTATCGCAATGCAACAGGTTGTTGATCAGATTGGTGTCCAGTTTGCTAGATGATGTGCCATAATGTTTCTATTCAATGTTGCATTTTTCTTGCCCCTGATGATCGGGTCCTCCGAACCCTGAGATGTAGACATTGCCCTGGGTGTTCGCTCTCCTTCCCTTAGAAAGCCTCGTTTTGGCACCGCCGGACGTGTCTGATGGGTCCAACCATTCTGTTCACCTTTGCCGCATTCCGCGGGCCAATTGATGCATCAAGCACGCCTTCCAGGCAAGTCTTCATCCTATGACAGACCGAGTTTGATACCGACATATTTGTATTAAAACATAGTCATGCAGGTTCTCGCGCCACCACCGATGGTCTATTCGAATTATCAAGAACTTCCACACTTTCTTCGAAGATTTGCAACGCGAGGTATAGAATCCGTCTTATCTCATGATTCTCTATCCCTCAGATTGATACTGGCCTTTGTCTTCATAGCTTCAATGTGTTCTATGTACGTCTTAGGGCATGTTTAGCCTGCGGGGTAAGCGGAACCGGATTCATGACTTGCTCGTACTCAGTGCTAATATACCGATGGGTTGACAGTATTCCAATAATTGAGGCCTTCGTCTACTGCCTGGCATGTTGCATCACATTAGAATTTGCGACGTGTCCAGTCAGTCTTAACTCAGTTTCACGCCCTCTGCCTTCACTCGCTAATACCCACAGTCACTGCATCTTGATGGCTTCTCGACCCAAGCCTGCACCGAGGTTGCTCGGCACACCTGGACACACTTGGACCTTGGCAGACCCTGCCGAGGTTTGCTCAAGGTATGCACCTCACGATCACTTGGGTTCTTGGACTCGACCATGCTAAGTGACTTAAGTATACGCAACTTGTGATCACAACAGATCTCAAGTTGACGTGGGAAGGACGTGAACGTGACGTCACGGTGACAAAATGGTGTTGCCACTTCGAATCTTTCAGTGAGCCGATGCTCCTGTCAAATACCTCTCATCTTTAGGCAGAGCAGATACATTCCCAAGGATTAGGTCTTGTATCTCCTGTGTAATTCTTTCTGACAGAAACTACGAGGACACTGGATTATGTCCGGATCCGTGGGAAACCCGCGGGTCGCGGGTTTCCGGGGCCGTTTCCCACCAATTTCCCACTCGCCTTTTGATCTGATTGATGCGACAAAATGGGCAACGGGGGCTTGTATTGGAGTCGGGTACTGAGGAACTTGAAGGTGGCTATAGAAGAACACAGTTCACTGAGGGACTCGGCGCACCTCGAGAGAGGTGGTGCTAGGTGGTTCGAGGCTGCCTCGCACACACCTTGTCATCTCTGGGCACAGCCTTGCCGGGCAGACCCAGGGCAGACCCTGCCGAGGGGGTCTCGGCCGATCTCGGCTAAGGCTCGCCAAAGCTGGACTCACATGGCTCCAGGAGCCGTCAAAATGCAGTGAGTCCACCGTATAGTAACCCCAACTGCGATCGGTGTAAAGGAATCTTTAAGTATGACCATCAAAGCCATTCACCTCGCAGATTTTTGTATGTATGTAGATAACTTGAGTGAATGAATAAATTGTCTTCAGGAAAATGTGTTCATTGGCCATAGATCTGAACTATATGATTTGTCGGTTTGGTGAATTTCAAATGACGGTTGGTTGCCTTTCAATACGCCGGAGTCTGTACTTCTGCCGGAGCGAAGCAAAGGCATGTCATGTATGGAGAAAGGAGCTAACAGATACAAATTGATGAGCACCGCCGAACGAGCAAAATCTTAAAGAACAGGTGATTTTGCCCTGAGAAGTTGATCACATATTGTCATGAGCACTCGATGGGCTATTCAGCAGTAAGGCAGGACCCATACTATTTTCGGGCTTTCTATATCCCCAAATGTTTGTAGATTTAATGCTGAAGCTTACGCGCCGCGATGCGGTTTTAAAAAAAAATGAGTTGGTGGTTTTGATGGGGTCGTGATGGCTAACGGACCATATATGGATATTTACTTGTTCATCAGCTGTTTCTGGTCTGTAACAGAGACTATGTTGGATTTGGTGAGAGCTGTGCAAGCCTGTGCAAGCTGTTACGAGCTCACAGCAATGACTGGTGGCTACGGGATGCTGTTAATGATACGTATACATAGCCTCGAAAATGACAAAACAGTATATAAGTAGTGTACTGACAAGCATGTATGCTACCGGATTGCAACGAGGTTCCCTTTCGTCGCAATCTTCTAGGGTTTACTTCAACAGACTATGCCACCACTAATAATACCCTATTCAGAGGAAGACTTCAGAGGGGATGTTTCGCAGAAGAACTGAGTTAATTCACTGTAATACTACGGTTTAAATACAAACTATATGCATAGTCAAGCGTCCACGGTGATAAATACTAAGAAACAAACAGATAAACAATATAAACTGCGGGCAACGAGGGCAAATGGCGGCAGTGAAAGTTCAACCAACCAATGTTCAAGTTATTCAGTAGCGCGGCCCGGACCGCTACTTCGGTTTGCAATACTAACATGCCACGCCCCGCGATTGCCACACCCCCAAGTAGAAAGCACGCAGCATTGAACTGGTATCATTGTTCCTCCCAAGGCCATCACCCTGGCTGGCAGCGCAATATTATACTGCGTAGCTAGGCGGTGAGCCTTCCGGAAGTCCCGCGTTTAACAGGGTCTCCAACTGCGCCTCCACGCGGCACAATCGGAGGGTCACTGTCTCTTCGCCATCCACCGCGTTGATATGGGGTAATGCAACGTTTTCTGCCACAACTGGCACGGGTTGTATCAGCAAGCTGTCGGCTTTCAGTCGCAGGTCATCCTGCGATACATGTTCCTCCGCGTTGGTAAATTGCTCGGGGAGCATGTGAGCGACCTGTTGGCGGCGTCTTCTCACACATAAACAGAGAATTATGACCGCCCCCAGCAGCCCGACGGAGGCACTGACAGAGCCTGCGATCACCGCCGTCCGGGCTGCGTTTCTGCGGAGCGCTGTGAGACGGTGGTTCTACGGACGTTATTATCTACACCACCTGGGTGATTTCTGAATTGGATTTGCAGTTTGAGAAGCAAGATCGGTAGATGCACTGCTGGACCTTGATATAACACTGTCGCTTCCGTGAGATGGTAGTCCTTGGGACGTTATTATCTACACTACCTAGGTGATCTCTGAATTGGATTTGCAGTTTGAGAGGCAAAATCGGTCGATGCGCCGCTGGACCTCGATATAAAACTGGTGTCTCCATGAGAAGGTGGTCCTTGGGACGTTATTATCATTGGATTTGCAGTTTGAGAAGTAAGATCGGCCGAAGCATCACTGGAACTTGATATAACACTGGCTTTTCCGTGAGATGGTGGTTCTTGGGACATTATTATCCGCATTACCTGGGCGATTTCTGGATTAGATTTGCAGTTTGAGAAACAAGATGGGCCGAGGTGCCGCTGGAACTTGATATAACACTGCTGTTCCCCCCCCCACTGCTATCTATAACCGACCAAGAACCGAAGAGGACACCAACATCCATTTCACCGCCGGTGAAGAACTCGAAGAGACCCTTTGTCATGTCGAGCAGAGCTGAGCCGGAGCAGGTTTGGCACTGCCCGTAATTAGTCCATATTATGATTCCAAATGAGCGAAGGAATATACCATGTCAACGCAAGTAGCGGTAGCCGTCAACCCACGGACTGTAATTGTCACCTGCTTTCCACAGCAGTTGGATCCATCACCGAATTGCTGAAAATGGACAGTTAGCCTAGCCTCAACCTTGATCGAGACAAGTCGATTTACATCGTTGGCCATCGCAACGTACTATCAATGGGGGGGTAGGCTCGGAGCCAATGCACAAGAATAGAAGTGACGCACGAAATCGCTGTCTTGGTGTGTTTTGCCGGTGCAGGTATCTCTGAAGGCAGGGGATCGGATCCAAGGGAGGTGAAAAATAGGAGGATGGACATACGGGCCAGTGTCATTGGGATACCAGGTGAATTCCTGGTTAACGAATTCAGCCCGCTCGTTGAGGTGGGAGGCACTGTTATCAACGCGCTTGGCAATTGGACGGTGGCTGCGTGCCCTTTGAGGGTTTGCCACGCCCACGGCAAGGGTTTGGAGCACAATAACGGCTATGCAGAGCGAACAGCTCGGGTTCCATCCAAGCATCGAGATTTCCGGAGCAATGCAAAGAGGACAACGAAAAGAGTCGTTTTGTCTTATAGCCTGGAGCCAGTGGCAGCCCAGGTTTTCGGAAGCGAATGAGACCAAAAACTGACTGAGGGAAGGAATGGTGGGTGCAGGAAGCGAGAGAGGCTGCTGCCTAAGGCACCACTTCAGCCCTATTTCATGTTCATTTCGGGTTGACAGATGGTCTTTGTCGTTCAATCCCCCATCATGGGAACAAGAAAATATAGCAATAGAAGGAGGCAGAGCGGGAGTGCATTTGCCGATTGAAGCGCCCAAGCGTGTGACCCTCTTGTCGCGCAAACTGTCCACCACTTTCCAATAAACCTCGCGGTAAGAGAACTCACGGTCCATCACTTTCCATGATTCGACAGAAAATATGGCAAAGCGGACTTGCTCGAGCCATGAGATAAAATTGGCCCGGGCAGAAGCGCGTACTTGGCAAGCGACATACTGTATCATTTTGACACAATGTCCAGGTAACAGGTGACAGGGGGCAGGGGGGGGAGGGGGGTCGTGAACTGAATAAATTTGACCTCGGTGACGGTGACTCTGGGATTTTACGGCTCAAAACGGTGCAAAAACGCAAAAAAATTGAATTAAATGCCGGACTTCCATTCATGGTAATCTTCTCATAATTGCTGGGAAATGATCATCGAGTCCAGTGAACATTTATGGTTGACAGGTGACACCTTGCAAACATTTGGTTGAAATGATACAGTATGCAATGTGATGGGCCGTAAGTGCTTTGGCCTCGAGTAAACACGAAAGCGGGGAGCTGCCGGGCCGGCCGGCCGAGGGCTTTGAAGTCTTCGTGATTGGCTTTGATTTTGTTGTATGTGCTGTAATCAAACAAATTTCCGCTCTCCGTTTTTTTCCAAGTGGTGCACATACTACTTAGCATCCGGATAGCTCAGAGCACGGAGTGCCACTACAGTGATGTGACGGGGAGCAATCGGCTAGATCCCGGCACACGAGAGATTCAAGTTCGGACGAAAGTAACTGGTGTAAGTAGTCGATTGACTGAAGTATTCAACATACATGCTGTGTTTATAAGTAACTACGGGATAGGAGTGAAATGGAGATGGATCGGGGTAAGAATAGATATGTATAGGATGAGTAAGGGAATGAATAGAGTGAGTGATCAATCGAGGCACGAGTGCGACGTCAAGGACATCAAGAATGAATAGGTAATTGAATCCAAGGGATAAAGTAAGAGTGAGGATAGGGAGGGACGAAGGAATGAGGTAATTGCCATATCGGGGTGATGTGGTTGAAAAAGAAATAGACGCGAAGGCGTACCCGTTACAAGTGACTAGGTGGTTCTGGCCACGATAGACCTTCGTGCCAGCCTTGGGATGGATGGTGTAAGTACCAGCAATGGAATAGGGTCCTGGCCGCGTGCGACGGAGGGTAATGGCGGTAGAAGCTAGTTGAGAAATGCTCCCTTGAAAGAACCAGTGTCATCCCTGCGAGCACCGTGAACCCTTGTCGATCATGTTGCCCACAAATTTGGGAATAAGGTCCTCGAGAATGTCCAGGCTTCTACTATCCGAGATTGACTATTGTAGTTGGTAGAGGGCAAAGAGAAGGTTGCAGAAGGAAGTGCACTCAGTGGTAAGCGTTGGGCGATCCTGGGGTTCTTTCATCTCCCACTTGACGCTTACCTCGACAATATGGTGCACATGTTTGTATGGGCCACATCCATTGCGGACAAAGTTGCAGCCATACCAATGACACTGTACAATGTTGTTACATTTGAACCCCCCCCCATCGGACCCATGACAGAGTTGAACCAATTCAATATCTCAACAACGGAGGGCCCTTTACCATAGTATCCAGACCGTGCATCACAATACATAAAGCACCATTGTTTCTAAACTTCATAACCCATAATTTCAACCAAAATCAGCAAGAATATTTCGACAGGAGTAGTCACATGACTTTACTTATGCGAAGGGGAGTATGTGGAACTGATTTTGAACACAACCTTTGGGCCCAAATAATAATTTCCCAAGGTCAATTGAGCTACTGTGGAGCAACTGGATACTTATAGGGCCACACTGATACACCTTTTATGGTTGAAGACATAATCAAATGTAATCAATTAAATATTTGTTAAATATGATTAAATACGATTATATTGCGATTACATTACGTTATGGGCTGAGGTCGTAATTAATCATAATGTTCCAGCCAAGGTACTACCATGGGCAGCGTCAGTCATCTTTGGGTCTAGGACAAGTCACATGATCAAGTAGGATGACACAAGACACAAGTAGTCTACTGTACTATTTGATTCAATTCGCGCGCCCTGTGACCTGTGACATCGAGCAACGAACTTTCATATTCGTCGATTGCCCCTGGGGACCGTGACATAAAAAAAAAATCGCACTTTGCGCCAGGACTTCCAGAATTACATTCTAAGCTCAGCTGCCTTGATTCTGAGACAAGATAAATGAAATGGCGCATGCTCTGCAAGTTTCTATGACGCCGTACATAGCGAGCGGATCAATTGGCTGCCATAAGCCTTTTTGCGCACCGCCGCTTGTCATCTTCGCCGCAATGGAGAGTCTCTCCGGATCCCTGTAGGGAGGCACCTTTCTCGCGACCATCCTACATTTGTGCGCCACTTAGGTAGCTGTCACCCCCTTTACGGCAAGCTAAACCCCTTCCATTCTATCGACAACAGTGGATCTGTTTCCGAGATCTTGGCGAACTAAAACTGAACACTCTGTCCAACAGAGTTATTTCTACTCATTGAACTGGCTGGCCGATGTCAGGGGGAAACCATTGACAGTTCGCATCTGCGCCCCTGTTTCTGCGGCTAGAGCCTGAGTATTGATCGTACATGGACTCCAGCCACTCAACGGATTTGACCCAGAGGCAACAGCCCCAATGTCAATCATGAATGATGTTCAATGTCGTGTCTGTGCATGACTGACGGCCTATTCACAGGCAATACCAACATGTATTTACTCGTCCAACAAGCCTATTATAAGACCAGTCTTCGCCCTTGAACCGCCAGCCCAAACCTCGTTGAGGTTGGACCGAACCCTTGCTGAGGTTCGGGCTTCGGGAAAATTGGGCGAGAACCTAATCTAACCGAACCCCGGTAACACCACCATCGAGCCTTGTCTGAACGATTAATAAGTAGACACTGATCTGACAGCGATCCATAGTAAATAGGGGGTTTCAAAGTTAAAATTTGAGGTCCAACTTCTGCCTCAACTTCTGCCTCAACTCTCCCTCAACTTGAGCAAAGTTGGGGCAAAAGTTGGGGCTCTAACTGTGAACGACCCGGGCAGCTGTTTCGGCCTCAACTTCCAAGTTGAGGCAAGTCGAGGCCTCGCGTATCAGAAAAAGATCCGTTACACGCCCGAAGCCCCAAATTAGCCGAAGTTGAGGCATCAAGTTGGGGCAGAAGTTGGGGCAGAAGTTGGACGTCAAGTCGGGCTCTTGTGCCCGATTTCACGTCCGACCCCAACTTTGTGCCCCAACTTCTGCCCCGACTTTTCGAAAGTTGAGGCACGAGTTGAGGCAGAAGTTGGGCCCCAGATTCTAACTTTGAAACCCCCTAATGATCTTTTCCAATATTCTCCGAGTCACTCGGGGCCTGCATCTAAAACAGAGCCAGCTTGGTGCGACGCCTCTCTCCTGAAAAAGGCTCATTGAACCGAGTCTCAGTTCTTTCGGTTGTAAGTTGTCTATTTGACTGGGCGCCCCCATTTGCCTCTCACTTTCGATCCCTGAGGGTCTGCATGGCACCGGTCCGAACTTCCCCTGGTCAAAATCTCTGGGTTCTGGCAGATGTATGATGATTCCGTCTGATTAGTCATGAATTCGTCTCCACGCCAGCTATGTCGCCTTGAGGGAGCTTCTTTGATGTAAACCAATTCCCGGCCCCTAATAAATAAACCCCGACAATGCGCGGCTCGATGTTCGTGTCTGACACCTAGATCTCTCATTCTTCTCTGCCTCAATTGGGGCGGACAAGTGCCAGGCTGACACAAAGTTGACCAGCGGGAATGACTGGCAGATGGGCTGACAATAATCAGGGCAGCAATATAACAACTGAGGTACGAGGTTTAATGTTATAGCATCTGTTTATAAGAGACTAGGGCAGCAAAGGCAATGACGCGATCATAACTGATCCAGGATTCCATGGGTAGGCTTGTGACCAGTGTAGAAGGGGGGATGAACCGCTCGTTGACATTCCTTCCCGCCCCTATTACCCCTGTACAGTACGGAAGATCGGTCATCGGACCGATCATTTGTTTCGTACGTATGCATAGGAATATATCACCTTCTCACCCTCGAACCACCATCTACACTGCGACCAGTCACAAGAGTGCCCCAATGCGAGCATGTTGCCAGTGAACACATTACACCTGAGCCCCAGATTAACACCTTTACAGAGTTCTACCGAGCCAGAACCGTACTCTATGTCTACACAGCATTTTTCACTATCTACACTCAGTTTCTATTCTACACTTCTACGACATTTCGGGACCTCCCCATCGACTTTCTGCTTCACTCGTACACCGCGTATCCCGGACGACAGACCCGCATTTCTGTATACCAGCAGACAACTCGTAGCTGCGACACCAGCCTGCCTGTGAGCAGCAACAATGTGCGGGTACATTGCCGCAGGCAGGCCGGTACTTCTCGGGATCGTCACAAGGGCTGAGTATGACATCCCCTGAGTATTTGAATTGCGCAGCAAATGGGCCGGTGAGCAAGGTAAACAGAACAATGTACTGGGGTTTTTCATTCAAATCGACAGTGGGGGTGACGCGTGACCCTTTTTTTCAAGTTCGACATTTCGACACCCGGCCAAGATTTGGCGTGACACACGGCAAAATTTCGACATTTCCCACAGAAATTTTTGATTTTTTTGCGTGTTTCAGGCGATTGGGCTGTGCCGTAACCAGCGGCAGGTTCGACAAGGGCCTCCGTGATGCGTGACTGCAACCAAAGTTCGACATCGACATAGGGGTGCGTGACCTGTGACTGTCAATTTGAAGTGTAGCCTCTCTATATGTATTTTTGGTAATATAAACTAGAGTGCTTGTTGTTTATCAAATGCAATTTTCATAAATCCGTGGCGTTCATTGTCACGTGTTCCACATACATTCACATTGACCAACCACCGTTTTTGTTTGGAATATCTAGTTGCTATTTTTACGTTTGACATACTTCATGTTTTCTGCTGCCAGTAACAACATTGTCCTCCTGATTCAGGTTTTCGAGTTCACCTAGTATGCGGACGAAAGCCAATAGGTGTTGCTCACATCCCGATCAGACTTCATCCTGAACACCCAGTGACAAGGTCAAGTCCAAAGAGATGAGTACACGGCTTGGTAGTGAAGGTCCGCACCTGCACTGCATATCAAAGATGTCCGTCTAACCAGATAATTTATGTAGGATGCCTGTTCGACTCAGGGCCGATCCATTCAAACCATTGTCCACCTTTTTCTCTAATTTTATGGACAATCCTCGGGATAGGCGAGCTGCAAAAGGGATAGACAAGGCTTAGTAGCGGTGGACCACACCTGCATTCTGTGATCAAGAATCCCACTAGTCGCTTAAGCGACCTGTTCAATTTGGGACCGAGCCATTCCAGTGTGTGACCATTTTCTCCTCCAATTTTGCAAGGGATTTGCGACACAAACTCAAGGTCGAAAAAGTACAAATACGGCTTGGTAGTGGTGGACCGCACCTGCATTCTGCCCCCAGCTACTACCCCGGTCTAAGCAAGGTACCCATTCGACTTGGGGCCAAGCCATCGTCTCAATCTCCACTTGGTCACTGCTGGATGGCAACCATACATCTAGCATTACATTCAAGGGTTTCTCTGGTTCCAGAAACCTGTGATCCAGCACAAACACAGCTCATCTATTGTGCTTGCAGCCAAAGCAAATAAAAAAACATAATTGTAAACTGGGTATTCGGACAGCCGAAATGTAACTATGTGTGTGGGTCTATCTTACACTTTTGGTTTCATACAAAGAAGCTTGCTATATCTAACACCCAAAAAAACACACTCTGTTTGTGCATGTATTCGGACGCGGGGTATCGAACCCCGCGTGTGAGCCCAATAATATGTTGTTCTTCACCTTCACTGAACATCGGTAGTGTCCAACACCAGTCCCAATTAGGTTAGCAATGTCAGATTGTGAAATCAAGCTTAGATGCATTTCCCCTTCGGAATATTTGGGCACAGGGAGTCGAACCCCAGCCATTGACACTGAAGCGCGGGATCGGTGTGCACGTGTGAAAGCAGAAATCCATCTGCCACACACAACCAAACCAAAATGCGCGGCGAGGTCAGGGCTCCACACAAAGTATATGTGTGCTGCAATCCAGGCGATCAATGTCGAATGCCGGCGTGATAATAATAAATGGGGCGGCGCGACCAGCGCGCCGCTGAGTGTGGTGTGTGAGAACCAAAATAGTTTCCCGTGAGTTTCCTTCCATTCCCGCCATCGAATCCCTCTCGTCATTCTTTCTACCACCGTATCACCGAACCAAAACCAAAACCATAAACCTATTCCGAACCAATCCAACCGAATGAACCATGACCCAATCAAACCATAACAAAAACATAAGGACTGCCACCGGCATTGCCGGTGACAACCAGTATGCTCCTGCGCTGGGTCTACCCATTTCCGGGCGACGCTCCATAGGTCACGCAGGGTGCTGGAATCGAGTCTCGAGGACGCTTCGATTGTCCGAAACAAGACAAAACAAAAAAACCAAAGTGGGGTGAAAGTGGGGGTGTATTATTCTTTTATCGAGTTTACATCGAGCTTTTATATCTACACTGTTTGGTCCGCACAGCCAATCACAAACAGCTATTGTTCACATAGAAACCATTGTTTAGATGAAATGTGTTCCTGTTTCCTTCCAACACGTCTCCTTCTTGACCCGCCACAGACCAGTGAGCGCTGTTCCCATCAACCACGTGTCCGTGAACTCCTCGGCGTTTCAACCTACTCCCGCGAATATTCAGAAAATCACCAAATCAGCCCGTTTTTGCTGATTTCACCACTGGACAAATTGCCGGCTCATCAACACATAATGTCCGAGGTGTAACACCCACCATAGCTCTTTTCTTTGTTCAAAATTCCATGTTGCAGCGAGGTAAATTCAGTTCAGCCATTTGTGCTTTCTACAAAGAATAGAAATGTGTGGCTTATTGTATTCATCTCTAACTTGCATATGAATGCGATGAAGCACCACTTTAAAAGTACAGGATAAGGCCAACGCTGGCGAGGCCTACAAGGGCGAGGTGTTAAATGTCGAATTGACGGAGAGAAGTCCGGGGGGATGATTCGGGAAGACTGGGGTCAGAGTTCGGAGTTGTTTGGAGTTCCAGAGGAAGGTTTGGAGACCAATCTAGTTTACCGCAACACTACTGAGGTGCAGAGTGAGCATTCCAATCAAGACCGGCTAAACAAACCAAAGAGGAGAGGAGGAGTTCAGAGGAACACCAGAGGTCGACTTGAGCGCAAGAGGAAGTCAAGCAACATTAACTATCAAACTGAAGTACAGTAGCGTAGCGAGAAGTCTTTTATACAATTATTCCAATCATTATTACTGAAGGGGAAAGAAGTAAGCTAAAGAATAAGTAAGAAGACTTATACAAAGTTGAGGTGATGGTATCATAAAATACAAAAGAGAACATAGTCACAGGTTCATGCTTTGGCGGATAAACAGGAAACACTCAGTAATCCTTCATTGCGTAAAAACCCGAGAGGTCTGAAGTCCAGAGCCAAGTCCAGCAGACAGGAGGTCTGGAGATGGTGGAGTTGGTCCAGAGGTGAGATGGAGTCTGGACTGGCTATAACAGTATCCCCCTTTTACGTTCCTTGCCCTCAAGGAACTGAGGACAGAATCTGTAGAGGGAGAACCACGAGAAATGACCAAGGAGTGTGACCGAGATGCCGAGGCATGTGACACATGTTGATAAACTCGCGTTCCCACGGAGCGAGTCAATAATCTCCTTGACCACAACCACCATGTCCACAGCCAACCATGGATTGAACAACAATCACGATGGAGGATGTGGCGACAGATTCGATGACAAGGACGCATAGAGGCGGCATCGTGAGGCAAAGGTGGGGAAGCAGAAAGCGGCGGTGCCAATGGAGGAGGGGGAGGAAGAGTCCGCTGAGGCTGCCGCAGACCAGAAGAAGTTATTGGCCCGACTCGAAGAGCTCAGCCAGCAGACCACCCAAATCCTGCAGGAGCAGGAGCGGATCCGGAAATTCCTGGGAGTGGAGTCGGAGAGCGAGGGCAACAGCAAGGGTAGAGTGGAGGAAGTAGGGTGCAAGGCAGACAAGGGTGTGTCTTGAGTTCGCAATTTCCTGACATTGTTAACCCGCTTGTAGCCTGTGTCCAGTGCCGGCAGGAAGGAAAGTCCTGATCTGCGGCCAGGGAAAGGCCGTCATGTGAGATGAGTGTGCCCACCACAAACAGCGCTGCTGCTCACTCACTTTTTTTAATTCTAATTTTAATTTTAATAACAATAATAATAATAATAAACTTATCTTAGAATGATTTGTACATTTGACGCTAATGCGGCCCAATGTGAGTTGGTTGATGCCGAGCGAGCTTTGGGCTGCCCTTGAATTATTTATACAAGTGTGGAGAATATATTGAAAATATATCTCATACAGTAACTGTGGGCCACTTAATTGTTTGCACAGAAGTTCGACGCGGGCTATATTGATAAATTGGTAGCAGGCTCTGCCGCTTGTCAGCCTGACGAGCTTTATCAGCCTATGTCTTGGGTGTGATTCCTACAAGACTAGGCTGTAGGAAAACACACACAGTAAAGTGGGATCAAAGCGATCAGCAAAGTTTGGAGACCTGTTAAAGTTTGCTGTCTGCCGGATGCTACCAGACCAGTACCAAGCACAAAAGAGTGTTGTTTGTCACCCTATGATACAAGGGATGTCTAACACATGAAGAAAACCCTTCAGCGTCACGTGTAACTATATATATCCCACCGATCCGATCTCAAAATATCCCCTGCATGCATCCACCTGTGCACTTGAAAAACCCCATCCGCTAACAGTGCCAATATTGTTCTGCACTGGACTGCATGGAGAATGCTGCCAGAAGTCAGAATGGATGAATCATAGACGACGAGGAGGAGCATCTGTCACAGTAGTATGCTGTTATGATCGGCTGATCTGTCCACATGTAAGCGCAGGAGCCTGAAGATTTATATCTATAGCAGTGCAAGCACTGGTCCCCTACTCTTTGCATCTAAATTTGATCTGGATGAATTCATTATCACCCCGCGACATCCCAGAACACTTACTGAGATAGAATTAAGTGTTTGGCTCTGGTGCCGCAAGTGTCACCATAACAGGTAGGGAGCAGTGTTGGGAAGGAGAAGGAAGGTTCTGGTGTCATGTGAATGGACCCCCCCACATGCTCACTGTTTGACACATTGCATAAATACATACATTTGCATCTGCATCATGTACAATTAGTATCTCCATATCTTCTATCCGAATTACAATCCATACTGTCTAGGGTGGCACCAATATGTGGTGTTGCATAAACACATCCCTGTGAGCTTCCCATCACATTCCAAGCATGTTTGGCATTGGCACTGAGAACGTGTCAGTGACCTACAGTGCAACCAGAAGAGCTTAGAGCAACTTACAAAAAAATTAGGGATCCCCAGGGACCCTACCATAACTGTATAAAGCCATATTATAGTTATGGTTTTACGGTTACGGTATCATACTGTATAACCTCTCGGAGACACCTTTGACAGGTATGGTTATCACTGTACCATATACCAACCCGGAAAAAATTACAGAAAATGCTAAGATCCTAGTACAATAAGGACAAGTCTCCCCACCCACCATCCCTACATATTGATATCTATTTCACTTTATCTCATTATCTCTAGCTACCTATCGTACAAGTACTCTGTTAGCCGGCTTGGGTCTGGCACTCTTAGAGGACAGGCCTGAGGGCTTTAGGTCCACAATTTATTTTGTCCCCAAAACCGTTTAAACCTCTCGTTAATCATCACTCTGTCCACTTCCCTCTGCCTTCCCTTCAGCAGGAGCGAAGCCAGTGAGCAACCTGTATCCACATTCTAGACTTGCCAAGTGCGTCCAAGTCCTTCTAGACCTATCACACATTGCTCTAGACATTGTCTGACATCCTCCCTGTCTGATCCGAGGTCGCTTTGACTGCTTTCTCCAAAAGAAACCATTCTCCAAGGAGACTGTACAGCTTTTTGATTCCTATCTTTTCCCAGCTTATTTCCTTTTATTCTGACAGAGTCTGAACTGTCCGGACCAATGGAACAATACTCCATACCTCTTGTGAGACATCCATACTCTGAATGGCAGGTGAACGAACTCCAGAACAATCCAGAGATCCGTAAGTTCAACCACTAGATTCCAAATTGGGAAATCCTCTTTAAATAGAGTTCAAATGACCGCGGACAAGCTATCCTTGGTTCCTGTAGCTGTTTATAATATTCTTCTATCATCCCATTGTGTGTTTGATGGCCTAGCATCCATAAATTACCCAAGCGAACCTGTGCAAACTGTACACATTACAGGAGCAGTGTTATGATCAGTATGGTTCAAATATTAATAAAACTGGCTTTCAAATGTGTAAAACAGCCTAGTGCTCCATTGTTGGGAAATGACTAGCACCATGCTGACCTTATTCACGGGTTTTATCAGTCAAACTGACTGAAAGGTTGCAAAATCGATTTATTTCAGGTGTGTTCAATTTCACACCTTATCAGTGCACTGCTCCTACTGCCAATGTGCAGACAAATGGGTCGACGAGAGTGCGCACTGACACCGAGCCTGAGACCTGCGGGAACAGCGATGACAATGGGAGGCTTGGCACGCAGTCAAAGCAAAAATTGACAGCAATCACGTGTCTCGCACACAGCCCCAAACAACGTGTCCGGTCTCCTTACTCATTGATAATTCTGCGACACCTTCCGGTCCTGCAGAAAGCTGAAATGTTGAATTTGGCATGGTCTTTTCAAACAAGTAGGCCAGATGCTCACTTCAGTACTGACCACGAGTACTTGCACTCTTTTGAAGAACAGCTATTCGAACACTAATTATCACCCTCAGCCAGAGAGTCAATTATGAATCATCATTTTTCAGCTTGAGTCTCTGAAATGTCACCGTTCTATGTTTGAGCTTGAGCCGTAATAATAACCTTCAATGTTGGGCTTGAGCGTGACTATAAAAAACAGAAAGACAGTGCACATGAGTTATTATGCTATTGACCCAGGAGAATCCCCGCTACACTGTATACTGGTCATGGAGTATTCTATTTACAGTTGGGAAGGCTAGTGTTGTTGTGGGTCTATCTACTCGAGAGCTCGAGTCAAATTTTTTCACCTTGCTTTGGTGTGAATTTGCAAGGAGTGTTGCTCGGCTTGGTTGAGGATTGATAGCCTGCGAGTATTTTTTCTGGCTTGAGTCTTACGTTCCCAATTGGCTTGATTTCCGGTTGAGCGTAGCAACAAGTCGAGTTTAATCTTCTGTATTGCAAGTCTTGCTTGTGCTCTCAGGCATTGAGTTCCTGTCTCTGTCCTCCGGTCACAAGCTTCACAAATGTCGAGTCAAACGTGGTAAACATAAGGCTTATTGAGATTCTCATAGAAGTTGTAACTTGTAACCTCTAACACACTGTTGAATCAAATCAAGACTGTAATTCACAAGTGGTCCTACAGAAGCAGGGACTACTACCAAACTACTTCTACATCTATGCATATCCTACACAGTTATATCCCCCAAGTTAAACCCCAAAATGTATGAAAGGCACCCAGCGGAAAAATGATTTCTTTGCTCCAAGCTGCTCTCGAAGCCTCTGAACGGCCAGTTGCAACGCTTCAGCTGCCCTCGTTGGATCTGGAGGCGATGCCTTCAATATATGGGCATAAACATCACCGGCAACTTGTGGGGCATCATTGTCCCCAATAGACCACATTGTCCCAATGACACCTCGGTATCCCGCCAGTAACATCCCAGCGGTCAGATGAACTGACTCGTCTTGGAGCTTTGTGGAACCAGTGGCGGTCTGACATGCAGAGAGGAATGCCAGGTCAGCATTAGGGAGAGATAGCTCAATAATGTTTGAAAGTGTCAACCGTGAGCTTCCAGCAAGGAGGAGGGCACTTTCAGTTGGAGAAGCACTCTGCACACCATGGCAGGCGAAATGGACCCATCTGGAATTCATCATGCCCTCCTGAACATTGTCTATAGTTGCCATATTTTCGTCCAACCACTGAATATGAACCTCTCCTGCAGCATGCCGCTGAATGCTTTTGATTTCTTCCCGAGTTCCTGGGATATAGAGCTGTCCGTCGGCTGATGGTTGAGTGACAGCAAGGAGTTGAAGATCTTTCTGGGATTCAGGTCCTGGGCGAAACCCTTCGATTAAGGCAGTCAACGATGGTGTATAGGACGAAATCAGGAAGTCGGATAATTTCAAGCCAAAGCCTTGGTCTTCACCATAGAGACCTGCTGCATGGATAGGGAGAAATGCCAGAGGCCCCGTTGGACACCACCATATACGTCTTAAATCATGGCTTCCTGGAGTCTATAGAAATCATTAGAATGGGAATTGGATGTATTCATGAATATACCTTACTGTAATTGCAAGTGCATTCAGGACTGGGCAAACAATTTTAGACCAGAGCTCAGAGAGAATAAAGCAAAAAAGATCATCTGGAGCCATCTCTGCCTCACGAGATCCCTCAAGCCTCTCATCACGACCAGGGCCTCCCACAATTGATGCAAGACAATTGGCCAAGAGCTGTGCCTTAAACAGTGTAAAGCCAGGGAGCGGGACATGGACCACCTCATCTGCAAGCCCCGGTAGGAGGATCAGGGCATCACACCCATATTCACTGATATTCACAATAGCAACTGGGCCCATCTTTGCAGCTAGTGAAAGCTTGGAAATTGGCTTTGATAGTAGGAACACCTCAAATCCTGGCAACTCTCTGACCTGCTGTAGGAGATGATTCCGTTTAAGAGCAAAGGCATGAGCTTGATTTGCAATGGACTCAAGTGGCTGGGGTTTGATAGCATTGTCAACAGGATTGCTCCGGGTGCCAGCAGTTTCTAACAATGTGGAGAAAGAGACAAGCTCATCAGCAAGGTCAGGATGGCTCTTTCTCAGTTCATCTACTGGTGTGCGCAGATTAAGAAGCTGACCCCAGATAATGGAACGACCTTGGTCAAGCCACTCCACTGCCTTCTGGTAATCATGTACTGCAATGGCAGCTGAAGCAGCATCTCTCACAACTTGGCCTGCCTCCGAGAGAGAATGATGCCGATCGGTTATAGACAGCCCCAGCCATGCCAATTCAGGCAGAAGTTCAATGGCAGTAGTATATGAATGGAGCATGGATGAGGGTTGGTGAATGTGGGCATGTTTTGCCCACTGTTTGGCTGCATTAAATCATATGCTGGCAGGGCCTGTTGTGGAGCATGCAGCTGAGGTGTAACTAAGTATCAGTTGCTGAGAGTCTTCAGGATCATGGAGCTGCTTAAAGCGACCCAAAAGCGAATTCCCAAGGTTGTTCAACCATCCAGGCTTGTCAGGGTGGCCATCTGGAGTGAGCTTGATAGCATCCTCAAACATCAAGACAGACTTGTTGATGTCGCTGAGATCACCAAGCCGCTCAAAGCGACTCAAAAGTGAATGCCCAAGGTTGTTCAACCTGGAAGGCTTGTCAGGGTGGCCATCTGGAGTGAGCTTGATAGCATCCTCAAACATCAAGACAGACTTGTTGATGTCGCTGAGATCATCAAGCCGCTCAAAGCGGCGTACAAGTGAAGAACCAAGGTTGTTCAACAAAGAAGGCTTGTCAGGGTGGCGATCTGGAGTGAGCTTGACAGCATCCTCAACGATCAAGACAGACTTGTTGATGTCGCTGAGATCACCAAGCCGCTCAAAACGACCCAAAAGCGAATTCCCAAGGTTGCTCAACCTGGAAGGCTTGTCAGGGTGGCCATCTGGAGTGAGCTTGACAGCATCCTCTTTCATCGAGACAGACTTGTTGATGTCGCTGAGATCACCAAGCTGCTCAAAGCGACTCAAAAGCGAATTCCCAAGGTTGTTCAACCATCTAGGCTTATCAGGGTGGCCATCTGGAGTGAGCTTGACAGCATCCTCTTTCATCAAGACAGACTTATTGATGTCGCTGAGGTCACCAAGCCGCTCAAAGCGACGGAAAAAGCGAAATCCCAAGGTTGTTCAACAAAGAAGGCTTGTTAGGGTGGCCATCTGGACTGAGCTTGACAGCATCCTCTTTCATCAAGACAGACTTGTTGATGTCACTGAGATCACCAAGCCACCCAAAGCGACTCAAAAGCGAATTCCCAAGGTTGTTCAACCATCTAGGCTTATCAGGGTGGCCATCTGGAGTGAGCTTGACAGCATCCTCTTTCATCAAGACAGACTTATTGATGTCGCTGAGATCTCCAAGCCACTCAAAGTGATGGAAAAGCGAATTCCCAAGGTTGTTCAACCTGGAAGGCTTGTCAGGGTGGCCATCTGGAGTGAGCTTGATAGCATCCTCAAACATCAAGACAGACTTGTTGATGTCGCTGAGATCACCAAGCCGCTTAAAGCGACTCAAAAGCGAATTCCCAAGGTTGTTCAACCTGGAAGGCTTGTCAGGGTGGCCATCTGGAGTGAGCTTGATAGCATCCTCTTTCATCAAGACAGACTTGCTGATGTCGCTGAGATCACCAAGCCGCTCAAAGCGACCCAAAAGCGAATTCCCAAGGTTGTTCAACAAAGAAGGCTTGTTAGGGTGGCCATCTGGAGTGAGCTTGACAGCATCCTCAAACATCAAGACAGACTTGTTGATATCGCTGAGATCACCAAGCCGCTCAAAGCGACTCAAAAGCGAATTCCCAAGGTTGTTCAACCATCCAGGCTTATCAGGATGGCCATCTGGAGTGAGCTTGACAGCATCCTCCTTCATCAAGACAGACTTGTTGATGTCGCTGAGATCACCAAGCTGCTCAAAACGACATGCAAGTGAAGAACCAAAGTTGTTCAACAAAGAAGGCTTGTCAGGGTGGCCATCTGGAGTGAGTCGGAGAGCATCCTCGAGCATCTCAATGGATTGGTTGATATCTAGCAGGCTACCAAGCCGCTCAAAACGAAGTTGCAAGGACCTTCCAAGATCTGCAAGATAGATGACATGCCCTGGGTCATCCCGCACTGCATCATTGTATGCACAGACTGCCTGGTTCAGGTTATCTACAGTCCCGGATACCTGGTAAGACTTTAAAAGAATATCCCCGAGTATATTCAGCAGCTGGGCCCTGTCGTCATTGCTTTGGTAGCATAGTAGAATCCTCTCATGCATCACCCAGAGCTGCAGAGTATCCATAGAAAATTGGGTCTTCCTAGAGTCTTCATATGTCTTCTGCAGCTCACTAGGTATGCCCTGACCTTTGACAGAGGCAACTGTAGATGACTCAGGGAGTCGTTCAACAATAGGTCGGGAATCTCACTTGTATTCTCTGGCATGCCAATGAGATCTAAACCAGATACCTCCTGGTATGGCAACTCGGAAACTGAGAAATCACCGCTGAATTTGAGAGAAGGCCCATCGGGATTGACTTTATTGAGCTCGAGCTGGATGGCTACATTGTAATCTTCAGTGATATTGCTCAGAATATGAGGATTGCACCTACTACACCTATTTGATTCCACAGATCCAAGAAATTCACCTTCCCCGATTTCAATGTAGCCGAGAAGTCGTGTTCCTTGAGTTTCACTCTGGCACAGGACCGCTACTGAGAAAGTAGGAGCATGGGGTGCACTGAAAAAGAGTGAGGTTCGGTGAATCCGAAGTCTCTTGCGCAAAGGCCACTACACACTCACATGTTACACCCAAAAATAAGTTTCCAACTCATGTGATCGTTCCCCGCCGCCACCGATAAGGTTTGCAGACAAATATTCCCCTCAATGATGAGCTGGGCAAACATTTTCATGTCGCCCGGAAGATCATCATGGGGGTTAGTCAAGGACGTGACACGGATGCCTGTGAAAGGACTAAATATGCTTTGGCAGCATCGACATAGGGAGGTGCTTACTGTGAAGCTGAATACTAATTTAAGGACATGAATCGAATCAACAGTCTCGACAGGAGGGCCGGAATGCTCACACTTTTTTCAACTCGGACATGATTGCGAGGGGAAAGGTCGAGAAGCTTGAAGGCCGGGAAGTCGATCTAATATAAGTCAGACGTCCTCGCCGCACCAACGTGGCTGCGAGGTGTCGTAAAGGCATGGGACCAATACCGGATTGCTCCGGATTCTTACCTTTGAGCCCCATCAGGATAGATCTTACTATCTCGGCATCTGCCCTGTAGGAAGCATCCCTCGAATTCGCACTGCAGCGTACATGCCCCGTGGCGTCGCTCCCAGCGCTTCCATCGGCGCCTATCTCGCACGCCGAGGACAAGGCGCTGCGGGAAAGTAACTCCCATTCAAAAACCTCCGTGAAAATAGACTCTTCCCGACACCGACGTTAGCGAACCTCACTTTGGCGGTATGTTGCAGACCATCATCCATGCGTGCGTGGCCCTCACCGTCCTGTTAATTTGAAAACCAAACCCCAAAAAGACAAAGGCTTCGCTTTGATCACACGGCGATACAGCTGTCTGACGGTGGCGTTTTCATTTCCCGCTCAGCAATTCGTCATCGGAGTTAAGATGCCGTGAGGCATGGGGTTCGGAGAGGGCACAAAAAAAAAAACCCCGTAACCTGGTACGCAGGGGGCTGGACACGACCACTCGCGACACTGAGACGATCTAGATGAAGTGTAGGCAGCTTGGATGTTTCAGGATCAAGACATGGAATTCATGGACGTCAATTTGGCGCGGGAGCCCGGGCTAACGGAAGCTGATGGAGCGCTCGGAGCATAGGGAGGATTAGGCGCCAGTCAGCATTGAGCACCGACAATGAGCGCCCAGCAAGAATTGATATTGTTATGAAGCGCAGATGGTGTGCGGGCTAGAGTGGACTTACTCGGACGCAAGAAAGACTCGGGAAAAACTCGAAGGCACAGTCCGCTGTCAATTAAGTGGCTGTGATGCCGTCAAAGCCATTCACACCATTCGTGCCCACCCACACCCCAAATTGGGAAATTTAGGTGCGCACTGAAATGTACTGTGAAATATCAAATTTAAGTTTGCACATCACCTAAACTGAAAGCGGCTCTGAAAATTCAGATATCAGATAGGCTGAAATATATATATACCTCGTATATTAAGCAGATGCCTCGAATCAGATTACACCTGTTTGTATCCTTCCATATTTGCAACATTTTTCTCATTAGCTGCTCTTTGGGCCTCCCATTAACCGTTCTTTAAAATTTTGCTCGTTCGGCTGTGCTGTATCCCCATGTAACCTTTCTCCTTTTGTTTTTCCTCTGCTTTTGCTCTTCGATTAACCCCTTCTGTCCTTGGCGCTCTTTCAGCTTCTCAACAGTGCATTTTCATTTGTGGTTAAACAGCTGACCTGGGCGTAGCTTTTTCTTGACATGCCGTAGTTGATCGCAGCCGTTGCTGTCTACGACGCAGCATGATTCTATTCATAAGGCCGGGGGGCCACGTATCCCCCCGGCAGATTCTTCATATATAAAAACGGCGTGAATAGAACCCCTTCACCCATTTTTCTCCTTGAATTTATCTTCATTTTCGGTCTGATCTCCGGAACTGCTGCTGCGGGGGACAGTCCTCTACTTGGGTTCGACTCAAACTACTACTTCAACCCTGGGCATCCACTCCTCAAAATTGATATGTCTGAACTGCCACTGTGCTCTCAATGCTGAATGTCGCGCTAGCTGTGTCCTGTCTACTGCTTTCTCGCCCCTGGTTGATTTCAATCTCAGTCAACCTCTTCAACCAGCACCAAGTTGTTTCCAATCCCTCCGCCCTGCGACTCTATCTTGCCGGCTTTCATTTCAGTTAACATTGTGATTTTTTCTCTCGCCTTACCGCTGTTCACTCTGGCTGGCAAAAATTTATGAATCAAATTCACACCTTCATATCTTGAATCCTTCTGCCGTTTCTGACTCCCAGATGAATCAAACGCAGGACCAAAACATTCAGCTCCAGTCATCCTGGATTACCTGCTCTCGCTATTGCTTCCTTTTCCTCTTCTCGAGCGCCCAGCTATGGTCATTCTTGGTTGGCCAGAAGTAAGTAACTGCTCCTCTCCTACTTTCTTCGCTTTTATATCTCTTAAAATTTCCTGTTAGTTGATTTGCTTGATTCGCCATGTCATCGGCAATGTCGGCTATCCACATCATCTTTTTCATTCCTTATTGTATTGTATGTCGATAATAAATTGTTTTCTTAATCTTTTCTTGCCATCTTTCTTATGGCCGGAGCGAAGCGGCGGCTGATCTTGTTCCCTTTTATTTTGGAATTCGCCGGCTGATCCCGGTTTGGGACAGATTAGCGCTTTGAGAACTGGGGCACAGATTATTTTCAACACCGCCGATCAGCCGCTCAAGACCCTCTCATAAGACAGGCGCTCCCCCGTTATCTTCCTTCGCTACGCCCATCATCTCCACTCTTATTTTGGAGTTCGCCGGCTGATCCCGGTTTGGGACAGATTAGCGCTTTGAGAACTGGGGCACAGATTATTTTCAACATCGCCGATCAGCCGTTCAAGACCCTCTCATTAAGACAGGCGCTCCCTCGTTATCTTCCTTCGCTACGCCCATCATCTCCACTCTATCCATACTACCCTTGACCGTGCCTTTTAGAAGCAGTCAAGAATCACTCAAACGCAGGCTCATTCGATCTCGCTTTGCTCCTCGGACCTGGGCTATGCATCATCTCGTCATCCTAGGGTCCTCCTCAATCTTCACCGCCACGCAGACCCAGCACAATGCCGAGGTCACGAACAACGCCCAGGACTGATCACCGCCGCTTCATAATCCGTTGACTTTGAGTCGGGCTTACAACTTTCCAGTTAATTGTCAAGACGCAACACAAGACCTAGAGTTCTGCGGCTTCGAAGCAATCTATCAAGATCCTGCAAGACCTCGAGCTGATGCATTTCGAGATTCTATCTAGGAGGCTACTATCATTTTCCAATTCGATGCCTGTCGGGTTCCTCGTGCTTCTCCTGCGGCAAGGATTTGTTCTGCTTTCCGCTTTCTTGATCCGGGGCTCCTCAACTTCAAGCGTCGTTAGAACATTCGACGTCAACACTGTACTCTCCTTTTCCCCGAACTTATTGCAATCCTCGGGGAGTGAGGTAACGTATCTTGACGAGCTATGTTCGACGCATGCATCATTTTGACATGCACGAGTTCCCCAACTGATTGCATCTCCGCCGGCTCCAGATTGAAATTCGCGCTCTTTTTGAGCTATTTGGTGGGCCGCCTTCTGATTATTTCGACCTTTCGCGGACCTGTGCTCCGCAAGAGATTCATGTTCACTGTTGTAGAAGTGCGCTCCATCCACAGACTATATCCTAATTATTTCGCACACCCTGCGCGAGCCGCATATTTCTTTCGCCGTTGGGACTTCCTCCCAGCCCGGAAATTGGTGCAACACCTCTCTCATTTTTCCCCAAAATCTGCTGACGGTGCGACATAACAAGTTAGCGTGCAGACATTTTACATCTTTCTTGCGCTGAGTTTGCCGTACGTTCCCGCATTCGCCGTGTTACCACTGTTTTGACTCGGTTTCTCGGCGGCCCGAGGTGTCTGCGACGATCTGTGTTGAATTTTTCATAGCAATATGAATTATTATTATAGTTCTAAAGATGACGATGTGTATTCATTCAGGCCATTCTTACACCTCGAAAACCTACCGCATATACCGGAGCGAAGCGAAGGCATGTCTTGTAGCTTCTTGAGAGTCTTATTTCGAGGCACAATAAGCTTAAGCCGAAATGTAAGATATTGGGGGCCATTTCAGAACAAGCTGACACGGTTGCCGAAACAATACATATCAGCCATGTACAGCTGACTGATGAAGGACACGGCTGCAGGATGTCCTCAAAGACTCAAGCATCTCACAATTTTGCGTAATTGGGCATATTATATATACATGTTGAGGAGGACACGAGATACAGGTTGAATACCATAACACGTTCAGTCAGTGGACCGCGCATGTGCTAATTAGAGAGAGAAAAGGATCGAGATCCAATGAATATGCACCAAACAGATTTGACCTGCAAATATTGAAGTATTGTTAGCGTAGCTGGGGAAAAAAACAATAACGGACTCACGGAATAGCGCCCAGGTCGGCAACACGCAGCTTGCGTGACGACGCCGAATGCGGATGTAAAAGCTACATAGAGTAACTATCACATAATATACACACCGGGGCTTGATGAGCTCATCTCCGTTCCTAAGTAAATTGCTGGGGAGTTCAAGATACGAGAAACACGGCTTGAGAAAACTTTTGCTGCTTTGAAATGTGTTTGAAGGCCCAGACAGAAGGGGGAGTAGCTTTTTGAGGCCTTGAGAATTTGAGATGCAGTTGCGCAGCTTGATGAGCAGGCGGCTTGAGACACTGTGCGGATGAGACAGAGTCTTGATGAAAGAGCACATAAAGGCAGTAGCTAAGCCAGATGTCCAAGAGAGTACTGGAGGGAAGAGCGTGGTGGGACTGTGGTGGGGGAGAAAGAAAGGAAGACGAACCAGAATTGCGAAGAATCACGCCATACACCGCCGCCCCGTAACCATCGGATTCTGATGTGATGCGATCAAAGCCGGAGATCGAGGGACTTGAGTTCGTCGCTTCGATTGCGCTTCGAGTTCCCGCCAAATTCCCTGTCCTCACACCGCATTTCCGTGCCACAAATTTGCGCTCCAGATCAATGTGCACCTCAGACCTCTCACGGAAAACTTGGCAGGGGATTGATCCTCTGCAAAATATGTATGCCCGACGTCGACTATGCAACAGGACTACTACAGAGTCGGGATTTGGCTATGTCAATTTACAGTAACAGGAGAATAGAAATGGCACGTGGCCACAAAACATCAGGAAAAACCTCCTTTGGAAAGTTACCTCCAATTTCCTTCTGCCAAACCAAATTGGTCCAATTGGGGTAAATTACCGCCAATTTCCTTCATTGCCCACATACCTTTGGTAGCAGCGTATATATGTTGGCAAACAAACACTAACTTTAGTTAGTGGGTCCTATAGCGCCCTATTAAGGCTGAGAGCGTGGGATCTCAGCACCCTTATATAAGCAATCAATGATGTGCCATCACAGCCGACAATGAGCTCAAAATCTCAGCCTGAGCAAATATTTATATAATTTTCTTTTAAAGAAACCTCAGATAGAGTATTGTAGAACACTCTGTATGATTGAAATCCGGAAAATCTGCAACCGTTGTGAAGTTATTGACCAAATAAGGAAATTTGTATTTTTGACTTCTTTTACACATCTCCGGTGCCTGGGAACATTCTTGAGAAAAAGTCGCCCGGAATTTCGCCGGTGGCGGTGCCACACAGCCACTGATTTGATCCCATCACACACGTGTTTTGCGCACCTTCCAGCAACAACCTGCAACCTTCTCTGGGGCTCTCTGACTAGGGAAACATGGGCCGGAAGTCTAAAAGCAAGCAATCTCACCAGGCTAATGCTGTAAAAGGCGGAGGCTCAATGAACCACTGTAGAAGAGGTCCCTGATGAGGGGGATTCTATCTCTTCTCATGCTGATGAGGCCACTGGGATCTCTTGCAATGACAGAGGCTGTTCTGACTCTAGCTATCTGCATTCTCACTCTGATGCTGCCTTGACAGCAAACATTGATGCTATGGAGCAGAATGTCAAGAACTGTCTTGATGATGTTCCTAAACTTCAAATTATTTGGTATGTGTCTTGACTCACCAGAGAATACAGTTACTGATACCTCGTATATTAAGCAGATGCCTCGTATCACGATGCACCTGTTTTCCCATCTGATTGGCCTGAATTCGGATGTTCTTTCTCAAACACGTTCCCCGCCCTGCCTCCGACCTCTCCATTTGGCTCCGTGCTGTTGGATCGGATGTACCCACGGTATTGCCTTTCGTGCGATTAAGACCCATTCAAAATGGGTGAACCGTACGATTTTGCTTCTTTCCTTCGCCCCCTTTCTCCCCGGGCCCTCTTCATGCCTCTGTCCTATGGTCCCTACTCGCCCTTGCAATGTGCCGAGTCCCTTCAAGGAGATGTCTCGTATCATGACGTAGTACGTGTTTATGTTCTTCTATTTTTCTCATCCCCACTCCCGTTTGGGCAACCTACTTCCTATTGTACTTTTGGGGTGTTCTTTAATTTCCGGATATGCCCGACACATCAAGGATTAGCTCAAGCCGGGCGCCTCATTGCGTCAGTTTCAACTTCGCCGATCAGCCATTTAACGTCCACTCAAAAGGCAAGGTCTGCGGCGCTTCGCCCCTTTGTTTCTTCCTCCCATCATCCCTCCTGCTGCACCCCACCGATGTTATAACACTGTGCTGTGAGTTCGACTTTGTTGGTCCAGATCTCGCTGCCTCCCCAACTGACTTCAGCCTCCTCTAAATTGTCTATACTACATCCTAGGTATACTTGCATCGTAGAGAGCGACGCGTGTTCTCTTATCGTCGTATCAATTATCGGGGAGCTTGATTTTTATTTTCGACGTCGCCCATCAGCCGCTCGACAGCCGTTCAAACGGGAATCGACCCCACCAGCTTTCTTACTTTTAACGCATATCATCCCTCCCCTTCCATTTTGACTGTTGAACCCGACAGACACGACGTTATTAGCTGAGTCCCTCCACCTGTCTATTCCTGATGCTGCACTGATCTTCCCTCCAGATGGAAAGCAGAATCGCGACGGTATGTTCGACTCGGATTTGATTCCCGCTTTTGTCCAGCTCACAGCACAACTTGAAACGGTACGGTAGATGATATTCGTATTCATACCCTTAGTGCTCAGCTTTAAATCACAGGCACAACATGTAAGCTTGACTCGATTCTTTCATGCACTCGGCGCTGACCCTCCATCGTGGGATGCAGCAAAGCGGTATGTTCAATCATGTCCAATGGTATGCCCTTGACACTCATATGCAGGGGAAGGAAGTCAGTTCCCCCTTCGCGCTGCACCTTACTTCCGTTCTATTAGTCTGCAACCAAAATCAAAGAGGCACGTTGGTATTATATTTACCCCTGTATGTTCGTCACTCAGGTTCGTTGCTGATCTTCCCTACAGATTGAAGGCAGCCTTGCGTCCATAGAAGGCAGATTTGGAGCGGTATGTTTTGGCTCACACTACATTCGCTTAGCTATGTGCACTCGCCCTCTGCTATTTTCCGCTAATCTTTTCAAGCCGTCGCCAGCCTGGGGTCGAGGTACGCGCAAGTTAAATGCATTCCATGTGGTAACTCATGCTCCCACTCAAACTTTGCTACGGGCTCGATGTCAGCCCAAATTATATTCGAGTTCTGAGCCCACGTTCCATCCGCATTTTACTGACATGTTCACAGTCGGCTTACGCCTGCTAACTCGGCTACCTGTTGTCTTTCCCGCATTCTCGGAACTCTAGCTTATTTTTGTCTTATTTGGCGTCCCACCAACGGTTTCGGGTGAGCTGTTCATCGTCTAATTCTCTTACCACTTCCTCTGGATTCAGACATTGCTAACGTTGCCCAAGGCCCGTAGGTAACACATACATAATGCGGCAGCGATCCATAATATGTCAGGTTGGTCTTTACTCCCTCTTCCCCGTGATTTTTTGGCTTAAATCCGCTGTAAGCATACCGCGCTGCATTAAACTCGTTCCAATTGCTCACTCAAACATAGGGCAGTAATCATTCAATCCTTTCGTTGTGGGTCGTCAAGTACATATTTTTTCTTGCTAGCTAGCATGTGTATGCATGTAGAATTAAATTAAATGGCCAGTAACAGAAAACTGCGACGATCTTCTTTAAGACTTTAACTCGAATGTTCTTATTTCGGAAATTGATCAGCAAACCAACCGCCCGCGCCGGAGCGAAGCGAAGGCATGTCTTGTCTACATTTACTTAGGTATGCCAATTGCGCTGCCCGCTTTATTTTCGCCTATGCACAAGGCTTGACCAGAGATGACTTGATTTGGATCAAGAAGCCATATCATAGTCATCGCATCTTACCTCCCTCAATGATTGCAGAGATTAAGGCCTCTATTGTGGCTGCAAACTTGGTGTAATATAGTTTTTTTAGTTGCTTAGTATCTAGACCTGCCCCGGCCTTATACAATTTTTTATTTTTGGCAAACCGGCAGATTTAGCCATGGGAATTTATTGATGGCTGATTCCATCAAGATTACCTAAGGTGCTGAGATCCCACGCTCTCAGCCTTAGTACGGTCTCTGCCAAATTTTGCTTTTTTACATAATGAAGTCACGTTTTTTCGGCCGAAAATCCGATGGAAACTGGATCCGATGTCTGAATTTCTATTGAAAACAGCGCCCATCATCGGCAAGATGATCCAGCCGCAGCTTGACTGGCAGCAACGTGTCTGTATTTGACAAGCAGCCCAAATTTTCCACCTCGTCCTTCCCGTCACTACTGTGCTCACTCTGCTCAATGTCTATCCTGGTGGATGGTATATACACGTCCCACATGCTCACTTCTGATATCTCTCCTGTTACTGTCCTGTCTGCGGCATTTCGCTCTCATCTCCCGCTCGGCGGTTCCCGTAACTTCGCTCTCCCTATCAACGGTGGTCCAGATGGATCTGCCAGGTCGCGTAAGGGTGCGGGGGCTGAGAGAAGGGCAGGTGTAGACCTCAATGCAGTCACGGGTGGCACGGGTGTGGGAATGGGCAGCGGCATGGGAGCGAAACGGGAGCAAGAGCAGAGGCCGCGCGGCAGAAACAACCGACACAAGAATAGGAGCGGATGAAGGCGCTGTAAGTGAGCGACACTGCGAAAACAGCGGCAGTCGGGGCAAGAAAAGGAGTTGATCTGCTGCACCCGTTACGTGCATCGTTCGAGGTGTCGAGAGAACGATCGCGCTTCTTCAGAAGAGTCTCGAGATGCCGCTAGGGAGCGCTGTTGATAGTGCTGTCCTCCGCGTCAGCAGGCAGTGAGGGTGCCGGGACAATCGGTGGGGAGTGGCGCCACCTGGCCAACATGTGTGATGAGGGTCCGGAGGCTCTGCTGGATGAGCTCATGGGGTGCAGTCATGCCAGAAATGTGCTGATACTAAGGCCTATATATCTTGGGGTGAAATCAGAGCTCAGACTCCCAGATATGGCTGTGCTCTAGTGTCATCCGAACCACCTTTGAACCCTTCCAAGATGAAAAAAGTCCACAAATAAATGGTGAAAAAATTCTGAAGGGTGGACATGATGTTGTGATCTTTGAGGGCACAGAGCACAACCACTGGTTCAGACAGAGGACGCTAGAGCACAGCCACATCCGGGAGTCTGAGCTCTGATTCCACCCCAAGATATATGGTCAATATTGCGGAATTTGAATTGGAATAGAAGGAAGACTGGTGCTGCACAGAGTCCACGGAATCCCGGTGCGTTGGTGTCATGCTCAATGAACACACAGTCGTATCGAGATGGGCCATGGTACCATGGTTTTGTTGCCCGAATCCGCTCGTGGTGCATGCTTCCAACACCACAGACATCGCTTAGGGCATAGAAGACTGCATGAGCTGGGTTATACATATAGCTGCACTGGGAGAACTCAGGGCAGTCGGATATAGGAATTTGACCACCAGCCGTGGCCACATCAGGGTTGAGTTGATCATAGAGGAACCGCCGAATAAGTTCGTGCAGGCACGGCTGACCAATATGCACGACCAGATGATGGATGTCGCGAGGCACCTTTCGAACTACAAAAGGATGGGATGAGCACGAGAATTGTGTTATATATATATATATGCGAAAACATGCCACAGCTTTTGGCCAACGTCAATTCCCCAAACATCGTCATGGTCAATGTGGTCGTCGTCCGGGTCGACAGCAGGTTCCTCGGGCACAGAAGGAAGCGGAAGTGGAAGCAGAAGAAGTGCACCATCCATCATTCCGCAGGCATAGATATTTACTCGTGCTGCCGCCAATTTATCCAGGCGTTGATTGGTGAGGAGGATTTGACTCAGGGGCTTGTTGCGGCCTGAGCGCCGATATGGCTTTTGAACTGCCTTGATATGCTTTGACTCTGTGATAGAAAAGCACAATCTATTTGGGGCACCAAAAGCCTGGATGAGAGGCCCGTAATGCACCATAGAATGTTGGCGAGGCAGTGAAAATCCATCAGGTTAATGACCCGAAAGATCTCACGCGCGTCGTGAAAACGTTCGACGGTCACGTCGATGGCAAGAAGAGTGTCTTCATCAATGTCGATTTGAACGAAATGGTACGGTACGTGCAATAATGACACAAAAAATTTCCACACCCAGGTGTTCCCATTCATAGCTTTTCTCGGGTCGCGGTACTGCGTTAGCGCCCAGATCAGTTTGACACTGGCGCGCCGTTCAGCTATCTGCCTTCGAGCTTTCGGAGCTGCTGTTGGAGCCCTCTGACGACTAAATGAGTAGTTAGGTTACAAAGTACAAACAACAGAATTTTACCTTGTTTTCCACTTTCTTTGAGCTCTTTGTGGCCCCGGCGGTCGATTTAGCCTTTGGGTTAGGCTTCGCCCGCTGGTTCTGACCTCCTAACCAAACATTGAACCTTCAGCCGTTGAATAATTGCATTTAAAATTGAAATGTACATCACCGCCCTCAGTGATAGCCTTTTTTGCTTTCTTTTTGGGGCTCGCTTCGCCGTGCCAGCCTTCTTACGCTTTTTACTTTGACCCTTTAAAAGACAATTGCGGAAAATATTCGCGTCAAATCTTGAGTCATTCCAAAATTATCTTGTACTTCCATCTCATCTGCGCCATCGTTCTCTGCTTCCGCGCCAGATGTGGGATCGTCTACATACACGATATCAGAGAAAAAGTGAATGGACCTCGAGGACACACCGCTGATGACAATCAGACCAATGGTACCAGTGCTGCCGTGATAAAACCGTTATCATAATTGCTGCAAAGGTAGTTCCGACACTCACAACTTATTAATTAAATTGAGCAGGGTCTGGACCCGTAGCTGAATCAGATTTTTCTCATCCGGCTTTGCCACAGTTGCGTAATGCTCGGCCTAGGTGTGAGCCAGGATCAAGCCGTGTTTTCCGCGGCCATGGGACACGAGCTTCTGGAGTTTGTCGTCGGGATCACCAGGCTGTTTCTGGAACACACGCTCCCATTCCTGATTGAACGCGAAGTAGGCACCATCCATGTGGGAGGGACAGGCGGGTTTGGGATTGTCGCCCTTGGTTAGGCCTGAGGTAAGATATTTTCCAAGTGGATCATCGCGGCGCCCAGACTGAGCAGAAGCAGGAAGATTCTTGATGGCAGTAAGCAAAGTTTCCAGATCCTTGTCAATTGACGTCGAGGCGGCCATCATTGATGCGTCCACTGGTGAAGGAAGTTACGAGTACTTTACGTAGTAAAGTGATCGTTCTTTTCATCAATCAGATCCAGGTTTTGAGTTGGCGAAACTTTATCAGTGCGTTTTGACGATGCTAATGAAAATAGTGGCTGTGTTCATTAGATTTCTGAAGTCTTTTTAAGGCCTCAATCTAATGAATTTTGGGATGATGTAATCCACAAAGATGCCCCCAGTTCAAATCTCCTGGGTCAATCCTTTTCATTTTTTTTCTTCACAGATATTCAGCTTAGTTGGCAATGACTCTAGGGCAGGCTTGGTGTGTATACTCGAAACATGGTGGAATAGTTTTCAGGTACTTTCCAATTCATGTACCGATTTCACGTACTTGTATTATTTCAATTGAAGTCAATGAATTTCACAGTAAATCATACTGAACATGTTCAGGCAATTTAATGCTGAATTCAACGGAGAATATTACTGGTATATTAAATCAATCAACCTCCTCCTCCAACACACCCATCGTGTCTTGCCGCTCACAGAGCGCCCAGCGGTGTGGCCCGTGCCCTGGGCTGCTACGCGAGCCACTAGACAACTGATGTCATTAGCATCACTTACTTCACTTCAATCGGCGTGACTTTGTTGTCCTGAAAATAAGGTGTCCCAAGACGCTGGCTCTCGTATAACAGCAAGCAGCATAGTGCAAGCTTGCTGAACAGGCTCACCGTTACCGTCCGCAGCATGTGGCAGGTTGGCAAAAAGTTCGATGTTACGCAGCAGTTGACCATATGCAACCTCCGCTATAGTAACACGGGCTGGTGACAATGATCTCGGTTCTTATCGACATCATGGTAGTACTTTATGCTGGTCAACAGTACCCAATTGAAATAAAACTGGCTACGTGTACCTTGATAAAAGAAGTGTCCCGAGTCATGTTTTGTTCCGAACGAGTGTCAAGCTCAGCTCGTTGATTTTATCTTCCCTATCCGTGAAGGATATCTTGCCCCAATGTGAAACATCATCCGGTGTGCAACCACTGACCTGCTCCTCCGACACCTCAAAATTACGCAGCAGATAGTTCTTGATTGCCTTTCGAACCTGCGGAACAAGAGTACCCTTTGCATGTGGGCGAAGCACACAGATGTCAGGGTCTATATAAATTAGCAAAGCGCAAACGGAGCGAAGAAGACTCACAGCCCGTGAGACGGTGCCCGTGGCTATCCTCCTCACGACGTTCAGAAAGATCCAGTGCTTCCCCCAGCTGGTACTTGACCTTGATGGCATTGCTCTGTGCGATATCGCGCAGGCGGCAGGCGAAGCTGGCGTAGGGGCTCTTGTGGCTCTTGCTAGAGCGCACAAGATAGCCAATGAAGCGCTCTGTGATGTAGTTCCATCACACCACATCGGTCCAGCATTGAGAATGGTGTCCGGTGAAACGGTGCACTAGGGTGCGGCCGTGAAATCTAATGATTTGACTAGTGAGAAAAGCGAACTAGTCAATCTACTCAAACCAACCGAAACCAAAACAAATCACTAATCCAAATCCTAATACTCGTGTGTGTGTGTGTTCGGGGAAGTAGGGTACGTATCACCCGTCAAGAGAGTGTGCAAAAGGGTGTTATAAGACTCTGTTTCAATAGCAAACTATGTGGTTTAAGCACGGTTATGCTGGAGTAGCAGGGACTTCACACCAACAGGATATCAAGACTCAAGTAAACTGTAGACTGTTCAGAGCTTTCAGTTTCTTTGTGAGCGGCAGAACCTAACACAACTGGCAGCTAGCCAAGAAGCAGAAGGTAGGGCAGACTATCAACAGACAGACGCTACTTTAATATCAACCAACGCTGCACAAATGGCGGCAGTATCAACGAAACGGGGGCGGTTACACAGGATGTGGACGCTGGGCTAGGGTGCGGACAGTTACACTGAAGGCGGCGGTTTCACTTCTACTAGCACAAACTAGCCTTAAGTCCTGGAGGCCTAAAGCGCTGCTACAGGAGACAAGAGAGTACGATTTACACAACAAGTCTTAGTCCTGGAGGCCTAAAGCGCTGCTACAGGAGACAAGTTGGTGCAGGTTGAGCGGGGCTCTTATATCAATGCAATTGGTAGTCTTTTCGACGTCCCGTATCTCTTAGTCTTTTCTGTGCGTCTGCAAATATATCTGATGTCTAGTCACAAATCTAGAGTCTACTATATTGCCCGTATATCTGGGGGATAGTTTACTGGCTAATACAGAGTACACAACTGGCTTTTATACATTTTCAGAGAGAAGTAAAGGAGATAGACGGAATGAATAGGAACAGTAAAGGGTGAGAGCCCGAGTAGTGAATGGCCAATGGCGTAGAAGGCATTCTCAACCATGGGTATTATGACCTGCTAGCGGGGCTAGTCCACATGTATTTCTCTAGCACACCATAAGACGTGCTTAGTTGTCTTGGTTTCCATCTTTCTGACTGAGCAAGTCTGTCATCACTGACTAGTCAAGGCAGTCTTAATCACGTTCTATTCAATTTCTCTATCAGTCCCATACTTCACAAGCCCAAATGGAACTCATAGTAAATATCAAGCAGACTGACAAGATAGCGCGGCGCTATACTGGCAGACCAGTATAGTAGATAGTAAAATATAGTGCAGCGCTATTCTGTAGTGTCGATCCTCATCCATCATATCAGTAAATCCTTGATGCGAGGTTCGCATCTTTCTAACGGTCAGATCTGCCCGAATAATCACGGTGATGATTAACCCGGTAACAAGTCTTCATTGTAATCTAATCAGTTGGTCTTGTACACAAAATAGCGCGCTATATCTCTGCCGGCCCTAATGTGGTTGTACCAATCCTGACTTCGTATATCTTGTTTTAATAGTCATCAGACTATTCAGAGGCCGTTGAGATGGCAAGTCAATAATCCTGAGTAGTTCCCTGATGTTTCACCTCCAGCGCATAAGATAATGGCTTACCGCCACCATCTATAGCTCAGTGTAGAATATCATAGTCAGGACGTAACAGCCTTTTGGGCTGCCTTGTCAAGTCTACTCAATCCTTTATAGTTGGTTTGTTACACTGACTTTTGGCCATCAATAGTGTAGCCTACCACCCCAGGGAGGGTGTACTCATAATCTAATGCCTCACTTCTGCCCACTAATAGGTTCAAAATGAAATAAAAACTGGTGTTTTCATGCATGTTTTGGTACACGCCCTATCACCGGAATGTGCAAAAGTGCATGGAGGGTCAAGGTACAGGTTGAGAGTCGACTGGGATCGTATTTATAATAATACCTGCGGGAGATTAAGCACTGCTCAAACACGAATCAAAGTCTATGCACTTTTTGAAATGCTGGACCCAGTCTGCAATTCGCGTCCAAAGTTTGGTGTCGAAATATTGGTGATCAATAGAAAGTTTCAGGCAGTTCAACCAACTGTAGAAAGTGCTTGTAATATTTGGGCTTTGCAAATTGACCGTGGAGAAGAACAGGCCTCAAGATCGTCGCCCAGAGGGTATAAGATTCTGTCGTGAAGTAGTGCCTCTGCGTCGCGAGATTAGGTATGCATACCCCAAATGAAGCCGGGGTTGTATCACCGGCAAGCGAGCAGATGCCTCGAGTCGTGGACCAAGGAGTCCGGAAATGAGAGGCTGGAAAGGGTAGCGAGGACAGGCAAGCCATTGACTCCGGTGTTTTTGGCATGGTGTTTGGCTTCCACATCTGTTGGTGCAGTCTCCACCTTCACAGCCGGTTCAATGAACTCGTCGTGGTTGCGGAGCAGAAGATCAAGCGGATCATACGACTCTCCGTCGGGACGATAGAGTGGAAGGTAGTTGGTACGACCACCATTCGCCCTGTCACGGAAACCGTGTATCTTGCACGCGTGGCAAAGATAAACGGCGTGGTGGCCCTTCATCTGCATGAGCTTTACCATTGCCGGCATGTCCCCAAAGTAGTGATTTGCCAGGCTCAGGCCTGAGCCTGGGGCTTTCAGGCCTGACCTGGCCCAAGCCTGACCTGGTTTTCAACTGGGCCTAGGGTCGGGCCTGACATTTGCTCAGGCCTGAAGCCCGGGGCCAAGGCCCGGGCTTTTCTAACAAATCAACCAAGGAACCAACCTTAATTTTGTAACTCACTTTGGGTCTCTTACTCATTTCCCGTGAACACGGGGACATCATTCAGGCTACTGAACAACTTCACAAGTCTTCGTGGTGAGAATTCTTGTTTGCTCATCAAATTTACTGCTGACATTGACTGCAACAAGTCTGCCATAACCATGGGAGGTCAGATTTCTCCCTCACAAACTTGAGCCGGACGAGGGCGAGGACGACGGGGATATTGAGGAAGATTTTTCAAGTTCATTTGCTATTCAATATATATATATAATTATTTACTGCTACACCCCAGGCCTGGGCCCAAGGCTGACCCGATCCGGCCCCAAGCCCGATGGTCGGGCCGGGCCTGAGGTTCTCCCCGGCCCAAGCCCCGTGCTTTCAGGCCCGGCCCGACCCGGAAAACACTACCCCAAAGACACGAATAAGAAAGGCACGCAGCATGAACACACACCCGAGGAGAGCGCTAAAGGCGGCTATGCCGCCCGCCAGCTCCAAGAAATCATCGCGGAGGGGAATGAGAAGGGAGTCTAGGTCCTGGGGTGTGCAAGGACCAGGGATGATGCTGAAGCAAATCACATAATCCAGCAAGAAACACAGCTCGGGTCTGAGGTTATAAAGTATCCCCAGGAGTGGCCAACATGTCGATTTGCAATTCTTGAAGGGACAGACACCATCAGTGCTGAGGCCCATCACTATGTCTGTGTCCTGGTCGAAGCCACCGATAGTGGAGTGAATCGAAGATGTTGGAGATTTTCCTGGGCTTGGACATGTAATGAGCACGATAAATTAGCTCCTCACACATCGTCTTTTCCGCAAACAGAGCTTTGAGGCGGGAAATGAGGGGTAAATAATGGAATGTGGCGCGCGCGCGGCTACGGGGGTCATATTGAGGTTGCTCGCAATATGGGCATTTGTTGAGCTCGGTGTACGGGCCAACAAGACAGCAGCAAGAGCCCTTGCAGCAATCATATGGCATGAGTTTAATGCCGGAGATGAAGGTGACCTGCGACTGAAGCTGGGAGAGGGATGGAAGGTCGTGAAGCTGCGGAAAGGCACACTTCATTTTGGTGTATGCATGCGAGCCCAAGTCAATGTTGACTTTGAAGTTGTGCGCACGGATGGCGTTCATCTCCTGGTCACTCAAGCGATGCTCTACAGAAATTATAATCAATAATTACAACCACCAAGCCAAAGTATTCCAGTCAAGCAGTTCATGAGCGGTGTGCTCCTTTCAGGTGAGCGGCTCCTCGTCGATCTCGGGGTCTAAGTCCGAGTCGTCAAACACCAGAGATGAAATATTGCTAGAATCTTCTTCGTCGTCGCTATCATTGCACATTTGCAATACACGCGGCCATGTTGTTGGGAGGGCAGCCTCGAAATCTGGGTCCGGGCTTGCAGCACCATCATCTACGGCCATTCCCTGATCGTAATCCAGAGCTGGTGATGAAACGCAACAGATTTCGCCGGGGAAGTGAGCAGGAGACTGCGCTGCATCAAAGATTTGGTTCAATTTTGGTCCAATCTAACCATGAAAAAAGGATGAACACATACCATTACTTCCCACATGTTCCTCTTCACTGGAATCATCATGCCCCCGCTTCCTCTTTCGAAATTTGTCCAACAAATGTGAAGTGAGGTTAACAGCCTCTCGAGCAATCTTTGTGTGTTGCGGTCTGTCACCGCGGAGATGGATGTGGTGTGTCTTGGAAGAGACATCTCGCTTGCAGCAGGTGCAGTAAACCATTTCCCAAAGTGTGATGTGGATTGTAAAGTCATTAAAGGTTGAACATGTCGCGCCGACTTGCGCAAATTTGGGTATCACGGGAGGGTGTGGAGACGTGCTGATTGTATGACGTCACATTGCTTGAACCTACGACTCAATGACCAACGCAACAACGACCCCCAAACTTCCACCCCCAGCGCAGTCTTACACAGTGTCACTCAGCTGCTCACAATGTGCCTGGTCCTTTCAAGTCGGCCACGCAAGTTGCGCAACAGCTATCGTCTGTGGGACTGCCCTACTTCTGGCTCGCTTATGCAGAAGGCTTGACTCCACCGCGCTACACAACTTACACAACTTAGCCGACAAGTGAAGGTCAGCAACATACCAATATTCACCTGAAAATTTGTGCGCAAACTCAAAGGTTGACCGGCGATCAAGCCGAACATCAATTCCTCGGTATTATCCGAAGTCTTGCGTACGCAGGACAAGCACAGCCACAACGTACATGTCTGATTGCTAAACTTATAATATAACCGCATGAGTATTTGGGCTGCAACGATACCATTGATTCAAATAAATAGTGCATGCCATAAGGAGAAGCGGGCTGACTGTGATCCTGAAGAACAAAAAAAAGTAAAGTACGAGTTATGCCGTGCGCAGCATCGGCCTCCCCCCAAGTCTGTCTTCTGTCGTTTGTCTGTTTGCTGATGTGGTGCTTTAATCTCCGCAGCTATACAACAGCTTGATCCGTTTGTCCTAAGCGCGGTCGCTGCCAACGCCAGGCCTGCTGAGATGATCCATGATCACTGATGGCCGAGCCGGAATCAGTTTATAACCGTATCCAAATATATTTGGATACGCTGACCACCGGATTGTATTATATCTATATCATATCATATCATATTCAGCGGTAGGGTCCAGGGCCGTATCATATTCATTCATATTTGAATATATTCAAAATTAAATTTTTCGTATCGTATTTTTGACCAGTACTAATACAAATTCTTGAGTACAAGACGTGCCTTCGCTTTGCTCCGGCATGAGTGCAGATTGTTGAACTAAGGTAACCGTTGCAATCACAGAAGATGGTACGATGGATCATGTTTTGGTTATTAGAACAATAGGCGCCCAATGTATCTACAAAGTTCATTATTAGTGAACGAATAGTTCCTGTTCATTGGGCGCATTTTGAGGTGCTGCGATGATTAGTGACTGGAAGGTAAATGGAACAGGCAGCGAACCATTCAATCAATAGAGGCTCGCCAGAGCTGGCACACACGGAATGAGGTTATTGCTGCTCATCGGGCTTGATGAGTCAAGTAAGGATTACTGGTCATAAATCTACTTAGGCGAAGCACCATCGAGACTAATGCATATTAAGGAAGAGTAAACACGCGACTGCGTGACGCGCCAGCGGGATCTGACGCCAGGTCTTACCGAAAATCATCACGGTGGTTTAGAAGACAATGCAACATGATTGGAGAACGTACCACCTCGTAGCAAGTCATTCGAACAGAGATGAACAGAAATTGAGTCGTACTCAGCCCAAGGAGCCGCACATTGAAAGTGTAAAAATTAGTTGGCAACTGCTGAGTCACAGAAAATATGGGCGGTGGCAGAGCAGCTAAGAATGAGCGCCAAGCATACCAGAAACGTGTTGGAAGATGCAGGAGGATGTAAGCGGTAAATTTTGTTTGAGTTGACCGTGTGGCAAATGAAATAGAAAGTAGGATCAGTTTTTACAGAGCGGGACATGGGACCAATCTCATCTGGTAGGTAAAACATGCAAAGCATGCAAGAGTTTGAAGGTGAGACGGACGGTTGAGAAGGCTAGTGTAAGCACATAAATGACACGAAATTTGCGAGGTAGCTGGATCGTGCCGATCTTCTTCGCCGCTGTCCACCACGCCGGCGTACGTCGAATTGCTCTGCTGCGATTTTTCAGCTGATTAATCGAAAGGTGTGTCTACGTGCATACCGTTCATGTTGCATGTCGAACCTGTTTCCAAAATAATCAGGACGGTTCGGTTGCAATGCAGAATGTATGATACCAGTGCCTCAAGCAGGGAGTTGAAATGTGCAAGGAAGATGGGAAACGCGATGAACGGAACGGGGGACCGCTCTCAGCAATAGACACAACTTAAGCTGTTGCCCTAGGTGATTTTGCGAGGCTTGATAAATGTTTCAGCGCGCTCCAGAATACCTTGTATCTGAGACTTGAGTGGTTCAGCGAGGTACTCGAGCGTTTTGAGGAATCCTCGAGGTCGTGGACTGTCATGATGGGCGTTCCATTCTTGAGAAATAGCGCTACTCAGGCTTTGAGCTAGGCCTTCACGGTTTGATACTCGACGGGTGACTGGGTTTGACGGTTGCGAGGTCTTGAGGGTTTTGTTGAGGGAGTAATCGGCACTGACGCACCAATTGAAGCAGGAAGAATGCTGGGGCCGAGCTGATGATGGGGTAAGAGCGAAAGGTGATTTGAAGGACGCCTCCCTTTTGAGTGGGCCTTGAGCGCGCGACAAAATGGCCTTGTGATCAGTCTACGGAGCTATCCAGAGTTAGTCCTAGCCGCTTGGAGCCAAGGCATGCGAAAGTAGTCGCCGTGAATGCTCGGAATGGAGCATCACGGAGCGAGCCGAAGCTAGAAGGCAGTCGAGGTCACAAATGAAGCGAGGGTTTGGCACACACTTTGGTGAGGTAGATATTTAGGCCCTACCATATATAGAACACTACAAGATACTTTGGGTAATATTATACCTATCAACATTCAGGACCCATAGCCCCACCACAGATGCATAACATATCCAGGAATTAGGTCAATTGGGCCAGGACTCACAGTGCCACAGTGTTCCTGCTCAAAGCCATGATTTTTCGGAAGAAATTTCATTATGTAATCAGATCAAAAAAGCCGGCATTTGGTCGCCTGTAGATTTGCAGCGCGATTCTAACGCACCTATTCCCAAGTGATTCCGACAGAAACTGACCCCACAGCCACTGTTCTAATGAAAAGTTCAAAAAAAAAAAAAAAAAAAAGCATCTGCGCCTGTTGTACCGCAAAGAGCTGTAATATACGAGGTATTCCTGTGTTGAAATTTGTGACCAGGGAGGCATGTCGGGAAAGAACAGAAGCTCTGGCATGTAAGGCTCCAATCATTTAGTTTTCGTGTAGTGATCCTGGCAAATTAAACGGAAATGGTTTAAAAACAGTTTAAAACAGTTTAAAACAGTTAACAAACGGTAATTTTTCAGGTACACCTGAGGGGATGAACTATCAGATGCCGGCCATGTGTGGTATCCTTTATATTATACTCCCTTAGAGTTTCGCACACCTAAGACAAGCACGAGGGGATCATATTGACTTGTAAATTTAGCAATTTAACTCATACAGTACTCACACTGGATAGCAACAGAGTCCGGCAACGGGTGTTTAACAGTTCAAACCTTCAATTTCATTGACAAGCACCAAAAAAATTAGCTGGTTGTATATTACACAAACTGGGAACATTTAGTCAGGTCAGTTGATTTTTACCGGCATTCCTTCACGTCCAAGAGCAGACAATTGCGCGCCGCGGCGGTGGGTGATTGCGCATCAAACTGATGACATTGAACCATCAATTACCATAACGGGAATGTGCCCCGCCGTCGAGCGCGACAGTGGTAGATATATCAATGGTTTTCCTTCGAGGGGGTTGAAATACACCTCAGGAAACATCTTGACACCCAAGATATGCTCAGAGCTTGGCCTGTCCAACCCCTCGAGGTGGTTCAACTTCGGTAACCGTTAACCATTTAAAAACGGTTTCCAAACCGTATGACCCCTTGGACAAATTAAATGGAAACGAAAACGGTTAAAACCGTGTATAAACGTTTATAAACGGAAATGGTTGGAGCCTTACTGGCATGCAACACGTTGCCACGACAATATACTTGCACGCTCGCTCTCCGGCGCGTATCAGACTTAGTCAGTGACTTAGATGTCCGTGGAAGAGTGTTGGCGTGGAGATAGTGGGGTGAAAGAAGGAGCTGGGGAAGAATACAGACCGGTAGATACGGAAACGAAAAACATGTACAGACAAATATCAACATCGTGACTCCACCAACGTCAAACATCACGACATCTGCTGAACATACGAGGGAAGAAAAGGAAAGGAAATAACCGCTTTGGTCCCTCAGAGGAACGTATGGGTAGTGTACCCACAAACACTACTAGTAGCCTCTACAGTGTGCCCTACCATTATTGCGCTATGGGACTCGTTCGTTGTCGGCTCAATATCTGCACAGATGTGACAGCACGGTGAGAAGGCGCTGCGATGATGACCACGAGTACGTAGCTGATCTTGTGAATATTTAGAGACTTCTCCACCCCACCATAGCCAACAATCACCGCATATCGCACAGTTCGATTCCATTGCCATGTTCGAATTACACGATCCGTAGCTTCGATGTACTCGTCTCCACGAAAATACCGCCGGCCGACAAGTCAAAGATGCTGGGAATGCCCAGCCAACGGCTAATAGTCCAAATCGTGGGTGGAATTCTGGGGAAGAACATAACGGGTAGATACGGAATCAAAAAAAACATGTACATACGAATGTCAAAATGTCATGACAGGAACGTCGAAATCACGACATCTACTTAAGATGCGAGGGATGGGGAAAGCAACGAAAGGAAATGTATATCCACTGTGGCCCCTCACAAAGGAACATATGGGTAGTATACCTACAAAAGCTGGCCTATACACTGTGCGCTGCGGTTATTGCGCTATCAGAGTCATTCGTTGTCGGCTCAATCTCTGCGCAGATGTTAGAGCACAGTGAGAAGGTACTGCGATGTAACGAGGTACGAGTTCAGATCGTATTGAAGTGTCTGTCTGCGAGAGACTACTGCGATGATGATCACGAGTAGATAACTGATCTTGCGAATATTTAGAGATTTCTCCACCCCACCATAGCGAGCACTCACCGCATATCACACAGTTCGATTCCATCGCCATGCTTCCGAGCCTGTCACCCGCCTGTTGTTTCTTCCAAGATGCTCGAAGCACACGATCCGTAGCTTCGATGGACTCGTCTCCACGAGGATACGGCCTGCCGAAAAATCAGTAAGCGGTTTTTAAACCGGTGCATAGTTCGAGATACGGTGTGAACCTCTCCCGGTTAAACCCCCCGAGATGGTTTTAGCTACTAGTTTCATCGCGTCCTTCCTTCTGCTCGTAGCGGCCACGCCCAGGGCTACACGTACCATGGTTGTCCATGAGTCGCGTGCCGCGCCTGCCAAAGGATTCGTCCAGTCTGCCGCAGCACCCGCAGAGCAAGAACTCACCCTCCGCATCGCATTAAAGCAGAACAACATTGCTGGACAGGAGACTGATCTATACAAAGTCAGCGATCCGACATCCGAATGTGCGTTCCGAGCTTCTCGCCACCGTCTTCTCTGACCGTTCTGCAGTCTATGGGCAACATTTGACCCTCGAAGAGGTGTCATTTCCATGACTTTGTAGAGCGAATATGTTTGACCTTAGTTGTCGCTGCCAGGTGACCGAATTTTTCAAGCCCACGAATGAGACTGTTGCCGCCGTGTCCAGCTGGCTCTCAGCTAGAACAATATCGGTGCCAAACCCGTTACTCCCGCCGGTGACATGCTCGAGATCAAGATCCCTGTCTCCCAGGCAAACGACCTCCTTTCTGCCGAATTCTCCGTCTTTATCCATGTCGAGACGGGCAAGACCATCATTCGCACGCTCCAGTACTCCCTCCCCGCGCTGCTGACCCAGCACGTCGAGTTTTTCCACCCGACGACCATCTTCGCGCCTCCCCTTCGCTCGAAGCCCAAGCTTGTTGCCGCCAGCTCTGCGAAGCGAGCCACCACCGGCTCGGATGATCTCCCCGACTCATGCACCTCGACTATCAACCCCGCGTGCCTTCAAGTGGGTCATTTCGCATCCGGCGCAACTATTTCCACTCATCAAATGATCAGGAGCTCTACCGCATCCCCACCACCCCTGCAACGCAAAAGTCCAATACCCTCGGTGTCGCTGGCTTCATTGACGTACGTTGACCATCCTCATTACCTTCCGATACTATATTTATTGCGCTCGTTACTCCTAGGAATGGGCAAATCAGGCGGATCTTACGGTGATTTCGGCCGACGTGCTGTTTCATGGGCTCTGACTGCCGCCACAGACCTTCCTCACCCGGGACCGTCCTGATATCAACTCGTCCACCAGCTTTGCTCTTGAGACCCTCGATGGTGGATCGAACCCGCAGAACAGATCCCAGGCCGTTGTCGAAGCGGTTGGTGGTCCGCATTTCATTTTGAACTCATCATCTCATACCCATTCTCGTCTTGCTCCTAGGACCTTGATACTCAGGTACAGTTCTTGTGCACAGGTTGCAGGGAGGGAGTCAACGAATGCTGAGTAACGGGCGTCTTTATCCCGTTGCTCCTGGAGCGTCTCGTATTCAGGATCTGAACCGTGAGAAAAAGGGAGGGCGGAGTCAACATCGTGTAGAAGCTGCGCTGCAGGTGCGCCGGAATTATTGCTGTCTTTTGCGGGCGCACGGCGGGAGGTTGTAGCTTGACGCACGTGAGAGCGGACGTCGGGGGAAATGGAGAGTACTTGGCGTGCTGTTAACTGGCATGGAGCATCGAGGACGGCGTTAAAGACGTCCGCAGCGTCCTTCTCGTTATAGATGGGTGCGGTAGAGCGGTATGCGGGTGCAGGTTTCGATTGACCGGCAGGGGGAGCACCTAAATTGCGCTGCTTGGGCGGGGCGTAAGCCGCGTCACGGGCATTCGCAAATGGGTGAAGAGGACCCTGGCCAGCAGGCTGGGCAGCTGATTCGGTGGGTACGGCTGGTGCGGCAGGCACGGTGGCTGCAGGGGGTGCAGAGGGATGGTGAGGAGGAGCGATGGTGTGATCGGAACTGTCCTTGCTCCTTTTCTCGAGAGCTTTCCTGGCCTGTGCCCGGGTCTGCAGCGCATTTATCTCGTGCTGTAGCATCTCCAGACGTTGCTCTTCCGTGAGAGTGTAAATTCCGGCTGAAGGCGACGAGGAATGAGAGGTGGAAGGGTCGACAGAAACTTCAACTATTAACTGAGCTGCTGCGATCTGTCCCGGGTTCTGCTCGTGCCATTTCTCGATGCGCGAACGGAGATCTTTGCCAGCGATGGCACGTGGAACGAATGCGCCAGTTGGTAGAACAACACGACCGTCCGTATTACGCCTGCATTTACCGGCTTGGATGTCGGCCAATACATGCGGGCACTGATTAATAAAGTGCGAGAGATCACTGCAGTACCCACAACCATCGGGACGCGTCTTTTTCTGGCCATTGTCGCTCGACGCCTCCGAAGGTTTCTGTATCGCAAGAACCTCGATGAGTTTAGCCATAGTACCGACCAATGCCGCTATGCCGGGATCGGGCTTTACCTCGATGGTCGTTGGGGTGGGAATAGGTGGGGAAGCGGAAGCGGAAGAAATCGACGGTGCAGTGTGAACATCGAGGGCAAGGGAACTACCGGAGCCAGCGAGTGCGTACTCAGCTGCCTCGTAAAGGTCGGCGACAGGAAGGGGGTCGGCTGGATTAGCCTTTGGGTGATTAACTTTGAGATGCAGGCGGATATCAGCGGCGAGAATGGATGGCTGCATCGCACGAAGAAAAGAACGGCTCTGCTCTGCGTCAGAGAGGCGCTTCTTTTCTATCAGGTACGTGGTGATGCGAAGGAACTGGCGGTAAAACATTTTGAGGTCGTCGAGTGAGAGGATGCCCACCCGGGAATACTGTCCCACGAGAGCGTCGAGGTCGTTGAGCCCGAAACGGCGATCCTCGTCATTTCCTGAATAAAGCTTCAACATAGCAGCTTTAAAATCGGAGAAAGACTTTTGGGCGTCCTTAAAACTGGGCAAACCCTCCCAAATTTCCTGATCCTCGACGGAAAGGAACCGCGTCGCATGTTTCTTCATCTCGGTGTCGTCGGTAACGGCAGCACGGTCCAACAAATACTCCAGGTCCGTGAAATAACGGCGAAGCTCGTGGGGCTTTGTGGAATCGAACTGTGGCGCGTTACGATCACCACGGGCAGGCATAGGGGTTGGTGGAGGGGCGGTAGCCATCGGAGCGGAGTTCTGATGTGGTGAGGATGATATGGGGGTTGGAGGGTCGTTGTCAAGCCAAGCTAAAGTTGGTGAGCTTCGTGAATGAGGTGAAAGGTTATTGTGCTGCGCAAGGCCGGCTGGGACGGAGTCGAAAAGGGTGTCTGTTTCTGAAGAGGGTGGGGAGTATGGATTGGAATCGAGTAGGTTCGAGGGGTTCTGGAAAGCGGCGATGAATTCCAGGCAAAGGTTACGACGTGCGGTTGATGCTGAGTTAGGCCGCTGGTCACGAGAGGAACCAGAAGCTATGTTTGAAAACCCCTCGCGGCGGGCTCCAAAATGACACGCCTACCGACCGTCTGAGCGCGAGCAAAACCTAAATAGGTAGGCAGCACAAAGAGGGCGGAGGAGATAAAAATGCGAGCGGTACAAACAAGCTGGTACCGTGGCTGGTAACCGAGCGACCACGGAGTACGAAAGGGTAAGAGCGGGCGAAAGACGATAGACGTAGGCGTGGGCGATGGGCAGAGCCGAGAGCGAGACGAAGCGAGTGCGAGGGCGAAGGCGAGGACGAGAGTAAGAGCTGAAGACTTAGTTCTGTACTGTGGGGGAAAACCAAGTGTGTTTTATTGTAAGTAGTTCGAGTATAAATACAGTGAGTACTAATAAAGCGGGTAAGGCCGACGAGCGGCAGGGCCCGCTACCAATTCTTGGGGTTCTCAATGATTCCCGCTGGCATTAAAAAAGGTTTGAATTAGGTTGCTTATAAGACTAGTTATAAAACTATGTACATTAAAAAGTAACGAATGATTGGCCAATTATTTGAAGGGAGAAACGAGTGAACAAGTAATGAATTTCTAAGCAGTGCGAGCTTTTTTGGACGGGGAAAGGCCGTCGAAGGCGCTATCGACTGCGGGGTCACGGGCTCGTTTGGAAGGTGTCGAGGGCACGGCAGAAGCGAGCTCCGGAGGGGGAGGGTTCCATGGAGCACCATCACCCTTGTCCAGGATTGTGAGTTTCTCGACATTGACGTGATACACCTGTCTTTGGGTGAATTGAAAGTTGAAGTGTAGATGCGAAAACTCACCTTAGAGTCCATGAACCGCGGGTTGTGGTCCTTGTTGATGTATGTCGACAGTGAGACCTGGGCCGAGAAGAGAGTACCCTCGGTGAGCTTTCCATACAACTCGTGCGGTGCAATGAGGTTCCCGTTTTCGTCCTTGATTTGGCGCTGGACAAGTCTGGATTTTTCGTGGGAAAAGTAGGGTCCCTTGTGGTCGGGAAGCATGTCTGGAGAGTATGTGTCACCAACTTTGCGTGGGGACTCGACTGCAATGTACTGTAAGTCAATGCTCGCATCAACATCAAGTACGAGTGAAGCTCACCTGAATCCGTCCCCGACATTTGCACATCTTCCCCTTCTCCCAACGTCGACGTGTTGGGTCGCGAGTTGCGAACACGTCGCGGCGTACTGACCGCGTTATTGAAGGGCTTCTATACGTACAATCAACATAGAAACACAAATGAGATACAAAAGAAAATACCTCGTAAGTTGGTTTCATCCGCAAAAGGATGATGTCTGCCGGCTTGTCCATGTTGTCATCCTCACGAGAAGTCCACTCGGTGACTTTGAATTTCTAAATTGACGGTGAGTACGCAAACGACTGGTGGCCGAGGAACTCACTTGATCAGCGCCAAATTCCTCCTTCTGATCGATCTCGCGCGTTTCGTCGAGACACACCAAGAAATTCCCCCAGAGTTTGCTCATTCCCGGAGTGGGACCTGTGGGGCAGCGTGCACCAATTACCATTCGGTGGGGGCTGTGATCGTCGCCAAATGGCTACATTAACATCAGAAAGGAATGTACGTGTGTAATGAGTATACAGACCACGTACCAGATTTGGGGGATTCTTGCGAGGGTAGGCACGAAGCCAGGTGCCCTGAGCCTCGCTCCCAACCTCGGCAATTATGTTAGCGGTGAATTCAGCCCCACCTGGCTTGGTGACATAGGTAAGACGGCCTTTCTTGTCGGTGATACGCTCAAAGGTTTTGCCGAATTGGTGGACAGCGAGGTTAGCTTTTTTCATGGCCTCGAATGCGTCCGTGTACTGGTCATAGAAGAAGTGGCCGTCGTCGTCCATGGCAGTACGGCGAAGAAAGAGGTCGAGGTCGTCGTCAGACATGGTGATAAGAACTAGGTGGTGATGGGAGGAGAGACAGAAAGAAGACGATAGGGCAGTAGTTAGGTTTGCGGATGAGGCGTGGCCCTTTTATCGACAGACCCACGGAATCTATGCCAAGACGCAAGATTAGCGAGTGAAAAAAAAAAAAAGAAAGAATCGCGGGGAATGCCGAAGACCGAAGTTACGGATAATTGGTGGGGAGCTGAAAGACATGTGTGCAAACTAGCGAGCGAAATCAGCGGGGAATGCCGAAGTTACAGATAATTAGTGTGGAGGCGAATGCCGTGTATGCAAAGCTAGCGAGCGAAAAATCTTCAGAATCAGCGGGGAATGCCGAAGTTATGGATACTTAGTGGGGAGGCGAAAGACATGTATGCAGAGCTAGCGAGTGAAAAACCGTCAATTTGCCGGTGAAATACTCGGAATTATCTCCGTTTGTTGCGCACACGACGACCACCAGGAACTTCATCGGCAGAGTCCAATGCAGAGCGCTTCTGACCAGTTGTGAACCGAGAAGGGGCTGAATCTTTTAGCACTGTCTCTGTACCCGGTGCCCGATGGTTACGTGCTGTTCTTTTAGGTGCCGCAGAATGTCGAATATTGTTCAGTAAACGGGCATTTGCGGCCTGAAGGTGTTTGATCTGCCGGGTATCTTGAAACACGTCCGTTTCGTGGGACTCGGGATCATCCTCAGTTGGCAGCGCAGCGGCAGAAAAATTCTGGACCAAGTATGCTTGTGCCTCGGCAGCTTCGATCGGATTTCCTGACTCCATGACAGTCCGCTTCGTCAACATATCCAGTCGCTTGAATTCCGCACGAACATCTTGGCTGGGATGGCATTGAATAACTTTCTTGCGGAATGGCCGAAGGATGAAGACGGCGTCAAGAGAGGTGGCGCGGGAAACCATTACATAAGGTGTTTCAGTTCCGCGTGTGCTTTCCAGATCCACGATAATCGCCTTCAATGTTTTTCCCTGCGCCTTATGGGCCGTCATGGCAAATGCGGGAACCAACGGAATCTGAGTCCGCTTTATCACACATTTCTTGTGGGAATCCGGATGCTTGAAAGTCATGTCCACTGTTTCAGCCAATACCACCGCGTGTTTTGGCGGGAGATTGGGGAGTGGGGGGCCGGTCATGTCAGGTACGTAGACGATGCAAGACACAGCATATCTTTCGCCTGTGTCGTTGGTAGTATACCTTATCTGTTTCACGACCCCTGTCGTACCATTAACAATTCCGTTCTGCACATCGAAATTCTGTGTGATCATAACAGGCATTCCCACTGCAAGTGGCAGGCGTCCAAGGCGATAGTTTGTCTCTCCAGAGTGCATTTTGTACAGTAAGTGATCCCGGAGACTCGCATCACTGACTAATTGACCATTGCTTCGGGCATCTCGGGCATAATACCAGTGTAAATCGTTTCCGGATCTTGCCGCGTAGGCGTGTGCGGCTCGCTCGTTCAAGACATCCTTTAACTCGTTCTGTGAAACTATTACCGGCACGTTACGTAGATGCGGCTCTTGCCAATCTGGACGGACCCGGGATAGAACCCGTGAACTCAACATCTCAAAGTCATCATCGGTGCATCGTCCTTCTCGTAACCGGCCAAGCAATTCAACGAACTTTTCAGTTTTCGGATCGGAATCAGGCTCACCCATACTTTCGTTTTGTTTCCGTTTCACCCGCTCAATGCGACTTAAGGTAACCACAGTCTTGACTGACAGCCACAGGAGTTTTCCCAAAATATTTTCCTGGCCTCTTTTGCCAGAAGCACTTTCCTTGGCAGTGTCAATATGCGAAAAAAGCTTTGACTCTCCCACTGGAGGAAGTTGTGCAAAATCCCCGGCAAAAATCATATTTACACCCCCGAACAGGTCCGTATTGCCTTTGGCCTCGACAAGAGCCTTGCTGATCTGCAATAAGAGGCTGCAGCCCACCATGGAAACTTCATCGATGAAGAGGTAATCGACCCCTTCCCACATTGCGACAAGGTCACGGCGTGTCTTTGTTTCCGCCGACTTTTAGACCGTTGATTGATGCAGAGTGCAGAATGCAGGGTCATTCCGTTAATGTTCCGAGCGGCAACACCGGTAAAAGCTGCCAAGCGAAGCCGGCGCGCTTGTCCTCTCAGCTGGAAGAAGTCCTGTAGCGCGTGAATACCACGAGATTTGCCTGTCCCTCCCGGTCCGGAGAGAAGCATCCGAAGTTGTTTCGGCTTGTCCTGCAGACTGTGTCCGGCGATGATACGGAATGCACGAGCTTGTTCAGTATTCAGGGTCCATTTCAAAATGTGAGCTTCAATGTCTACATTCATTGTTCGCTCGACGGGCTGAATGTCTTGTCTGATTCCGGGAGACTCATCCCCAAGAAGAGCATTCCGAAAGGCCGATCCATCCGTAACCATGTGTGATGTTCCGGTATGAGAAGATTGGCGTTGTGTGTTTGCTGGATTTTCTTGTTGTTGACTTGCCACCTGATGCGGCTCGCTTGTAAAGATCTCTCCGATCCTCGTATGCCTTTTCCCACACATCTTCTGGGTATGCATCATTGCTTAGCAAATGTCCCAGTTCAATCTGAGTTGGCTTCGTAGCTTCGTCCAGCTCACTCGGACAAAATGGTCTGTGATAAAGCCCAGCCTCATCTGCATATTTGACACATTCCAATATAGCTTCATTGGCAGTTGCTTTCTTCAGCGAAAAACGTGTTGAGATCTCCTCCAAGTGCGTAAGAATCATGTCTTCTGTAACATCTTCTCCGACAAAATCATCGGTAGCTTGGCGTCCTTGGCGTCGGCCGCCAACCACCGCACGCTGGAATTTATTGCGGCGTTCTGCAAAGTGGTCATCACGACTATCGCGGCATTCGTGCAATATCTGCATGTTCTCCATTTTAGACACCAGTTTAGGATCACAAGTCTGCACAAATTCCGTGAATGCACTCTCCCAAGACGGATGATTTCCTCGCAGGTCGGCGGCATGTCGCCAAGGTTTGAAGAAAATCAACATCATCCGGCAATACCGTGGCCAGACGTCTTTCTTGTCCCGCCGTGGAATGCCAGGCCCGATAGGAACAGGTACAAATGTATCATCTGGTGCGCGAACACGGAGAATGTGAGTCTTTTCCTCATCATGTCCCTTTAGCAAGGCAACACGAGGCCGTTTTCGACTTTCATCATCGAGAGGCGAATCTCCATCGGGATTTTTGAAGTCTTCTTCAGCTTCCACGGCATCATCTTCGAAAAATATGGACATATCAATATCATGTGTATTGTGAGCTTTATGCGGGCGTCGGTCCACAGACTTTCTCACTTTGTCAACTCGAGACAGGAATTCCCATACCGATATGTTGCCCAATTCATTGCCACGGAATTGATAATCTGAGAGCTGACTACCAGTTGTCACCAGATTCCCGGTCCGGTCGATTTGTACATGTACTTCCTGATCGCCCATGGTGTCGTTCGGGTCTTGTGGCTCTGTAAGGTCATTCAAAAACATCGAGTCATCGGCCTCGTCATCAGAGTCATTGTCGCCCTCGTGTGTTTCATTGCTGTCATTATTTTCGTTGCTTTCTCGCTGATTTTCAGATTCTTCATTTGATGCCTCTGAAGCGCCGGCATGTTTCGAAGGGTAACACTCAGGACTAGGTAGTTCCTTGTTTATCAGGCTTTCGAAAGAGGTCCAGTAAAAATTACGGTATGTATGGCTTGTAAAGTGGTCTTCAAAATCCAGCAGATACGACGCAACTTGCTGCGCAGACAACTCTTGTTGAGAGATCATTGCATAAGCACACTTCTGGAGCATTTCCTTGGCACGAATATTCAAATCATCTTCGAGAGGATTGAAGTCACCGAGCTTCTTAACCGCAAGCTCCAGCATCTACCGTCGGCGGGAAGTCCAAGGTTGATTTCGGATTTATGATTTCCACATTGTCATGGTCAGGTCGCATTCTTCCCAATCAGGCCTATGTTAATGGATCCGATCTGCCTGTCTGTGGATCAGATCTGGGCCAAGAAGCTTATAGTGGGAATTTTTGGCGTGGTCCTGGAGAAAAAATACGGTGAGGACCGTAAATCTTTCACCCCAGTGCGTCATTCATTATCATCCCGACCTTTGGCACCTTACCCTCTGTACTGTATGCCGGCCCATTCTGCGACCCCGTAATCGCTGACACCTCGTGCTTTATACCTACAAGACATGCCTTCGCTTCGCTCCGGCATGGATGGTGACAGCAGTTGGTGAAAATGAATATATAATTCTGCAAAAGGAAAGACAACATCCGATAGATGTACTAGACTTATACTGGACATCCCAAGAAATTGTAACTCTACAGTTGCGACCCTAGAGCCCATTTGCAGGGCCGGAGATTCAGTGGGATGTTGAATGAGGGACTAGGTAGGTAGTACTATACGGCACGGTCCCGCTCAGGAACGCCGGTTTCAGGAAGTATCCCGGAGTACAGCAGATCAATTTATTCGAGGGTCCGGAAACATCCGCCGCCGAGCCGTATTTCAATTGTAATGGAATGTACGGCAAGTCGAGCGACGAAATAGAGCGGGATTACAGGAGGAAAGCGAGAAACGCACCGGTAAATCAGATTACATTGCTTCAGGCTAGCCAGCACCGGTGAACGTAAAGGATATGATGCTGTGCTAGGAAATGAAATCGCGTCAGTGTGACAAATAGGCCCAACATCGAATTAAAGTTGTAACGGTAGTGCGGGCGTTCTCCAATGTCGCGCCATTCGACTAATATACCGTGGGGGGGGTTAGGAATGTTGATCGCGTCAGTGAGGCGCTAAATGAATTGTACAGATGGGACGTACCTTGAGATAAGCAGAATTCTGCGACTTCAAAGAAAACGAAACATGTCAGAAGTGTGCTCTGCATCTGAGATGGTATTACGCATGAGTGCACCAATCGGATCGGAAGGGGTCGAATTTGAGATGGTGGAGTAGTGTATATGCTTGCCAGAACGTAGGATAAGCGAGCTATAGTTTGCACGCTGCGTCAGTAAAATGGGGCGGAAGATTAGATAGGTACCTGTACCACACGCTCGCTAGAAATGGCCATCGTATAGACAGGCACCACCTGGAAGGCGAATTCAGCAGATGCAGTTTAGTTCAAGTTCAATCCTCACCGAATGCAGACTCATTTTCGTCTGCGCAGAGAACTAAAACTTCTTGGATAAATGGAGCGTCAGTACATCGTCAAGATGCCAGTGGGGCGAAAACAATTAACGTTGACCTTGAAACACGTAGCTGCAGTCGAACAAAAGGATACGCTGATGTCCTCAAGGAATTGCACCCTAAAATGCGTCACTGGTCTGGCGACAAATATGCGCTATCCTCCAACGGATGAGCCTTGATAGAATGAGAAATACTTCATGAGATTTCCGAAGCATTCGCTAGACTTACATGTGGGCGAAAATCCAAAGAATAAAAGTCTTAACAGTCTGAAAACACGGTTGAGTACTCCCTGTTAACCTGCGTGAAATTGACATCGGAGTATATTGGGCAGACCGGGCGTACCTCCAATTGGACGATGCGACGACCATGGTAACGTCACGCAAATCACGGTGCAAGATTTGGTCTACTTACTTGAACCGAAAAGGGGATGTTTTGCTGCCAAGGAAGAGAACTGATTCAAAGCTCTCGGTGGGATGATAGTGCATGCAGCGGAGACTCACCGAGGATGGTATTCGGAGTTGAAGAAACCCCTGGGAACATACGCCTCGATAAGCGGCGTCGACGGGTGAGATGGGCAGCAATCAGGCCGGACGTGTCGGCCCCAGCCGCAAATCTAAAAAGAAAGAAAGAAAAATCAGATGTGATCTAAGAAAGAGGGAAGCCGATCAGTCTCCGGGCGTAGGGCGAGAAGTATATAGATCCATCTCGAATACCTCAGCTCTGTATTGAAGAATGGAAGGAAAGATGGAGTGGGAGTGAAATGCAGGTCATTATTTACCCCGTTCCCAGTGCGCGCAGGCATGGCCACGAAAACGGCGATTTGGGTGCATGCTACACTGAACCGAGCGCGCTTCGCTGGGCGGAGGAAGCTGAAGGATGGAAAATGGGACAAACAGCGCGATAAGCAGGAGAGAGATGATGGGAGTGGAGAAGCAAGAAGACGCCCAGTGGAACCTAGCCTTTTGAACGGGTGTTGAGCGGGTGATCGGCGAAGTGAATGTTTGATGTATCGGGAGGACTCGGAAGACAAATGGAAAGGAACCTGCCATTGTGGGCGTGCCATGGAGCGGCTGGGAACACCGGGTGCTTGAGGAACAGACAAAACACAAACAATCTGACTTGTAATAGCAAAGCGCCGGGGCGTCTAAGTTAAATTTTGATACAGATGGTCAGCTGAGACAACGATTGGAGTAATTTCGGCAGTACAAACAGGTGCATACTGATACGAGGCATCTGCTTAATATACGAGGTATCTAGATAGTAAGTAACTCTTCTGCCTGGTTCCGCTTTTGCTGATTCAATTTTTCCTCAGCACCGCCTGGCTTTACCTCTTCTTTCTCCTCCAGCTTGTTAGTTTGTTTGGCTGGCACACCGTCCCTGCTGTGTGTCTTGCCTAGTGACTGATCTAGCCTTGTTTAAACTTTTACTTCCAGGTCTGTTCCCTCGACGAAGTGGAGTATATGCCGCCGACGCCCGCCGTTGATGTGGGCGCTGCCGGCGGAGTGGAGCCTGCCGGACTACGCAGCGGTGAGGTGGACGATGCGCCGGCGGGCGGAGGGGTGGTGCGATTATGGTTATGATGACGCACAGTTGGTGGGTATCGCAGTCGAGGTCGGGGAGATGAAGGTGAAGTGGGTGATGCCAGGGCTGGAGCTGGCGGAGTTGGGTATGTGCACCTTTCTCCCCGCCTTTCTCCCTCGCACCCGTCTGAATCCCCTTGCATTCGTTCTCGCATCCTGCTATGTTCGTATCATACCCAACTAATGAAATCCCGCAGAATCAGACGACCCCTTTGCCCATGCCCTCGCCCCTCCCTCGCCCCTGCCCCCGCCACCCTCAGCGCCAACCCGACGCCCGCTGGTGACGCATGCCCCCACCACCTCGCGCCCGACGACGGCATCCACATCGAACAGCGCGGCGACGATGGCATGCACGGCCAGCAAACCGTATGTGCGTGCTAATGCCACGGCCACCACCCGCAAAACGATTTGACACTCAATTGAAAAGGTATGTGCCTGTGGCACTGTGTTCTCCCGGTCTACTCTTACGACTTTGTGTCCTTCTCTTCCAGCAATATGCTTCGCGCTCTCTCTCTGACCAATACCCTCACTCCGGCGGTCCGACTAGCCGTGTCTTTGCGGACTTCAATCCCACTTCAAGGCATGGTTGAGACGGCACAACATAGAAGTGTGAGCAGCCGCGGGCCTGAAACCGCGCGTGAACAAGACGTGGGGGCACACCAGTGCGATGGCGCGGTAAGGCGGGGTCTCGGGACGGCGGCAGTTGTGGAAAATGCCTATGACATATGTTACGAGAAAGCAGAGTCGAAGCTTGTTTAGCTCTGTTGTACAGAGTCGTCGAGGGCGATGGAGACTCCGTCGAGATTAGTAAGCTCTTTACAGAGTCTCCATCGTCCTTAAAGACTTTGTACAACAGAGCCAAAGCCTAGCTGGAATATTGAATACTGCTGAAACCTCATGAATGTTGCAGAGCTGTAGCTTTATAATATTTCTATAGGTACAAGATATGTTCCAGAAATTGCTTCAGCAATTTCCATCCATTGATATATCTAGAAATAATTTATTTCACAAGCGGCGCGGCGTCGGGGGACGCGTCGAGCCCAGCGGGGGCAGCGACGCCAAATGCTGCCAAGTGCGTCAGGTCAGCGAGTCGGGGGGTGCGTGGCCATCAACTCTACGGGCGTTGAGACGAGTGTCGAGTCCGCAAGTCAGGCGGGATGTCGACAAGCGGCATGGGCAAGCCCAGCGCGTCCTGTGCTGCCACGATCGTCGAGTCGGCGAGGCGGGGCGGGCGAGTGCCGTTTGCGCTGCCGGCAAGGCGGTACTTGAGCGTCGTTATCAGTCGAGCCGGGGATGACGACGAGCATGGAGGGCGGGTGGCCATGTTTGCGCCCCGCAGCGGCGGAGGGGCCGGAGATGTTCAATAGGTGTTCTGCGAGCGCCAGTCAGGATTAGCTGTGTTAGGAGAATCCAGCAGACATACTAACGTCAAAAGGGGTGTCTTCCCGAGCGTGACGATGCTTTCACCGCAGAAACCATTGATGAGGGGACATGCAAATACCCGTGCGCCATGCCAGCTGGTCGATAAGGAGGTCCCCGAGACTGTTGCCCAGACCCAGTGAGCTTCAACTCATTCTACTTGCAAAACTGAAAGAAATGCCTGTGGCGCGTGTTGAAGAATGGCAGATTGCCGAGGCCAGCGACGAGGAACGTGGAACATCTGCGCGAGACGCGCAGCCGGACGGCCGCACAATGGGGTTTGTGTTCGTTGAGTCGGCAAATCGGGGCGGGCCAGGGTAACATCGAGCCAAGTGCGAAATCAACGCGATGGGGGTCAGGACGGGCGAGTCCGGCGCGGGACGTCGACACACAGCACGGGCGAGGGGACATCGAGCCCAGCCGTGACGTCGAGCGAGTCGGGCCGGGTGAGTCTGGCGCGATCGACGAGCGGCGCTGGCGACGAGCCGGGCGGGCGAGTCGGGCACGGGACGTTGATGCGCACCCCGCAGTGCGTCTCGCGCGAGAGCGTCAACCCGAGGGTGTTCACGGCGCCCACGCACAGCGCCCAGGGACCTGCCGCGCGAGCTTGTTGCGCGTCGCGAGGACCTGAGCGGCGCAGAAAGAACGGCGGCAGCTTGGAGCCATGGGCACGGGTTGGTGAGTTGAGTCGGGAGCAGAACACCGGCGAGCAGTGCGGGCGAGGGGACGTCGAGCCCAGCCCGGGCATCGACGGCATGGGCGTCGAGTCGGCATGTTGGGGCGGCATCAGGAAAAACCCAAACCGCTATGTAGACCCATGTAGACCTACATAGACATTTATAGCAGTCATAGACACCGTAGCAAATGGCCAGTTTCATAGTAAGGTGGGATGGGGGGGGGGTCAGATATATAGACACTCATAGACATCTATAGTTCTGATGTCGTCTACGAGAGTGGCGAAAGTCGTAGCAATCATAGCAGTCGTAGCAGTTGTAGCACTGAAAGTCAACTTATTTGAGGTTCATTTCGAGCAATTTTCATGGATAATATTGCGCAAAATCAAGCACATTCCAGGATGTACGGTACATTCGGTGTAATAAGAACTCAAAATTGCCCTCGCAGCATTCCTGTCGCCCTATCTTGGATGTGGAAGTGAGGTGACAGTCTGCAGGGCGGATGCGGGTGCCGATTAGGGACGTGGTATGGTAAACTAGTGGCGGGGACTCGGAGGGATAGATTCGATTATGGACCTACACAGCATTTAGTGACAGGTGTGCTAAAGATGTTATGGGCTTACATGCAAATTCGCAGCGATGACCGGTAGACTATTTAAGTGAATGTGGAACTGAATACGTTCGTTGAGGTATATTATTGACGCTGGGATCATCTCAGATTAAATCTCAATATCGAAGCAAAAAATGTGCGGACCTGAAGGACAAGCGGAGTAGAACATTTTCATTTGGGCACGCTGACGCTTGCCTCGAGAGCAGCGAAGTCGACGTCAGCCAATTCTTCGTTTTCCTTGTCGACGGTCTTCTGGAGGTGTGTGAAAGGGGTGGCTTTTCTGCAAAGACGTGTGAGTTTCCGAACAACGAGAACAAGGGCCACTGGCAATGTGGACGTACACGATACCGGAGTAGAGGTTACGCTGAAAGTCGTCGAACCAAACTGGCGACTGGATTTTTAGATTGTTAAGCGTCGCCCGATGGTGATCGTAGCTTTCGATTGTTGTCAGAAGATTTTATGTATCCGATTAAACTCACCGCGCCGCAAAGTCGTCTGCTGAAAATTTGGTTTTGATGCGCACTCCAGTGGAGTACTCTTTCAACGAGCTCTCCATCTGACGAAGGTGAGATAATAAGGTCAATTTGAATGCCGAGACGTACGGCGTCCGTCACCAGAGTTAACAGTGGAACTAGGTCGACAAACTTGCCCGCAGAGATAACACGAACACCTTCTGACGATTGACTTGAGAACCACTGCTTCGAAATAACATCTTGATAGAACTCGTGACCGTAGGGCTGCTGGGGGTCGAACGTCCGTTTCTGTCCAGGATTAGAGCAAACTAGGAGAATAGTATGAACACGAACCTTGATGTCAACCCCGCCATACTTGAAGATGTTCTTCTTACATGTCAGCCACCCAACGAGGTCTTTGATCTCCTCTCGTGAACGCTTTCCGGGAATGTTGAACAATGAGACCGCAGCAACGCAGAGGGTCTTGACCTGGCCGCGAAGTTGAGCAGCCCCGCCGTAGGCCTCAATGTGAGTGTTAGCCTGGCACCGTTTAAGGGAAAAGAGATATACGTAAGTAATCAAATTTGCAGCTCGATCGTCGTCTTCCTTAATCAAAGCTAGCTTGGCCGCCAGTGAGCTCTCCTTGGGCATTGCAGCTTCCAGAGTGCCCCAGGTCCAATCTTCTCGCTCCGAGGGAAAGGCATGCTCCGTGGCGATGGCAACGCGAACGGCATACCTTCCCGCGTTCGCAACGCGGAGGGACGTTGGAGTGAAGCTGGCTTGGGTAACCCTCGACGACGACAACGACTGAGTTGTTGAGGAGTTTGAGGTTCTCTTGCGTCGTTTCCTTTTCTTGGGAGTGACCTTATCCACAAGCATCTTGGAGTAGTGAGCGATAGACGAACAACAGCCATTGCACGTACATCATCATCGCCAGCGGGGCCACCGATGGACTCGGAGTCATCAACATCCTGATCGTCTTCAGAGTCGACTGGGGATTTTCGGGTGCCCTCGTCATCCGAGGCCAGGGAATGCTCTTCCTCGTCAGCATTTGGAACGGGCCCGGATCCTGTGTATATCAGCGGCCGCAGACAATAGGACGATAGATGACATACCCAAAACACCGTTCAAGGCTGCGACGTCATCTTCACCGAAAGCGTCTGGCTCTTCGTCGGAATCGTTCACGGTCTATCACGGTGATGAGAGGAGACAACAGCATGTGTTAGACGCACACCTTTCGGACTTTGGGTCTCTTGTTGGCAGGAGGTTCGTCGCCGTCATCCAAGTCTTCAGCGTCAAGCATGTCTTGGTTACGTTTGAGGAGCACTACGAGCACAATCAAACGACAACAGAACCACGGAAATGGGACAAACATTGTTTGTTGGCAGCAGCCAGCTGAGCCTTGACCTTTTCAAGTTCTTTTGTCTCCTTGGACTTCGCCCCTTTGACCTTTTTCTTGGCGCCAACAGTGCCACTGGCTTGCGCCTTGGCCACCTTGGACTTGGTGGCGAGCCTGAGTCGAGGCCCTCTCCCACCCATTGCGAGACGAAAACCAGTGGCTGAGGTGAAGGAAGGCTTAGAGGAAGGGAAAGAGCGACTTTGAAAAAAAGAAATGAGTGAAAGACAAAGGAAATTGATGCCAACTTTGTGTTTTGCCGGCCTCACTCCGCACTCTCGGCGTTACCATGATGTCACGAACAACATGGTGCGACTTTCATTTTCGATGGTTTCAGTCAGGGTGAAGTAGGGAGTTGTCCCTGGAGTGCAGTTAGGAAGTGAATGCCCAAACTTAGTGGGGACTTGTCTTGAAACGCGAAATGGACAATGGATCTTGTACTGTCAAATGATCGTGGGAAGGTGGCGGTACAGCAATTCCAAATGCTTGGTCAGCATAGTGGACTCAAATCTGCGAAAAGATGTGGTTAGTAGCTCAAATAATCAGAAGAATGAAAGGTATCCATGCAGCCCCGGTATTTGAACCAGGGCTGCAAGTAATAAAAATGTCGAAAATGATGCAGCTGATGGAGTAGCCATCCAGCCAGCCATGTGAACAATTTCCACACCTCGGCCATACGGCTCTGCCACAACCGCGTGGAATGTTCAGGTATTTTTGGATCACTCTGCTCCCAAGGTCTTTCTGCGGTGCTTCGATGTAGCTTCTCGGCACCAAATCGGCAAAACTAATAACTCGTTTCACAGCGGCTTGGCCGGTGCTCTCTTGTCGTCCCTGCCAAATCTCTGTGGTGTTTTGAGGACTACGATGACTTGCATGTCAGTTTTTCTTTTTTCCTTTTTTTGGGGTTTTTTTTTTCCTTGCTCTGTGGCGCGCCAGACTCGTCTGGAATGAATGAAATATCACGGCTCCAAGCCTTGTTCTATGTTTGCTTGATCTTTCCCAGATCACCAGACATATTCTGTGAGATTCAAAAGTACATATCCGGTCTGGAGCTGTGTTGGGATCTGTCAGAAGTTGACCTTACCAGGTCCGGAGGCATTTGTTCGGAATTGTTCCCACTGAACAAACAGTATATCTATAGCAGTGTTACATTTCCCCGCTACCTTCCTCGCGAACATGTCCACCCACATCAACGATGATCTCTACTGCCCAGCATGCGGCAGGTCTTTCAAAACAAGTGGGGCAACAAAGTCCCATCTCTCTCAAGCAGTGTCTTGCCAGTGGTACAGGAAGAGGAAGAATCCCACAGGTCAACGTAGAACCATGCGTACTCCTTCTCCGGAACCTGAAATTCTGGACGATATTCCTGAGGTGCTGCCAGATCGTGCCGTTGAAGAGGTGATGCAGGAATGGGAAGACAATGTGTTTAGGTACCTACCCGCAGATCCAGCACAGGCAGGACCGTCCACGGGCATATCTCAAGCCACCAATAATGCTAATTATTTGAGTGATGATAATGATGATCGCTGCATTGAAACACATCCCACAGCCGGCAGAGTTATTCGCATGAACGACAACCTTCATGAAAAATGGAAACATTCATTTGGTCTGGCCATGGACCCGGATGGGGATGTTGACATGTCCGACCCGGACAAAATCAATGGCTTTGCACCATTTGCCTCTGAGTTGGACTGGAGAATCGCAGATTGGGTCGTTAAGGAGGGACCAGGGCACAAAGCATTCGATAGGCTGCTTGATATTCCAGGGGTACGTAGATGGTGATCACATTATTCTTTCTCTAATCTCTTACAGGTCCGCGAGAAGCTTGGACTATCGTATTCCAACATACGTGGTCTCCACCAAATTATTGACCAAATTCCGGAACGCGCAGTATGGGCTACAAAGACTCTTTCCTTCCCAGATCGCCCAGATGAAAAATATACTATTCGACATCGTGATCCTCTTGAAGCAATTCGTTCTCTTCTTGGAAACCCAGCCCATGCGAAGGACATTGTTTACGTACCAAAACAAATATTCTCAAGTAACAAAAAAGATAACAGGGTATTTAATGAGATGTGGACTGGTCAATGGTGGGCAGCGGCTCAAGTATGTCATTCTTCGCTCTAGATTCATTCGTCGGATTTATTACTTGCCCATTAGAGCAAGATTCCCAAGGACGCTGCACTGGCACCAGTGATCATCGCAACTGACAAGACACAGCTCACTCAATTTTCCGGGAGCAAGTCTGCATACCCAGTTTATCTAACTCTGGGGAATCTACCCAAAGCCTTACGGCGGAAGCCTAGTGAAAATGCGTGCATACTTCTGGGCTATCTCTCTTGTGACAAGATAGTGAGAAAGGGACTTTCCAAGAAGACTGTCAAATCACGAAATCAGAAACTTTTTCACGCCTCTATGCGTTTGATTCTACAGCCTTTGATTTCTTCTGGGAATAACGGGATGGAGGTTCTTGGTGGTGACGGTTGTGTCCGCAACGTCTTTCCGATCCTAGCATCATACGTGGCAGACTATCCAGAGCAGTGTCTAGTCGGTTGTGCCAAATATGGCACTTGCCCCAAGTGTCAACGCAGGGCAACAGATCTTCAAGATCCAACCCCAGGTCCTGCACGATCCCCGGAATGGACACTAGGGATCATTTCAGCTGGAGAAAAAAAACCAACGGAAAATCAATTCCACGACCACTGCATGCACTTCGAAGTCGCTGGAATCCATAAGCCATTTTGGCAGGGATTTCCACTCACAAATTTAGCTATCTCATTAACTCCCGATGTTCTCCATCAGCTTTATCAAGGTGTCTTTAAACATCTTGTTGGATGGTGTCAAAGCCTCATGTCGGAAGAAGAACTAGATGCCCGCATTCGAGCTCTGCCACCTGCGTTTGGCATCCGACATTTCAAAAAGGGGATTTCCTCTTTATCCCAGATATCTGGCTCCGAGCGAAAGGCAATGGCACGCATCCTCCTTGGGTGCCTTATTGGCCGAATGCCTATCAAAGGAATAACAGCATGTCGTGCCATCTTAGACTTTATTTATCTAGCCCAATACAGCACCCACGACGAGGGGACTTTGGCTTGCATGACAGATGCTCTGAAGATCTGGCACCAGAACCGGGATTATTTTATAACAGCAGGTGTTCGCAAAGATTTCAACATACCCAAGTTTCATTCTCTCCTCCATTACGTTGACTCTATTCGCATGTTCGGCACAACAGACAACTACAACACCGAAATGTTCGAACGTCTCCACATTGACTTTGCTAAGAAAGGGTGGAGGGCCTCAAATCGTCGAGACGAATTTCCCCAGATGATTGCATGGCTTAACCGTCAGGAGAAGGTCGCATCTTTTGCTACTTACCAAGCTTGGCTAGAGTCAACACAAAAACCGGCTCTCCTCCCAATAATGCGCACATTTACTGGACAAGCCGTGAAATTAGCCAAGACAGCACAATCACCGCGACAGCTCTTATCTCGGCTGGCTGACACCAGGGGCAAAAGCCGACGCACCTGGAAACCAGGTGCCTCTGAGGCATGTGCCCCGCAGGTGGGGAGGCAGGTAACAGAAAACCTACAATAGTTGTTTGTCAGACAAAGAATCAACAAAGGAGGGACAAAGGACAGGCAGAATTTGCCTGGGCAGTGAAATCCTGCCTGTCCTTTGTGGCACCTTTATCTCATCTTTGTCCGTTCAATGGCCTTTGTGGGTTGTTTGTCTGCTGTATCACAGCCTGCGGGGCACATGCCTCAGAGGCACCTGGTTTCCAGGTGCGTCGGCTTTTGCCCCCGGTGTGAATCCCACCACTCACCATCCTTTATCCCGAATTTAAAGTCGTGGCTTCAGCACTTAGGAAACCACAAGTTGACTCCCCAACAATTAAAAGCATCCATCCTTCCATTTTCACGGGTCGATGTTCACCACAGTTTCAAATTTGAGCCTACATCACTGGATCCTGGCGACGACCTTGCACCTGCGGTGGACCCTCAAACTGTGATCGCTCGCCCTGCAGACACCACATCTCCGGCACGGTTCGATACCGTGATCATTCGTGACAAGGTAACCGCAGAGCCAACTGGACTGACTGGTGAGTCACCTTGCATTATTCCAACACAGAACTAATATTTCTGATCAGGCACACGAGTTGGGCGCGTCAAAATTATTTTCACCCTTCCGACGACTTTGGACGATAGAAGCCCCGCTCCTCAACACTGGCCGAACTATCCTGTGGCATACGTGGAGTGGTTTTCCACTTTCAAAACCTCCCACGAACAACATCACCATATGTATGCCATCTCTAAGCCCCACCTCGAACCGATGGAACTGTCATGGGCTCAATAATCCCCTTGTCTGACATCCGGCAGGTTTGCCAGCTATTCCCCAATTTCGGCCGGGCAGATGTGGACAAATCGTGGACCTCTGACAATGTGCTTGATCAGTGCAAGTCATTCTTTGTGAACAACTGGGCAAGTCGTTATGCATATCAGTCAATATGGTAGCCCATTAGTATAACTTATTCCTGTGAAGCTTTTTATAGACATGGGTAGTGCATCAACAATGTTTGGTAGCTGCCTGTAGATCATCATAGTAATAAACATAATCTATAGTCCACCGTAGTTCCCCGGAGTGCACCATAGCATCCAATGCCACCTCCATAGACACTTGTAGACACTTGTAGACCACCGGAGACCCATATAACTGTCCATGTGTCTACCGTAGAATTTGGGATTTTCCTGATGGGGTGAGTTGGGCGCGGGATGGCGGGCACCGACGCCACAGTCGCCGAGTCGAGCCCAGCGACCCCAGCGGCCCCCGAGTAGCAAAGCGGGAGCGGAAGACGAGGAGCAGCGGTGGTGAGAAATAATGAGTTGTGGCATCATTTGATTGTCCAAATGCGGAAATCTAGACAATGGATTCAGCATGTCGAGATCACAAGTCCGAAATCAACCTTGGACTTCCCGCCGACGGTAAGCATCGCAAACGCAACATGAGTCTTGAGTTGAGATTTCGTGATATAATCTGTAATATAGTACAGGATGCCTTTGGCCGAGGCCCCAGACCCAATAAATTTTATGTCCATGTTGCAGCGCACGGCTTCAAGAACTGTCGCATTGAAATTGTTCACCAGCGTAGGCAGAGTTCACCGGTTTCAGGATCAAATGAGCTTGTAGGCTTGAAATTGTCTTCATGGAGATCAAAGCGACAAGTCTTCGGTTCGGGAGGACCACGCCAGTACTTGAAACAGGTCTTCGAGTGCTCATGCTGTTGGCATTTGGAGGTAAGATGGTGCATGTCCTTTTGGCGCTTCATCGCATTCTCTGCGCTATCATCAATGGGTACACCTCGCACCGAGCACGGATGGTGCTGACTAGATGGCACAGCAAGGTTCGGGTTGGGATCTGGTGGTATGCTGTTAGAAATTGTGTCGTCCAGAAAGGCCAGAAGACGTTTTGAAAATTCAACATCAGCTTCTGCACTGCTCAAGGCACGTTTTTTTATTTCATTAGGATTAAGACCACCCTGCACCCAAACAAGCATATGGCAATGAAGCGTACCACGTCCTTGCGCCTCCACACAGCCATAGTAGGCCTTGACAACACCGAGAATTCCTCCCTCGAGGTTTTCTTGCTTTGGATCAAATCCAAGAAGCGCAGATATAAATGCTTTCGTGTACAGATTAAAAAATCGGGCAGCAATAATTGGATTTTTTGCTACAAGTACAGATTGGTCCCAGTAATTCGGTACATCGGAAGGTAATAGATCATCGACATCGATCTCTGAACCGGCCAGAAATTTGACAATGGGATTGTATATATCTGCGGGATTAATTGTGATGTAAAAACTAGGAAGACCCTTGTCAATCATGAGACCACGGATCTCGTTTCGCATTGCAACTCGAGCAGCTGAGGAGCCTGGGACAGAGGAAGCAACGGCATTCACCTGCTTTAATAAATTGAACACCCTACGTTCTTCAGCATCTTGTGGAGTAACAGAACTGCCATTTGCCACACGTGCAGACACTCGTTGAACAACCTCGGGTGATACAGAGGCAAACTGGGATGCAACGGAAGCGAAATTCGCTCTTTTCACCTTGAGGGAGGTATGCAAAAGCAGTTCACGGCGCTGCATTATATTAAATGCGGTGAACAAAAAGGATGGATGCTCTTGAAATCGTGGATCTGCCAAATTGAATAAATGCTTGACATGCCGCTTCAACGAAACTGGTACGGGGCGTCGTACGTCCTCCGGGCCCCCAATGCCATATGGGAAAAGAGTGGGATAAATCATGGGGAAAAGTAAACTGTCTTGGCGAAATTCATTTTCTGCATCGCGGTTATGAGGAACTTGAATGTAACCTCCACCTTTCTGATTGACATGGCGAAAAAGCAGCAGCTCGCAACTCATTTGAAGAAGCATGACCCTCAACATCAGTGATAACAACATTCTGAAACAGAATATCCTCGGATGCGCTGGTAGAAGCACCAGATGGTCCAGGTATGGAGTCATAACGAGCTGTTGCAGCTTCATTGGCCGCGGATGGCAAGATATGTTCAACTGAAAATGGAAGAACAGGGTTTTGTTCAAGTTCACGGAGGCACTCTTCATTAATATTGACATCCCTATAAAGATGATTATGATTCTTAAGCCACTCAAGGGCAACACGAACACGACCAGCATTCACAGCTAATGGTTTGGCATGATTGCGTAGCCATTCGGGTGTCGGAGGAGATGCGCCAACAAATAGAACACAAACAGGAGAGGTGATCTCTTCAACAGAGGGAGGTAAAATGTCTGCAATCTTTGAAGGCTGTTGTGGGTAAATAATAATATGCCCTTTGATGCCGCGTTGTGTGGTAGCCAGAACGAGGTCCTGATTTTCCTCTCGGAGTTGAATAATCCAACACTTGGAGCGGCAGCGAGCAATCATTGCTTCCTCGATAACTGTGAGATTTTTTAGTTCTTCTGGAACGGGACCAAGAAATAATTTATTTGCAAGGGATAAGGGAGGGATTTTGTTGTTTTTGAGCGATGAATGACATACTGAGCACAGAGAGAGAATTGGTGAGCTGCCATTAGGTGGCATTGCAATGCCATCGGGATCAAGAAGAAGATCTTTAAGTGGACCGTGACTCTCGAGCGGCATTGGAGGGGCAACACAGGCAGGATGAAGCCACTTGTAACAGTCAAGAACCAGATCTTCGTCAACTTTCATGTCAGGCCGTCTGAGAAGTTCAGAGTTAAACTTATCCAACTCCAGCTCACACTGAGATATCACAGGAACTGCTTCAGCACATGAGGCGCAGGTGAAAGTTGTGAGAGCCTCGGAAGAAGTTCTTTCACGAAACAACTTGATAATCTTGTCTTTTAATGGCTGAGGAACAAGCTGTGGCCAATTTTCACGAATTTGTTTGAGCTCTTCATGGAAGCGGGTAATTTTTTCGTACTTTTCCTGTTGCTCGCGTTCAGCCCGTTTCCCTTTTCGTAAGATCAGGATATGCGCGCGGAGTTTTTCACGCAAAACCCGAACAGGATCCGAAGGCTCGTGAGGTATGTCCAAGGTAGCAAGAATGCGGCGCATTGCATTGGGAGAAGTGTTACTCCCGTAGATCACAGTAAGAATATGGACTTGAAGGTCGGGATCAATATTATTGATGCGCCATTCATTGTAGACGTCGGCACAATCGGGAATCGAAATATCACGAGGACGAGAAGAGGTTGGATGAGAATCAGAAAACTGAGAGCAAACACCGGAAAGTATATGTTTCGTTACCGCGGAACGGATCTGATCATTGGTGGGTTTTTCTGGGAGTTCAATGCGGTGCAGAGCAGCAATAGATAGAAGAACTGGCTTGCGATGTGCTTCAAATGAGTCGAAGAAATCAGCAACAGAAGCTGAGGAACGGCTTTCAACAGGAGCAGACTGAACTGTGAGCAAATGTTTACGAATTGCAGCTTTGAGTTTGAAACGAAGATTGCGTGATTTGGATGTAGAGATGTTCAACGATGCAGCGACATGACACAGATGCTCCATGGATATCTTTCTATGGTCAGCATTAAGAATAATATTAAGAACCGCTGCGGACATAGATGCAGCAGAGTCGAAATCCTTGGCTATAGCAGAACATGTTGAGCGGTCAAGCCGTGAGGTCGAATGAACATCTGTACGATAGTCTGCACATGCACCGGTGACAAGGTGGTGAATTAGAGCCTGCCGGCATTGAACTAGATTCATATTATGGTGAGGTAAAGTATGTAATGCGAGTGCACGTTGTATTGTTTCTAAATCAGAATGGAACACAGAGATACGGGCATGAGTGCAATGACATGTGGTAAAGATATCTCGAAGAATATTGCAAGATGTGGTAGGTGGTTTTGGCATATAAGAGTTTAAAGTGATAGAAGAGGAGGAGCCCGAGGACTCCGGGTCGGAATAGGGACCGACCGAGGCTGACAGTCGAGTCTATCAGAAGACATAACACAAAACACGATAGGATGGCACATACCATGTGGGAGGTCAGGATTGATATCAGAATCAACGTCCATTAGACCGGGATCCGGTGTAGGAGCAGGAGGGGGAACTGGTCAAAGACGTTAAAAAAGCCAAACAACCAAAAATGAAATCACCTCTTGGCGCGAAATCAAATATGCCTGAAGATAACAGAAAGCGGGCATTCGGAAGGGAATCACGGCAGAGGAGGTGCCAGTCACGACCCAGGACAAGATCAAATGGGAGCGAGTCTTTAATAGCAAGGTTCACATTGATAACACAGGTGGATCCTTCACAAGGGAGCGACAAGACACCAGAGGCTACAGAACCAGAAGATTTGATGCCGGAAGCCAGAACCCAGTCCAAAGACAGGGCAGATTGGTCAAGATCCGGGCGAAAGGTGGTTGAGAGGGGAAGATCGCAGAAAGCAGCAGAGGGAGCCATGGGAGTAGAGAGAGAGAGGCGGACGCCACGTCAACGACAGGTCGGAAATGATTGCCCGAGGCCGGGAAGCCGAAGGGCCGACTTAGGCAGCAGAAATGACCAAACTTAGGAGCTTACGCGAAAAATGCTGATGAAAATGTGATTTACTGCGACTAGTGAAAATAGGGCGCCCTAAACCCTTACCTAAAGGTAGCGGGAATTGAGTAAGAATGAAAGTAAATGGTACCAGGTACCATTCCAGGGCAGTGGCGGACATCAGGTACATGAAAAATGCGCATGTAAGTACAAGATAGGTCAAGACCAGGGACTGTAATTAAGGTAAGGGTAGTAATTAAGGTACTGAGTGAATGAATCGTGTAGAATGAGTAATAAGGGGAAAGAAAATATTAACAAGGCGGTTGACGCCTAGAATGGAGGCGGAGCAAGTGAAACGCGGTGTACCGGACGGTGTTGAACCGTGGGAACCTTGGCGCGGAATGAGCCGAAATGGCTGTGTACGGGTCCAGCGCGCAGGCGTGCGCGACACCGAGTTGAATGAAATTGCGCAGTATACAAGAATAGTGGGAGTGGGAGTCATTGAGTCGCACTGATGTGTTTGAGTCGCACTTTTGTCCATCAAAAGTGCGACTCAACCACATCAGTGCAACTGGTTAGCCAACGGCTTTGATGGCAACAAGATCGGCGCACGCTGTGGCGACATTTCGGCAAACTCAATTCAATGTGTGCAGCGCAGGATCACAATGTTGAATTGAATATTAATAATGAATAATTTGACATGGCCCTCTGGGTATTCCTGGAACCAAGCAACCAAACCGAGCCCGTCAAAGACACAACTCATGATTCATAATACTACTCCTCACGGACTCGGAAAAAAAAAAAAAAGACCGAAATCCCCCCCTACGTGCGTGCACTGCCAGCTCCAATGTGCATGATCCTAAATTTAATTCTTTCACCCAATTCAGCAAGCAGGTACAGATTCAACACTGCCAATTCTGGAGAGACCTAATTCATTAAACCTCTGCAACTTCAAGAAATATTATTGAGTGAACGCCTTAGCCCCGGTTTCCGTGCTCTCACGGCAACCGCCGAGATACCTGAATACTACTCTATTTCCCCTTTTTTCTGTGTTCACCATGGATGGTTCATTGACTGAGATTCTGAAGTCTAGGGGGTACGAGATGCAGAAAAAGCAGTTGTTGCATTCGTCTAAATATTAAGTGACGTCCCCACGTTTCCTCTTCCTTTTCATCGCTTGTTCCCATCCCTTTTCTGATGTTCTTGGACGCATCAAGTAGGTCAGCTTGGGTCCGAGTCGAACGGGCCGCATTCACATCTACTTGAAAGGATCAGTGTTTAATCCAATGTGGGCGCGCACTTCCCCGGGGCGCCAATCCTACGTCTCCTTTGGATGTGGTTTAATTTTGCGATTTGCGGAGTGCAAACAGACGGACTTGCTCTTTCAGAGTCAAGCTTCGTTCCGGAATCTCAGGAACCCTAAAAGCGCCGAGATACGAGATCATCGGCGATGCGCGGGGATTGATTGCGCATCAGTGCATCAGTCGCACTTTGGATGCATTCACCATCAGTCGCACTCCGTAGCGGGGGTTGAGTCCCATTAATGGTACTGAGTCACACTTTCTAAGTGCTGGGGTGGGACTGGACGAGTCCCACCCTCACTAAAATCGTTTGTTACTCGCCGTTTTGCCGAAGTTATGTTCATTTGTGGTCACTGGTTGTCCTAGTCCTGTTGCCCTTCGTCGAAGCTTCCCGTTCACGAGGTGAACATGGCTGATAATTTACCAGACAACAGCATTTCACCGACTCTCAAAGTTTTTTCTCGTGGCCCAAGTCTCCTTCGCCATGTATTCTGTGTCGAATTTCAATACTATCTTTTATCACCTACCTGGCCACACTACCTAGCTGGCCACTTCGGACCTAGAGAGTCCAGGTTTGACAATTGCTACAGGCCATGGATGGAGGATGGAATAAAACCTATAACGTGAATGTGGATCAAATTTGAAGCCAAAATGATGCATGTCCGACTTCGGACCGAGGGGTGGGAACGTCAATTCCTTACGTTTACACCGCCTCACTGACTTGTCTTGAGTGTTTCTCTACCAGTTGTTCGTCATTTTGCAAGTTCTTTGGCACGTCTTGCTTCTTTAGCTGCTGGCAGTGATCTATTATGTCATTTGACACCGACATGTCGATTCTCTCCTCTCGGCGCGCTCAAGCGGACGGCATCACGTTTTTGAGTCGCACTTGCTGGCCACCCTCATATTGGATGACACCATTGTGCTACCGGTCCAGAGATTGGCATGCGACTTCTTCTGCCTTGATAGAGCTCTCCTAGGCGTATTCGAGGATTTTCTCCATTCAAACCCCTTAGCACCACCGCTGTTTAGCCCAAATCACCCATTCTCTGGCGGTGAGAACTTTTTGGAGGAGCTGTCACAGCCTTGGGGTGGAGTTGGGTGTTCAAGTATGCTCTAACACTTCTAATTAAACTCTCCGCCTCGCAATTTTGGACAACATGGCCTTTTTCCCTTGTTACAGGCTCAGTCTGTTATGGACCACAATTTCTGGGGTCCGCCTTTTGTCAGAAGTGGATATTTTGACCTCAGAAATCGCTTGTATGTAGGATTTGGTAACCTAGAATTGTACCTCTATGCTCTCTATATGATTTCTGATACATGTGGCCCCCACTCTGTGCTTCCGCTGATTATTTTGCGGGGTGGCCATCTAGCCGGTATTTGGTCATGTTGAACCTGTGCCCGAAAGATATTCACTGCAACATCAAATCTTCAGATAATTTGGTCGAAGTGGACTTGAACTCTTCGTAGGATGCCTGCCGTAAATATGAGATAATAGGGCTTGGCAAGGTGCACTGCAGGGAGTATGAATCAGAATGAACACCACGAGAAGTGTTTGAACTCAATCCCAACTGGCAAGAAAAACTCAGGTCTGTGGAGCTCTGTGGATGTACCTACCCTCACCTACACTGACATATACAGACTCTGCATAGTTGTCCCCAACTTCGGCTCATAGTCATCTAAAGGTGATCTGTGTAGCTGACTAAACTTGTCTACCCATATCTAAACTGAACTACCCAAACTATGTTTAGCTCACCCTTGAACGTAGTGATTTCTGTACGTCCTCCCAGCTTCGACTGTGTTGCCCTCTGATCAGCTGGTCAGATCAACAACAGATGTCGGGTGGTCCAGTGAATCCGAATGTCGCTAATTCAATGCCAACTGTGAGTGATCACCTCGATTCCAGTTCTGAGTCATGGAGACTCACCGAGCCCAAAGGAATTACCATTCATCATACTACAGGCATTGTAAGTTTCCCAGCTTCTTTCCAATGATCATCCACGTACTCATCTGGCACAGGGTTCACAATTTCCTCCACAATGCCGCCTGCCTTGGGTTCTTCCTTGACACACAAGTGTTTCACGATGCTGTGACGAGCTCCAATGGGTGCACCCTACCCCCGGTACTACTGAATGTCATGTATCTTTGGGGTGTGCATCTCTCGAATGACGCTCGCATAACCGTTTACGAACCCGCGTTCCTCGCACATGCGCTCCGAAGCACTGCGGGCAGCCTTGCGGGAACCCACCCCCGCACAGTCCTTCACAGCGCGCAGGCATCGGTCCTCCTTGCGTACTATTTCCTCCGCAATGCTCGAGCCCTCAAGGGGCGGTATCACATCAACGCCGCTGTCGCCACCATCCTCAATGCGGGCCTTCACCTTATCCGCGGTCGCAGCCGGCCGCCCACGGCGGAGGCGCTACCCCCACCAGGCGACGCAGTCGAGGAAGGCGAACGTATCGGAGAATTCTGGAGCGTACTCACTCTGAACAATGTTTTCACATCGTCGGATGGGGCTCCATCCAACGTCACGTACAGCTCCGAGGGGCTGACAATCGCACGCCATGGCCGTTGGAGGCGCACGACTACGTAGAGGTGCGTCACTTGCGCTTTTGCTATCGCCATCGCTTGGCTGACTGGGTGACTTATAAATCTTCCCCGCCATTTGCTGGCTTAGCGCCCGCATGTGCCACTCCCACGACACAGCAGCGGAACCGTCAAACAGTTTCTCGCAAACAGTTCAGATGAGACAAAATCTAGTGTGGCTCTGTATGCCAAGGCAGGCATCCTATTTGAGGCTGCTACGCGGCTCGGAGTGCGGTCCCGTGGAAGTAAGTAGGCGGCATGAGCCTTTACCCCTTTGAAGCCCCACTCACAAAACATCTTTGTTCTTTCCAGATAGTATCTCGCGGAGTGACACCGATCTTGAGGCTCTCGACCACAGGATCAATGTATTCGCCGCAGCGCTGCCGCCAGTCCAATCCAAACCCATGCTCGTTATCCACACCATCGCCCATGGGGTGACAATTATTGTACTTAAACACCTGCTAGGTTCAGCTGTGTGCTCCCGAGGGCCATTTGGCCTCTCGTAATATCAATGTTCGTGTTAATGAGAATACATATTCGCACTTCGATTCGTTCGCCCTCTCAAAAGTAACAAACTACAGTTACACATACAAGGCCCCTTTACAGTTGCAACCTATCTACCAATCTATTTACCCGGGTACACGGGAGCACGGATATCTGGCTCTTGGTAGTCTCTTGAAGAGTATAGACAGTAGTCCACCACTTGCCAATCCTCAATCCCTTGCCAGGGCAAGTGTACAATGTTTTCCCGGTTGTGAGCGCTCCTCAAGCCTTACACAGAGTCCATTACTCCTCTGTTAGGGCTTGAGTACTGCTCTCAGCATTCCACCCCCCACGTATGCTACATTCTAACTGCTGGTCATCACACTTGCCCACCACTTCGTTCCCGTGGAATCCTGACTGTCGCTTTGCTGTGTCTCCCGCTAACAGATTCTGATTTCGCCCAAAGATGTTCTCACCTACGAACATCTACGGTGCACTGACAGTCGCCCTTGTACTATGGATGATATGTTAAGATGTGGAGCAGTCTGCATATATCTTCAAGTCGTCCACGTCAGGTAACCGGATCATCGAATATCAGACACTCATTGGCTCAATATTCTTAGCTCCACTTGTTGCATCAAAAAGTCGGCGGCTTATCTTGTTGCGCGTCTTTTCCTGTCATTCCAGGACCTGAAGGATTACTATGCGGCTCGCGTGATGGATTGGATGCTAAATCAACTTGAACAGGGAGATTTCAACCAGAAATAGGTTGGGAGCAGTGCGTGGACGACCAGGATCTGTCAGACTTGATATTCGTGAAACCGTAGGAAATCGAAATCTCAGGTGCGTCCTTGACCCGTCTACCCATTACGGCCAATCCGTCCCGTTCGAGACCTGGAGAACCAGACAACGGCCGTCGAGCCACGGGCCGTGCCCGTCGACCACTCGTCAAATCGACGGCCGTGCCCGTCACGGGCACGGGCGGCGGCCCTAGATGTATACCGCCCTAGATGTATACCCTTCTAACCGCGTTGTAGCCTTGAAATAACCTATTCATACCAAGCGCTTGTCCCCATCTGTTTGATGTTGGCAGCTCTACGTCGCTGCTAGGTGGCCGAGGTCAGCGTGCAATGCTTATTTTTAATGCGATACTGTGATGATCAGCAACTACAATATTTGACGCCTACGCAAAGTTTGTTTTAGCGCGCGTTAATCTGCTTTAGAAAAATCTTCTGTGGCCAGGGCTTCTATAGTCTCCTGTAAGATCTGAAAATTGTAACGCGGGTATGGCAAGCAGTAGCATTTTTATCACCCCGAAGCTTGCACGGCCGCATCAACATGAATCTACTCTCCAGAACCCTCTGTTGCGTTTTGCTCCGACAATCGCGAGCACTTTGGTGCTGGCAGACAGACTCCGATGGATGCGCAGACGATATTCAATCCAGGTGGACCAACTTTCATCGCCATTCTGCGCGGAATTTGAGCAACGCCTCTATTGGGGATTCGTGACTCCCCAAAAATCCGCTCGTTGGATTCCAAACTTCTAAATAAAACAACCTCGCTACCAGATTACGCGACGATATGGGCGGTAGCTTGCTTTCTCCCTCAGCCCTGACTCGGATGTTATCTATCTTTCAGTGGCTTGCGGCGGGGTGTCGCCGAAGCCTTCTTCGCGGCTTGGCACGAAACCAACATGAAGCAGAAGGTCCTGTAACGTGTCGACCAGTGAATGCCCGAACCTGCTGTTAGGACCATAAAAATATCGGATCGTTGCAATATACGGGGATTCGCGTCATGCGAATCACAAACTAGGGGTGGTATCGAAGTAAGAGAAGTACGGAAATATATTCAAGCGCCTAATTTCTGAACCCTTTTCCCCTTTAGCCCATGGCCCACTCCGCCCCTCCCCAATGTCCATCCTCTCGACCGTTCTGTCCGTCGCCGAGTACTGGGATTCAAGCTGTCTGCTCTGCTATTACTCGGCTATCTCCATCCCGGTGTGGGTGTATTCACTGCTATCTCTCTGACCATCCGATGTGTTGCTACCGCCAGTGTTCCTTCTCGATTCCGGGGTTGTGTGACGGGATCATTACCTCTTTTGTTCTCGGAACCTCTCGTTGTACGCGTCTCCTCTCCTAGGCTGTCATTATCAATTGTTATTTTTGACTCTGTTCACGAACCCGGGGCCGTGTACTTTGCCTCCGGGCCAATCACCACTTGAAACATCTTGATGCAACACCCTGGTGTGAATAAAGCTCCTTCTCCATCTCGAAACATTCTGGAGTGGTGCCCATTTCTCGGCGGAACTGAACAACGGCACGAAATCAAAGTCCAGCTCTCTTCCCGTCTCTTTTTCTAAGCCCTTGCACAGCCATAATTTCGCCTGCGACCGAGTTTATGAGTATTTTTTCTTCTGCTCCGGCATCCTGGGAATCAATCTGATCGCTTTCACCGAGTTCCTTTCTTGTGCTTAATGTGTTTCAGCTAAATATCATCGAGCCAGTCGCCGAACTGAAATAGAATTGTGGGAATCAATCTGATCACTTTCAGCAAGTTCCTTTCTTGTGCTGATCGTGTTTCAGCTAAATATCGTCGAGCCAGTCGCCGAACTGAAATAGACTCGTGGGAACCAATCTGATCGCTTCCACCAATGTCCTTTCTTGTGCTGATTGTGTTTCAGCTAAATATTGTCGAGCCAGTTGCTGAACTGAAATAGAACTGTGGGAATCAATCTGATCACTTTCACCAAGGTCGTTTCCTGTGCTGATCGTGTTTCAGCCAAATATTAGAGAGCTTGAGCCCAAGCGGCATGCCGCTTTTAGGTTGTGCAAAAAGCGGCATGCCGCTTCTTTCCTTTTTTCCTCTAAAGGGCATCAACAAGGTGCAATAGCATCAGGGTGTGAATTTGAGGTGCACACAAAAGTTGTAAAAAAAGCGGCATGCCGCCTTTTGCACAACCTAAAAGCGGCATGCCGCTTGGGCTCAAGCTCTCTATTGTCGAATCGCACTCTATTCATCTGAACTCTCACCTGAATCGGCCAACTGAAGGCAGTTTGGGGGGAGGAAGAGCTTGATGACTATTAGCTGGTTGACCGCATATCTGATTTCAGCTTCCAATCTTCCGAGGACATATAGCTTCTGAATATAGTACATACAGGTGTTCTGGGGATACGGAAATTGAATCCCCAAACTTTAACCCCAAATTCTGGGGTGCCTGGTCTCTTTTTTGGATTTCATCCCCTGTAATCTTCATCTCCCGCTCCTTTGATATAGAGTATATCATCCCCATGCTCGGGGATCAGACACAGCATTTGCAGAGATTCGTACCACTAGAACTGGGATAAAAAGCTGGTGGAGCCTGGCCCACCACTATCCATCGTTCATACGTCCTCTTTCGGAAATGCAGTTTCCCTCTGTTGCCCGCCTTGCCCTCATCCTCGCAGCATTCTCGCTGAGCGCGAACGCTGTCGCCTTGCCCAAGCCGATCTGCGACTGTGTTGTGTGTGAAACGGTCAATGGCGTGGAAGAGTGCAAATCGTGCTGTTGAAGGGTATGTCCTTCTTGTGTGGTGCCGTGGCAAGAAATTGAGTGGCAGATCACGACTAGGCACAATGCTTATTACACATTCGAGCGGGGGTCGCCATATGGGGACAGAGAGCATTGTTGGAATGAGTCTGGGGGAGAGTAGGTCCAAGTTATGGAATTATGTTGTGGAATAGATGTGCTGAGATAGGGCTCATGATGTTTACTTATGCATTGCTCACATGATTTGCCGGACTTTTTGATGAAAAACCTAATGGCACTTTTCCTGTTCTGATAGCAGTAAGTTGAGTTCCACGAACGCACCCGAATTATGTCGCAAAACATTTGAGAGGCCTGGTATACATTTGTCAAGTTTCTCGGAATTTTCCATGCCAAAGGTGGCATTTTTTAAAAAATTGGCCATGATTTTAGGGGCAAAGCGAAATTGCCGCCAACACTGCCGCCCTTATATAGTTGCCCCGCCGTTTTGGGGTATAAACCGTGGCTCTGTATGTGTGGCTATGGTCCGGTGGCTGGGTAGCTGCTGTGGCACAGACCCAGCCACGTTTTGTACCCCAAAACGGCGGGAAAACCATATAGAATCGGAGCAGGACCTCAGCAGAATTCCGAGTTTCAATCGACAATCATTCGGCTTGGGCGGGAGAGTCAGAAAGTTGGCGGAGGGATCAGTACTTACGCAAAAACCGATGACGAAAATGTGATGCTCTGCAAGTGGTTGAAGTTAGGGCTCCCTAAGGACCCGTACCTAACGGTAGCGGGAATTGCGGATCTAAGTGCGTAGTGTTCGGAGCGTAAAAAGCCCGAAATGAACAACTATCATGCTTCCATCCATTTGTTCTGATTGATTCGACACATGTGATTTGGTGACATGAGCCACGAGGCCTGACAGCGGTCACTCTGTCTTTTTGTCTTCCATCTCGATCCCCTCCCGCAGAGACATCCCTCCCTCTCGCTCGTCAAGTCGACCCTGATATTACACAATCAGTGTACCGCTGCAGAAGTATCTTTCTGCCTTTCTGGGCAGTCAAGAAGAAGAGTCGAGCACTGGTCTTCCGCCATCAAAAGACATCTTCAGTATCCCAGCGACACTCGCAGCCATGCTTGGCAAAGCTTCTACATCGCTCAGCATTAACCAATACATCTCTGGTGCGGATAATATTTGCTGTGGCAAAGATAACTATATACTTTACGTAGGAGGGACCGGAGGCCGTGGTGGAGAGGGACTACGACCAGGGTCACGGTGGCAGTGGAGGTCGTGGAGAGGGTACCACCGTCAATTATAATGTCACGACTGGGGAATTCAACATGAACAACCAGTATGTCCTGCGGTCGCAGTGCATCAATGGTTGCTGATCATATATTGCAGAGATATGGAGCAGAGCGGTTAGCGCAACAACTATCTTTCTGTTCCGCATAATGTTTGCTCATTCTTTGATGTTCTTTGGTCGCAGAGCGCAAAAGAATTATCGACTGGTTGTCCCCCCTCAATTTCTTTGTGCGTCAAGATGATATTTTCAGTACGCGACAGGAAGGCACTGGAGAGTAGCTCCTCAATGAGGAGCCAGTCAAGCGATGGGAATGTTCTGTAGGAGGGGTATTGTGGTGTCGTGGTATCCGTGCGTATCCTGGCTGTATCTGCTGCATCTCCCTTCAATTAACGGTTGGTAGCGGGTGTTGGAAAAACCGTCCTTGCGTATGACGCTTACATAATATGGCCTAGTCCACTGATTGAGCCACAAAAGGTCCAGGGTCGTAGATTATTTAACCACAAAATACAAGCCAACAAGCAACATTCGTGCAGCGTGTATTTATTTGGACCACAAGGAAACTGAAATGCAAACCCCTCGCAATTTGCTTTCTGGTCTCTGGCGCCAGCTGGTGCATGACAAACCACTAGGGTCACTGGCATACAAGGCACATGCAGAGCACACAGAGAAAGGCACTAGGCCTTCCATGGCTGAGACTCGGGGCCTCCTTCAAAATGCCATTGTGCAGTGGTCCAAAGTTTACATCATTGTGGATGCCCTCGATGAATACCCCGAAGATGACCGGCAAATTCTGCTCAATGATCTTGCCTCCGGTGCCACCATCAACTTGATGATCATGTCCCGCCCTCATATTCAATTGCTGGGTCCCTTTAAAAATTATGAGGCCATCAACATACACCCCAACCCAGGGGATATTCATCGATATATAGATGCACGCATATGGAACTCCAGCCGGCTTTCAAGTCACCTTAAATCTCGACCGGAATTGCGAGATGAAATCCATGCAAAAATTACCGATTCTGGTGCTGAAATGTGCATGTACTTCATATGCTCCATTAGACTCTGGCTTCTAATTCAATCTCAGGTTTCTCCTTGTCAAACTCCAGATTGAATCGCTGTGTGCAAGTGGTACTGTCAAAGGAGTTAGGGAGACCTTGAACAACCTCCCACAAGACCTGCAGCACACATATACCAACACAATGCAGCGGATTGACAATCAAAACACAGAGGACAAAAGAATCGCTCAGTCAGCTTTGATATGGGTTGTCAATGCAAAGAGACCACTCACTGTTCAAGAACTGCGAGAATCCTTGGCCATTGTACCAGGTTCAACACAGCTAGAAGAGGATTGCCTGTTGGATATTGAGGTCATTCTCTCTGTCTGTGCTGGTCTAATAATCACAGATACAGTAGTCTCCACAGTGCGCCTGGTCCACTATACTGCACAGGAATATTTGACTGTTGTTATGGCTGATCAATTTCCGACTGCACAACTGGACATAGCTCACACTCTGCTCACACTTTTGACATTTGAGCAGTTTGATCCACAATTCTTGCAGCCAGGGGGGTCCACTTATTATAAGGGTCCTGGCTGTGCCCTGCTCGAGTATGCCCAGTATTGTCTTGTTCATGCTGCCGGAGAGCATGAGGGACTGCTCAGAGGAATAATTGTGAAATTCTTGGGACAGGCCCAAGCATGGAACTGGTTTATGGGCCGGAAATGGAACTCTGTGCACCCATGGGATTATTTGCTGTGGCACGAAAATGCTACACCTTTACAGGTTGCTGCTGCTGTAAATCTCTTGGAAACTGTAAAATACCTCACGACCCATGCAACATTCAGCAAAAAATCCAAAAGAGAAAAGCTGCAGGATATTAGCAAAGCAGTGGACATTGCCTCCTCCTCTGGCCATCTGGAAATAGTGAAATACCTGACAAACAATTATGGCATATGGTGGAGAGTCCTCCATGCCGCTTCACATGTCATTGGGTCCAACAAAGCACCATTTCGTGATGGACTGCAAGCTGCATCTGTCAAGGGCCACTTGGACATTGTTCGAGTCCTCATCGAAAAAGGTGCCAATGTAAATGCACAAGACAAATATGGTGATTTGGCGCTGTGGGCTGCATCTTCGAGTGGCCACTTGGACATTGTTCAGGTCCTCATCGAAAAAGGTGCCAATTGTGAATGCACTAGGCAAAAATGGTCATAGGGCACTGCAAGCTGCATCTTCAATGGGCCACTTGGACATTGTTCAAGTCCTCATCGAACAAGGTGCCAATGTGAATCCGCAACGCGAACATGGTATTTCGGTGCTGTGGGTCGCATCTCAGAATGGCCACTTTGACATTGTTCAAGTCCTCATTGAAAAAGGTGCCAATGTGAATGCACAACACGAACATGGTAATTCGGCACTGTGGATTGCATCTAAGAGTGGCCACCTGGACATTGTTCAAGTCCTCATCGAAAAAGGTGCCAATGTGAATGCACAATACCAATATGCTGATTCCGTGCTGCACACTGCATCTTCACGTGGCCACTTGGACATTGTTCGAGTCCTCATTGACAAAGGTGCCAATGTGAATGCACAAGACAAGTATGGTCGTACAGCACTACTAGCTGCATCTTCCCGGGGCCACTTGAACATTGTTCAAGTCCTCATTGAAAAAGGTGCCAATGTGAATGCACAAGACAGATTTGGTGATTCCGTGCTTCACACTGCATCGTCGCATGGTCACTTGAACATTGTCCAAGTCCTCATCGGAAATGGTGCCCATGTGAGGGCACAAGGCAGATATGGTCAAACCATGCTGCAGGTTGCATCTTTGAATGGCCACTTGGACATTGTTCAAGTCCTCATCCAAAATGGTGCCAATGTGAATGCACAAGACAGATCTGGTGATTCCGTGCTGCACAATGCATCTTCGCATGGCCACTTGGACATTGTCCAAGTCCTCATCGGAAATGGTGCCAATGTGAATGCACGAGGCAGATATGGTCGTACAGTGGTGCAGGTTGCATCTTTGAATGGCCACTTGGACATTGTTGAAGTCCTCACCGAAAAAGGTGCCAATGTGAATGCAGAAGACCAACATGGTGATTCAGTGCTGCAGGTTGCATCTTATAGCAGCCCCTAGAATACATTTGCGTCCTTTTAATTCTGGTACTGATTTTTTTTCAATTCCCAATCGAAAATCCGGGTTTCTGATTTTCCTCTCATCAGGTACATTAATTTGTGCAAATATTATTTATGCCGAGGGGCGCGATTTGTGAGCAGCAATCCACCTGAATGCCTGTATTTGTATGTGGGTGAGCTCGGGGTGTTCTGAGAACGTGAACGCACGAACGAAAATGTGAGTACATAAACCAACAACAGATGTGGGTATACAAACCGACAACAAAGCAAAGGGGCTTCGAGCGCCCACAAGCATTTGAACCCACCAAAACTTCAACTGGAATAGAGCAAGCAGGGCCCCCAGAAATCACCTCCACACAAACGAACGAGTGCATTGTGAGGGGATGCATTGTGAGTGAGTGCATTGTATGTAAGTGGCTGCGCAGGGCACCATCTATCCCTGTGGGAGACTAACTCCCACAGTAAAGAAAGAAAGAAAAGAAAGCACAGTAAGAATGGAAGGAAGCAAGTAAAGACAGGAAGGAAGAAAGCACAGTAAATAAAGGAAGGGAGCGCAGTAAAGAAACAAAGCAAAACACTAAAGCCAAGCAGTTCGAATCAATGTCCGCCCGCCCACGCGAGTCCAGGGCGGAGGGACTGTTTCTCCCTCCTTGAGCCCGGATGGACAAAAGAGCTCAATCGGCGTCTTCTGTCTGCGAGCTCATCAGGAGACCTACAACGCAACGCGATCAAGATTTTCTATGAGTTACGAGTATGTAAGGAAGGAAGGAAAGGCATACGTACACTGCTCACTGACATGAGATCTCGCTCGCCCACCGCGCATATCGTCAATCCAGACTCGGAATACTCAACGACGCGGACTCGGAATACCATCGACCCAGACTCCGCCCATATCATCGACCTAGATTCGGAATGCTTCTGCGGAGGAGTAACAAGAAGGATGGGACTGGGACTCGTTCAGTCCCATTCTGATGGCAATGAGTCCCATTTTGTCAGCTTGTCAGTGGGACTCGAGACATCACAGTGGGACTCGGAAGAAGTGGAACCCACAGCCGACGCACAGCCGAATGATCGTATGATTGACGGCTTGATTAATCTATCGGCAGTATCTTTTTATTAGAACGGTCCGTCGGCCTATCTAAATAATAAATTGAAGTTCATCAGTTGGCCATAAAACGTGGATCAACTACAGGTGAAATTTAATTTAGACCTGGTCTGCGGCGTTTGTAGCGCCTCATGTATCGTTTTCGGCCGGGTCATGGCTACACGAGTTAGGTTATATCTTTTGAACCCAAGTTTCCATATTTGGGACCTGGAACGGTATAAGAACAGCTGGCAAAGTGATACATTTCTACATTGTCTATAGCCACTCAGGTCAACCGCTCCGAGGCTGGCTCAATCCGTAGTTACACCCCTGGTTCATCCGTCGCTGCCAGCCCTCCTCGCTCTCGCACCATGTCGCTGGCGGGCCGCTCTGACCGCCTGTCATGCTCACCGCGCTCACGGTCCAGCTCGGTGCATCCAAACTCTCGCTGCAGCTACGGCACTGGTTCTGGTTTCTCATCTCGCGCTGCTTCCCCATCTACTATCGTTGCCTTTGATCTCGATATCCCATCTATGATCCAACCACTGCGCGTCGAATCGCCTCCTGCTCCCCCTGAGACGACCGCCATTCCACAAGGGACCGTTACGTCGAAAAGCTGTGAGTGAAGTTCTGCCTTCATTTGTACACACTGGATTAATCTTGTATTTTCCAGAGGTGATATGGATGAGTGGGAGGTTGTCGGATTTTCGGAGCGCTTCAAATGCCGTGTGTACCATTATTATCCGGAGCCTCTGCCCTTCTCAATGCGCACCAGGAATTCCTTTTGCAAGTTTCTATTGCGATCGCAAGACAAAGCCTGCCTTTGAGCAGCTCTTTATCGAGTTGTTTGACGCCGTCTATCGCGTCACCGGGGACAAATTCCACCTCCGTCCCTTCTATCCTGACGCAAACTGCCGTGTATTTGTCATGGACGGTGAGGTAGCGCAGGTGCAAGGATTCGGCGAGTTCCTTGCCCAATACAACTCGCCATCGATCAGCAGTATCGTGGAGGGGAACTCGCTGGAATATGCTGCATACTGCCTGAAGACCTGTGTTGTTCACTTCCAGCGGCAAGCTTATTTTACTGCTGAAAGACTCGATGTTGATATTTCACAGCCATTGCGATGACCTTCATCGCGTTGACAAGGTGCCCCTTGATGTTGTAAAGGAACTCAGGAAGATACTTGGTGCCAAGGACCAAGCAGCGGTTGACGAATGGCATAGGTACTGCGCCGCTCAGACCCATACCGCAGTGCAAAGTCTGTTGCATTCAAACCATACTTAATTTCTCTCAAATTGACAATCTCGTTCAGATTGGTATGCTCAAAAGCTTGCAAATCCCTGGTACCTCCCTTCTATCAGCCCATTCCTCTCGAAAATTGCTCCCAAAGACTACAATCTAACCCCAAACACCACAAATCTCACATGCGGGAACGAACGCTCAAACATCTACGCAGCTCGCACTTTTGCCCAGGATCCTGCGGTACGTGGTCGGTCCCTCTTGCATTTGGATGGGGGACTCATCCTTCCCAGAAAATACATGCGCGACAATGTCCAGGTGGACGAAATCCACCAAATTATACGCGATGGAGTCATGCGCAAACGCTGGAACGGTCCGAGCGAACGTGAGAAGCTGTCTGCTCAGCGCAAAGGTTGGGCCGCAAAGGCGGCGTTCGAGCGGAATGAGCACCTCATTGCCTTCGATGAGCTTTCCCAGGAGCGGGAGGAGGGGCAGGAGGAGTGGAAGTTTTCGTTGAGTCGGCAGAAGGCAATCCAGGGGGAGATCGAGGAGCTGCAGGAGCAATTGAAGGTGGATCGGAGGCGAGAGGATTTGAAGACAGAGGTCAAGGTCCTTCGTCTTGAGATTGACGCTGAAAAGCAGAATCGTCGCGACTGGGTTTCTCGCCGAGGCGAGATTGACGCCAAGCTGCGAGAGCTTCGGACTGGGCCACTCAAAGGTGTTCAGATACAGGGACGGCATACACCGATTGATTCCAACTCAGGTGGGCTGTGTTTTATTCAATTTCAGCTCCATAACTAATGCTTGGCCAGACGCACCCATCCCCGCCTCAACTGACAATTCCAACGATGCCACCATCTCGGATGCGACAGGCAACTCTCGTTCGGACGAGCCCACATCCAACATGACCCTGTACTTGACCGACACAGACACACAGATGGAATCGCATCCTGGTTTCGAGTTAGATCCCGAACTTGAACCCAACCACGAATGCAAGTCAACATTCATCTGGTCTCTTTCCACTCTCCACTCACCTGTTTCTCTAGTGTTCAATGACAACACACTGCAGACGGATGACACCGACTCTGGTTTTGGATTCAACATTGGTCTTGCGTCTACCACTCCCACTCATTCGGACAGCGACCTTCTGCAAATGATCACAGCCTCGGCCACTTTACCTTCTGTATCGGTGCCAGGTCCAGCTGTGCTCGCACTGGCCACCACTCCAGCAGCGCGCAGGCGTCGGCGGCAATCTGTTGACGAGAATGACATTGTCGAGGGCAGTCGGCAGCGTACACAGTCTAAGCGGGCGCGTGGTGAGGCATAACAAATAGACAATGGAACATGTATTGCTTCTGAGAACACCAAAGTACACGAATATATCATGGCAATACCTCACCTCCACCGCATGCCTCCCCACTTGTGCTGCTGCTTTTTTCCGCCGAAAACATCTCCGCATTCCGCCGACGACGTCGGAGAGCGCGTGAAGGAGCCAAAAAAGGTTAGGTGGATGTTACAGGATGAAAAGCGGGATTACACACTAAAATGAAGCCGTCCCGCTTCCTCGTGCACCCGAATCACATCCACCTTACGGTCCGATGCCGTGTCACAAGGGCACGGGGGCGTGGGGATGCAGGCAGAAATGTGTAGAGGGTGGCGCGGCAAGGGTCGGCACTTGTCGGCACTTGGTCGGCACAGTGATGGATGATCACACAAATCAGATGCATGCCAATCCCACTCGCTGCCCGAATCCCACTGTGGAGGGCAAAATAATGGGATTCGCCATCAAAAATGGGACTGGGCGAGTCCCAGTCCCATTATTCTAGTATATACTCGCTTCTGCGGGCGAGAACGAGGACGGGCGGAATTACCATTACCACCGGGAGAGCGAGATGCAATGTACCACCGCGGGCTACTAGACGCCGCTCCTGCGAGCTACGCTACTAGATGAGTTGAACGAAGTGAAGTGAGCCCTGGATGGAAAGGGAACTTGAAAGGAAACGGAGGTAAGCACACGGCGGCGGATATGAATGCGCATCCGAATATGACGTTGAATCCGAACTTTGTGACGCGGAGATTTGCTCTGTACAGCGCCAGGAGGCCGGCGCACGAATGCAGAGGCTTCATAACGAAAACACATACAGCTTCATAGTGGGAACACATACGGTGCGCGAAATCACTTTGTTTGTTGTGCCGTTGGTTGGTTGGCATTTTGCGGAGTCATGGTGCGCGCAGCAGCAGCAAGTACAACGAGGGACAGATGATCTGACTCTGCCGAGGTACACACGTATCGGTAGATGCGGAACGGAACAAGAGAGACGAAATGAGAATTATGAATTGCGTACCTCATCAGGTTCATCCTCGGTGGAGGGGGAATGCATTATCCCTCGAAGGTCTGACAATGGCTGTTGACGCGAGGCAATATCTGCGAAGCAAAGAAAGCATGCATTGCAAAGCTACGCTGCGCAAACGAAATCGAAATCATAGACGGACCTGCGCTACGGGAACGGCGAGGTACCCAGAAGGGGCACAATTCGACGGTCGCCGAGGAAGCACATCCACGCCGCACCCGCGACGAGACTCGCGGAACAGGACTGCTCGGACTTGCGTTCCGGTTGTGGTGGAGACTACTACGGGCGGACTCGGAGTCGCAGCTCAATGGTACGCTTCGAGCGCCGGCAAGGATGAATGGGTTGTAGTCTTGTAGACGAGGACACTATCCCAGATGTCGAGTCCAAGTTGAGTCTCTTGAGGCTGCGAAGAAGCAGTAGTGCGTTGGTAGTGCGCATGACTATGAACGCACATGGCGGATGCCGAGATGTGTCGCTGCGTTGTCCGGCTTGTGGTCGCCGCTAGACGGCCTGGAGCGGATGAATCGCGAGATGGTGGTGATCGCAGAAGAAGCGCAAGACCGTGATGGATCACTTGATGTCCGATGATCCCTTGACTTGGGGGGAGGCCGAAGTCCAAGCTGCAACTCGATTCACACTGATACACCTGATGTTTATACCCGTATGACACTGGCCCACGACGCGTCAAATATGACTCCGGTATGCCGCCGTCTGCTCTCACCTGCTTAATCGTGTGGGCGAATCTGAGTGCTATTACACCCGCGTTCACAGCCTTTTGATCTCATCATCAGTCTAAAGCCGGGTATCGAGCGGTCCGGCATTTGGCATTTGATCTCTGCGGCACGTCTTCCGCTCCTCTCATATCTGCTCTCCGTCAAATTCTACTCAAGCTTGCCGTACAAAAACTGGAAGAACATGTATGAGCTGCCGCTGGGTTCCACATACATAGTGCAAGAATATTAATCTCAAGTTTCCGGGCTCAATCTAAGTGGATACTCTCTGCGATCCACTCCTACTATGATCACCACTGCCAGCCCCTTTGCTGCGTACGGCAACGCGCCCCTAACAGAGATCTTCTTCCCTATGGGTTTGCCTTTCAGGTCCGGATCGAGGTAAATGCCGGCGCCTTTATTTCTCTTATTTTGTAATTGACAGCATATAGCAGAGTCTCGATCTCGGCCCATACCTCAGCGCGCAGTCTGCGTGGCAGGCGCTCCAGGCGCCATGCGACAACGCACTCGCCATTGCTAAGCGCGACTCTTCGTTGCACTTGGTTATGCTCCCCAGTTCATATTCTGACTGTGTGTCGTAGATACCTCGAGGCACACCTCAAGGTTAGTACCTGAGCTTCCATTGCACCCTTTGCACCAGCTTGCGCTCAAGACGCTGCGCAAGGACGCATTCGGCAGCATGCTGGCGTTCCACGTTGAGGGCGACTTTAAGCATGTGAAAAAGGTCATCAACAGCCTCAAGCTGGCTTCGCACCTCGCGAGCCTCGGTGCGTTTCGCTCCTTTGGTTTAAAACCTCTTGGAAAAACATGACTCATTCATGTTCACGGCGATGCCAAGACCCTGGTCATCGCTCCCTTCATCACTATCCAGCGCCAGCTCACACCCCAAGAGCGGGAGCTCTCCAGTGTGACTGAGGACAATCTGGGTGGGTGCACATATTTTTTTGTGCACTGACGGTTCCGCTGGCACTAACTCTCAGTATGATCTTCCTCTGTACTCGGTTGGAATCGAAGGCACCGCCAACATCATAGAGCCCATTCGCAATTCACAAACAGGAATGCGAAACTGGAGGCTCGTCTTGTGCGCCATCCATGTTTTACTCGTGGATTTTGGCGGCAGAAATGGGACTACGGCCTTGGTTGTTTACCTCACTACTGTGCAACGATACACGCCTCAAGAGGTGAGGGTGTCCACTATCCGGCTATGAATGAAATCTGAAACTTGCTTTGTAGACAGGCTACGCGCTAACGACACTGAACCTGGTTGGCTATTTTGGACTATTGTTATCCCGTACTCTGTCCGGTACTTGCACCACCGCTGTAAACGCCGGTACTCTGCGCTTGCATCATCGGCTGACGAGTGATGGTTGCACAAGTAACTTATGTAAACTAACTTGCCCTGCCACAAGTAACTTGTAGCTAACTTGTGGCGGGGCAAGTTAAATTTACCCGCACCGTTCCGCATAAGCACAAGTTCCGCACGAATAAGTTAATGTAAGTTCAGCACAGGTAAAATAAGTTAATTGCATGTTAATGTTCACGATCTCTGTTGCGCTGTTTTGTGCCACTGGGGTGCTTGATTCCACTGTAAATATGGTAAATATGAGTGTCAAACAGGTTCGTTGTGCCTCGTCTGGAACCGAACCACTGTTTTTTAACAACCAAGTGCAGTGGATGTGAGTTCAAAGACTATGGTCTGTTGACCTTGTACTGAACCATTGCGTGGCTGGCAGTCAGCTGGCTGGGCTCTACGACATCGAAACACTTGTATAAACCAAAAGAGAAGCTTCACAAGTCACTGGGAGATAAAGGTTTGGGCAGGGAACTGGAACTCGATGTTCCACAGTTTGGCTCCTTCAGTCATGGTTGATGCCAGGGTTTTATGGCGAAGCACTCGTTCACGCACGCGAGGCTGGGGGACCTAGGGGCATTATTTAATTGCTAGCTATTCTAAATACCTCCAAACTGTTTGGTAAAGTAGATTCTAAGTAGTTCCTTACACTTGACTTGGTTTATTGAAGAAACCAGTGAGCCTGGCGGTAACTGATACCATCTGATGGCATAAGTTAGTTTGCTTGTGTTAACTTGGTCTAACTTGGCCTATAGCTTATGTTAGCTCAAGTTAACTTAAGTTAGCTTTGACTACTTCAGTAAGCTTGTTATTTGGAGTGTATGAAGAGGACTGGGTTGTTCAACTTCAACTTCTTGGAGAAACCGGTGAACTTGGGGGTGACTGATGGCATAAGTTAGTTTACTCGTGTTAACTTGGTCTAACTTGGCCCGGAAGTTAGCTTAAGTTAGCTTTGACAACTTCAGTAAGCTTGTTACTTTGGAGTGTATGAAGAGGACTGGGTTGTTCAACTTCAATTTGGAGAAACCGGTGAACTTGGGGGTAACTGATGCCATCTGATGGCATAAGTTAGTTTGCTCGTGTTGACTTCGTCTAACTTCGCGCGCAAGTTAGCTTAAGTTAGCTCAAGTTAACTCAAGTCACCTTGGGCTACCTTCAGTTAACTTGTTACCTTGGAGTCAATGGTTTTACAAGTAACTTCTGAAAACTAACGGGCATTGCCACAAGTAACTTACAGTTAACTTTGGCAGGGCCTGTTATATTTACCTGTAGAGTTACGCAAGTTTAAGTTCCACACAGATAAGTGAACTTCAAGTTCAGCACAGGTGAAATAAGTTAATTACATGTTAATCTTTCCTGTGCTCGGAACACCCTCAAGGATTGTCGCCTCCCTCAATAACAGTTCCAATATGAATCATCCCGAGGTCTCTCACAAATTGGAGTCCAGCTGTTGAAGTCTGCTGCTGCCCACATTCCCCCGAGCTTCTGGCTGGCAACTGCTTGTGATTCTCAGGGTGAGGGGTACAGCTAGAAACTCATTTTGCCCCTAACGACCACTCCATCACTTTCTTCTCGACGAGCCCACAACCCCTGCATCGAGCCCTGTCTCCAACACCCCAATGGATGTTGATCTTGTGGAGTCAGACATCGAAGCTCAGTCCAAAGAATGTCACAGTGAAAAGAGGAGCGTGAGGAAACTCCGGGAGATGATGAGGTCCCAGAACCGTGCTCTTCCAAGATCCCCAAAGGTGCGGGGGAACAAAAACGATTGAGGCAGGGGCAGGGGCATGGACAATGAATCGTGATTCACCCTTCTTCCAGTTTTGTGTAGTTTTGTGTATGCTTCACTAGATGAGCTTGAATATTTCCATTGGTGAATGGGTGAAAGAATTGACCGGTGCCAGCTGCGAGAGGCATGCTGGGTGACCTAGGATGGCAATAGACATCAATTGCAGTCATATTATCCTGGTGCATCCCAATAAATGTTTCCCACATGTCTCCTCAAGCATTTATTTGCCTCAACTGGGCTGAACGGGCGAACTTGGCGGTAACTTGATGCCATCTGATGGCCTGTTACTTTTTCTGATCTAACTTGGCTCACAAGTTAGCGTAAGTCAACTGTAAGTAACTTACAGTTAACTGCAAGTCAACTGTAAGTAACTTACAGTTAACTGCAAGTTACTTGAAGTAACGTGCAGTTAGCTTCAAGTTACTTACAATAAATCAAACTGAACTTCAAGTTATCTTGCTCAACATTCATTCAACTTCTCGTTTAAGTTAGCAAGGATGCCGAGGCAGCCGTGAGCCAAGCACCGACAACTTGTTGGCTTAGGTGTGCGATGGGCCACAGGAGAAAGTATATTGAGTTTTTATGTTATATATGTAAGTGTCCTGTGGCTGTATAATGTTGTTCTCTGAGCTGTCCCGCCAATATCAACTTCTTTCCCCCATTTCATGTTCATCATGCACAAATTATGCTATTGTCAAGGCTAATAGTGAGCATATAATACCCCTGCTGTGGGGACCGGGTAATAAGACCAAATGAGCCTGAATAGCCTTAATGATTAAAAATCTTGAATTTCTGTTCAGAGAAGGATCAGATTGCCAGGATTGTTCACTAAAATCAAACCCTCCCAAATTGAGCAACAACTTAGTGCCGGTGATCTTGTCATGCCGGATGAGGCCTTCAGCCCTATACCATCAAATTTTGGAAAGCTATTGGGGTTCCTATCCATAAAGGACTCGTCCATTGCCAGTTGTGTACTTGCCGCTCTCTGTGGCACTGATAACAACCAGTTCAGTTGACTCCGAGGATTTCGGCAGCTATATACAACATAATTAAAGATTACATGCAGTTGAGGCCAATATGAGTACAGTTAGAGGTGTTTTAAAGGGATTATCGGAAATTTTAGTTGGGTGACCCGCACCCGTTAGTTTCGAGCCCGTGGGAAAACTTAAGTTAACTTGCGGCACGCCTGCCGAAAGGGGCAAGTTCCGCACAAGTTACTTTTCATAAGTTACTTTTTACGGACTCCTGACGAGTCGGACCTCTCCCGGGTGCGATTACGCGATTTCCACAGATGTAGACTAGAGATGTGAAAAATCAAACACTCTGATTCATTCATTTGTAAAATGTTCATGCGTGCCTGTTTGTTGGAGATGCTGTGGAGATGCCGGAGTATCATGGCAACAGTTTCAGTTGCGGCAAACGGCTCCACGGTTTTCTGGAACTTTTTGACAGTCCTCGCGACTCCCCGCCTCTTTTTCTGAAACAAATATTCGGCTGATCCGCCAGCTGCGCAACGACGCCGTTCCATTGTATTTTTCTTAAATAGCAAAGGTGGGTTCCTTTCATTTTCCTGCTTCGTTCTCCGGTCTCCCTACCATATCCCTCTCTGATGTTATTTCTCTCTTCAATTGTGTTTGAAACTCCCGTAGATCTCGGGATGCTCAAGTTGGGTGGTGATTGGCAGCAGGCACTGGTGATTGTCATGAAGAAAAATAGGCCTAGTTACTCAGTACTGCATAAAAAAAAAGAAAGTACGAGTCCCGCCGTGCGAAGCATCAGCCTCACACCAAGTCAACTCGTCGGCGCTACCACACGTTCGTCCATTCGATTCGGTCATTTTTTTTTTTTTCACGATTCACCACTACAGCGAATGAATACCGTAAAACCATTGGGAAAGATGCCGCACTGGAGCACCGATTTCAGCCCGTGCAAATCGAAGAGCCGGCCGTAGAGTCCACGATATCGATCCTGCGCGGCCTGAAACCCCGCTATGAAGTCCACCACGGTGTAAATCTCAGACAGCGCCCTCGTTACCAGTGAGCGCAGCAATTCAGCCGTTTGTCTCTTTCCTGACCCGCGATAGCTGCTGTCTACGGTGCACGGTACGTCTCCGACAGTTTTTTTGCCAGATAAGGCAATCGACCTCGTGGATGAGGCGGCTCCGTCCTTGCGGCTAGCTCAGGAGTCTAAGCCCGACGAGCTCGAGGCACTCGATCGTGCGATCATGACGCTCCAGATTAAGCTCGAGAGTCTCAAGAAGGAGTCCGACACGTTCAGTGTCGAGCGACGCAGCGTTGTCGAGGCGAAGATCAAGGGCAAGCGCAAAGAGGCATCGAAAATGTACTCACTCTGGCAGACAGGTAAATCGTATTCATCCGGCAACTTAAATACGGCGGGTAACTGATACGTGTCCCTGATTCATAGAACGCGCGCGCCTCAGCCGCACGAAAGATCTCAAGCAGCGGCTGGAGGACGCAAAGCACCAGCTAGACGTCGCGCAGCGGGAGGGCGACTTCGAGAACATCAGGAAAAACTCCTTTTGCCAATTGTTGACATTTTGTTGCCATTTGTTGAGAATTTTGGGATGGCGCCAATTGTTGAAAAATATTGACATTTGGTTGACATTTTTCAACATTTCTCCAGAATCCTGCAAGTAACTCCGTAAGTTAGCCATGATTCCATCCTTACCTGACCCTCAAGACTAGTCAGGACTCAGGAGATATGATTTCGGCACTTTTCGACAAGTTGAAAGTATAAATATCAATTACCGGTGAAACTAACGGTGCTTTACCCAAGGGCAGCGAGAGCCTACCCTAACGTCTCGTAATATACACCCAAATGGAAACACTCGCGAGTCGGCCAACTTCGCCGTTATTTCGGCTCCAACGAACCGAGGCAGCTGTCACCCGTGCATCAAAACCAACCCTCCTTTTCGTAAGCGACATATTGCTTGTCTTCCTTTCCCTCCATGTCGCTTCATTCACTTCACTCACCTTCCGTTTTTTTCTTCAGACATCCCTCAGCGATTTCCTTCAATCTCCACCTCTGACACGCTGGGCTCCTACTAGATGAATGTAAAACGCTGGCGAGTCTTTATTTCTTATAAGGCCAGTATCACTTACAACTTTTTCTTCAGTCCTTATTCGTGCCGAATGGTCTCTGGCCACTACTCAGGTGCAATTTTTTAGGCCCTCAACCGGATTGTCTCGACTCCGTGTCTGCTTCATCACCCCGCAGAGATCGAGCACAGGGAATACGCCGTACGTCCTCAATAATCCAGCTGTCACTTCGGACTCCAAGTGTTCCGCATGCCAACCTCCATCACTTCGCGTGTCCGCATCACCGCCTAACGTTGCGCATGGTCTCAGCCGATGTCGCCGCTTAGACCTTACGTTCTGTCACCACTTCCCCGTGAACCCTGTTCGTTCTCCTCGCCCAACTTCCTCTATGTTACTGACTCTGTTCCATGTTCTCAGTCCTAGTTGTGTTCTACCGGGCAGCCCCTCATGAAGGTTGGTAGATTAACCGTATTCATTTGATGCCCATTTGCTCATATTGCTCTGTTCAATAGATTTCGGCATTCTTGTTCCCTGTCGGATTGTTTTGAGACGCTAGGATGTGCGTGGATCTATGTGGACAGTCTAGATACAGATAGAACTTTATTAGATTGCGCAAATACAAATTTACTTTCGTTGCAACTGTGTCCCTCTTTCAGTCTTCACCGTCAAGAGTCCGAATTCCGATCCATTCCTGTTCCATTTGGTGCCAATTAGTCTCATTTGTTCCGAAAATGTTCAAAATGGTAGCAATTCTCAGGGACCTGTCGATTTTCACATTCCTCGGCAATCACTGCGTTCCCACCCCCTGTAGACACACGTGTTTCGAGCTTATCTGATATGTGTTTACCTGTGTTTACATGCGGCGATCTTCGGCTACATGGGATCTACGGAACGTAGCCGAAGATCGCGGCATGTAAACACATATCAGATAAGCTCGAAGCACGTGTGTCTATGTGTGTCTACAGGGGGTGGGAACGCAGTGAATCTGACATTTTTAGACATTTGAGATGAATTGTGAAGAAATTTCAGCGATTTTGTACAATTGGCAACAAAAAGCAAAAGGGGTTTTTCCTGATGAAAGCGAGCCGGCTGCGGTTCTTGACGATCCTGGAACTCACGGAGAAGCTCCCGGACGAGAAAGCGCAGGCGGGGCGCGAGGAGGATGAAGCGCTCTGGATACTTCACGAGCGCGTGACATCGAACGACATCTCGCGTGTTGTCGCGCGCGCAACAGGGATTCCGGTGCAGAATCTGCTTAAGGGAGAGCGTGACAAGCTTGTACACGTGCGTGCGATCCAGCCTTTCTTTTATTCGTTGGTGTTCCAGGGTTGAGGACTTTTGGTAGATGGAAGAAACGCTCCAGCGCCGCGTTGTCGGGCACGATCATGCTGTGGAGGCCGTGAGCGATGCTGTGCACATCTCCCGCGCTGGCTTGCAAGCCCCGAACCGCCCCGTTGCATCGCTCCTGCTGTTGGGCCCTACTGGCGTCGGCAAGGTACATTGTCTACCACTCAGGTTTATTTTCGATGTCTCAGCTGCAATACCCCATAGACGGAACTATGCAAGGCTCTTGCGGGATTCCTGCTCAATGACGAAAAGTGTGGATCGACGTGAGTGCTTCGCCAGCTGTCACACTAGGTTTCTAACGTATCGGCTGCAAGGATCAACATAAACATGTCCGAGGTGTGTTAAATGGACCACGGCTAGCATGTTAACTAACATGTTGGGATATTTCTATGATAGACACACGATTTCGCGATTGATCAGCGCTACACCCGGATATGTCGGTGTTGAGGAAGGCGGTCGGTGCTTATTCCTCGTTATCTGGCTGTGGATATTGAAAGCTTCCTAGGTCGGTTGACTGAAGCCATTCGCCGAAAGCCATATGGTAGGGGATTTTTGGTCTTCCTGAACAATTCGCTTCAACTTTGTATAGCTGTGATACTGCTGGATGAGCTTGAGAAAGCGCACAAGGTGATGATACATCCCTACAAAAGCTTAAGACACTTACAATTATGACTGCAAATCGTACACGAATAAAGGTAGGCATAACTGAATTGAAATAAAGACCATAGCCGAGTAGGTGTCATTGCGGTCTACCGTGAAATGTCAACTCATGAGCTGGATCGAATAGTGAACCGCCTTGCACTAGAATATTGAGATGAACAACATAAGAAGAAGATCCATGTTTATTGAGCCACTGCCTGGCGAGAAACACGAGGAAAGAAAATAGAATTAAAAATTAAAAACAGTTCGAACCGGCAGATTCGAACCAGCCTCATCCGCCTTGATTACGTCACCACTAAATTCATTAGATCGAGGTCTTGAAAAGACTTCAAAAATCTAATGAACACTGCCACTATTTTATTACATGGGAAAAACGCACTGATAAAGTTTCGCGAACTCAAAAACCTGGTCTCGATTGATGAAAAGAACGATCACTTTACTACGTAAAGTACTCGTAATCGGAACTTCTCGGATTTATTTGCGTTGGGTTGCTGTATCTCTTTCAACAAAACCGGCCAAATTCGGGACCTCGCTAAACTAGGTTGAAAATTCGCAGGGGAAGTCCTGGTGATATGAAATTATAAAACAATAACCAAAAACAGTGTTTGGATGAAATCATGTCCGAATGTCAGCTAAGGGGAACAATACACGCCCTGCATACCGAAAACACAATTATAATTCCATCACCGCCGCGCTGGTGCATTACCTTCGCCACACATAAGCACCCTATGTGCACGAATGCACGGCACCAAATCACAAAAAGACGTCTCGCACGACCAACATGCCTGGAACCCAAGTCGAACGGGCACGGCATCAAAGTCGAACCAAATTGCGGATGGACACCGCGCATTTCAAAGCCCGCTTTCTCGTTGCAGACTTCGTATCTACTGTAGGAAATACAGCCTGAGACGTGAACCACAGTAGTGACAGGAAAGGGGCAACCACATCACTAAGTAGCTACAACAGGTCATGCTTACTTTTCATCGGAGGGCGAGCTCTTACTTCTCATCAGAGGGGGAGAGAGGAGATACGAGTCGCCACAGCGCCCAAAATTTACGAAAATTTTCGTACCTGTCACGGGTCACCAAGGGCATCTTTGAATGTGTCAAAAAAGTCATGAAATAGCTGAAAAGTGGTGGAAAAAAATCTTTTTTTTTGCCCATGGGTTAGTTTTTTTTTTCTTTATAGATCACCCCAAAAGTCTAGTCCTCTTCCCTGCATTAAATAAAAGGCCACGACTCGATGGAAGTGGCAACATGGCAGTCGAGAGAAGAAAGGCGCCAAGTTGCCACTGATTCAGTGATTAGCAGGAGATCAGCAATCAGCGGCGCTGTCGTTCTTTGTCTTTGTCCTTCATCTGCCAAGGCTGAGCCTTCCTCTTTGTTCTCAAGGTCTCAAATCTTCAATGTTTCCATAACAGTGACATCGACAGTTCCACCTTGACCTTCGCTTGGGGCCACGACCAGGCACCAGCTTCTCCCATGACTACTCAGTCCTTCGGCCCAAGGTTTTCGGACTCTAGGCTCGTAATTTGCTCGCCCAACGCAGCCATCTGTTGTTCATGAGTTGAGAGATCTATTATCGATGCTTGAATTCCAGGTATGGCATGTAGTCGAAAGACATACTCTGTGGAGGCTCATCTTCCTCTTTCGCAAAAAGATCACCTGTCAGTTGCTCGATAGTCTCGGCACCGTCGAAGCTGCCACCCGAATTGCCATCGAATTCTGGTTCACTTCTTCATCGGCATGGGCATGTAGCTCTTTATCTTTGGTGCGACGTACGTATCCTCTCCCTATCCTTTGTTCTAACTCTATCAGAACGAATACATCGCAGCTGGGGCCCATCCCATGGCTCCTCAGTGCAGAGCTCTTTCTGCTCTGGATGCGCGCTCGCAGCATGTCCATCGCCAGTGCCTCGGACTTGCCCTTCGAATGCATTGTCCGCGTCGCGATGCCCCCGCTCTTTGGGTGCGCACTACTTCTTCCTCGCCGGCACGGGAGTTCTCTCGGGGCTCGCGGTGTGGCATGTGTACGTCGAGTCAGGCAGGCGGGAGGCACAAGCTGCACAAGCTGCTTAACTCGCTTTAGCCACTTCAGTTGCTTAAGCAGCAGTATGGTGACCTTTGATACCGTTCAAGCTGCTCAAGCAGATTATTCTGCTTAAGCAAAGTCATCCATAGTGTAATTACTTCAGATGTATTGTACTAGGCCTAATACACTGTATATTATGCTCAAGCAGCTTAACCAGGCCTGCACGTCTCAACGTAGTTTGCTTAAGCAAACGTGAGCAGGTGACAGGGCTAAGATATCACATCGCTACGCTCGCCCCTCCCGGGCGGTAAGTTCTTTTATGCCCTGGAAGCGCATGCAGGGTGTCGAAGACAACCTCAAGTTTTCAGTCACTCAGTGGTCCCTTTACTCGTATAGTTTGCGCCTCTCGCCCAAATCTGCTCATCGAATTTGGGTTGAGCCTGCTGCTGCCGCCGCACTGGGTGCACTTGATTCGATTGCGTGCTCAAGGTATCCGGTGCGGGCAGTCCGTGTCACAACAAGTAACCTGCTGCTGGGACTGGCTCGTTGTGCTTCCACAGCATCATCTGTATGGAACGAGAACCGCTGTCAGAGGCTGGCGGACCTTCCCAGATCCGCCGTGCCAGCATGGCGTGTATAGTCTGGAAAATCTGTTCGGTCTTGTGTCGTGTTCTCGGAATGTTCGTTTGTCGTGAGGACATCTTGGATTAGGCTGGACACCTCTTGTGAGCATGTCCTTCCACGCGTCGTCAGAGAACTCATGTTTGTGCCTCAGATGGCGATAACACCTTCAATGTCGTCGTCCAAGACTTGGACCCGGGCTGCCAATGTGCCAACAGGATCGACTTTACCCCGGGCGTGTTCTTTCAGCTTGACTCCAATTGTGTGACTGACGGAGTCATCATCCGACGCTGCCTTAATCAGCCGCCCTCAACTCTGGATAGATTTGTCATAACTGTGGCTGTAAGTCTGTACTCATCCCGTCTCTGTTTCCCAGTGGATAGGCCGAAACCCTATCTCGAAAATTGATTCAGAATGTTGCCTGGCATCGTTTAATACAGTGTCTGCTTGTGGAGAACCGAATACTCTTCACATACTTTCTAAGACTGTGAGTTGTATGGGACCTGCGGCAAGTTTATTATCGTCCACGCAAACCTCAATTACCCTCTGGCCGAACAGTCACGACAGTCAACATCCCTCTATTGTGGAGCTGATAAAACACCCCCTCTAGATATCGAATCCCGTGCTGTAGAGCCGGCGTATAGTCGTAGCGGGACACAATTCGGACAACAACATCGCGCAAGGCCGAGCGGTCCTCCCCGAGATTCTCGAGCGCTGTAGATTGCATGAAATGGAATAGCTGATCCGGGTTCCAAATATTGAGGTTGAGAACGAGATGTTCGATGGTGTGCGGCGCCATGTCCAGGGTGCGCATCGCATCGTTGAGCGGATTGTGCCACCCTTGGCCTTCGAGCTCCTCGATTTCATCCCAGTCCAGGCTGACTGTGATTTTCAGCGTCCGAAGGCCCTGCATCTTCTCGAGGATTGGGTTTTTATCGAAAGCTATGCAGCATGCATTCATGTTAATTTGGCGGCAGCATCCGGAAAATCAACACGCACAGAAAATGCTCCCGAAGGAAAGGTGATAGGTCTCGACGTAAATAGCGCCGTCTACAAGCTCCTGGACGACATCTATCGTGTTTTCTTCGACCATGGTATGCAGATGTCGCAGCCAGTTGAGGTCAACGGCGCGAATCGCCCAATGAAAAAGCGCCGGAGCGTAACTATCGAGGTGGAGGGAGGTGAGACGCAACTCTGCGGAGGCACTGTTCTGAGCATCGCGCAGGGAGTTCTCGGCGAACACGTTCAAGAAAGATGCAGATTCGAGACTGACGGGAAGGCATCGAAGCAAAGAGAAAAGCCTCGCGTTCGTCTGAAAGCGAATCTCTTTGATTTCGATGGATGAGAGCGAAGATCAGGTGATAAGGGCGTAAATCGCTTGTTCACAGTTCGAGTGGAGGTAGTCCCAATTGTAGATTCGGACTTGCAAGCTCTCCAGTTTGGTAAACACGGAGAGAACTGCGGGGAAAATGTCTGACCGCATCCACACAGACGGCTCATAGAAGCCAGGTTGAACGAGGTGCAGCGTGCGGACGTACAGCGCTAGATGCAGAGATGCTGAGAGAACGTCTGCAAGACGTTGCAAAGCGACAATGCTGTCACGTCCCGAAAACGGAATCGTGAGGTCGGAGAAAATCAGCTTTTGGCTCGCCGGTCGAAACGAGCGAGCCACGAGCGCGCACGACTTCAGGGTTTCCTTGTCCGCTGAGTCGGTCTTTCCAAGGATGAGTTCGATTAGTTCCTGTGGACACGTTACACGAGACGCGCCGGAGCGGTTAGGGCGTGCCATACGGGTGCAGCTGCTGAATTCTGGGTCAGCTTTGGGCCAGCTGGGCTTCGAGTGCTGTCTAAAGAGATGGACACACTGAAAAGCACGAATGATCAAGCCAGATGTATCACTCTCAGCGAAGCTCTGCGACGATGCGAAGGGTGGTGATGGTGTGAATCAAGCCTCGTTAGTGCTTGTTCTTGTTTTTTCTCGCCGGCTCTCGGATACCGACGAGTAAGGCTCCAACCATTTAGTTTTCGTTTATGGAGCCCCGTAAACTAAACAGAAACGGTTAGAAAATGTTTGTAAACCGTTTGAAACAGTTTATAAACAGTATTTTCCACGGAGTTTTCCGAACTAGTGGATGTATCAGGCTGTCAGGTCTTTATTCTTTCAAGTATTGCCTCTTATCATTGTGGGAATTACAAAGAACCTTGGCCGAAACAGAGCACATGCCAGCAACAGCGCAGTACAATATTAATTGACACTGCATGCAGGGTGCACACTGCAACCAGACTCTTGATGTGCATTGAATCAAGGAATTCAACTTGAATTCAACATGGGTAACCTGACATGTTCAGTGACGGTACACTCAGTGAAAGCAAAAAACACTCAGCAGAGGAGTTGAGGTGATTGTTGAGTTCAGACTGCGAAGAGCGCAAGCTGCACGGCACATGAATGCCGAGCCATCAATCACATCAACAATTACCGTATTTGGATGGATCCCGCCAGTTGAGCATTCCATGACGAGGACCTGGTCATTTATGGTTTTGGAGGAGCAAGAAAGGATTGAGAGACACTTCTAGTTGCAAGGAGTTGTCAGATTTCCACCAGTAAGTCCACTGTTAGCAAATTGAATCTCCACAACCGTTTAAACCGTGTAAAAACAGTTTGTAAACCGTTTGGACCCCTAGGCAAACTAAATGGAAACGAAAACGGTTAAAACCGTGTATAAACATTTATAAACAGAAACGGTTGGAGCCTTACCGACGAGTCATCTTCCAAATTTACCATCGAGATCTGGTTTTCTCGCGCCCGTCTTCTTCCCACCAACACCGCTGTCAGAAGCTGGTGCACACGGCTTTCTCTTGCTCTTCCCAGTGATCATGCCTCACTCATCCGAATTCCGTAGCCAGCCTACCTTCTTCGCTGTGCTGTGCAAATTCCTGCGCTCACACGGACGCTACTGGTGCGTACCGTCGAATCTCTCAATCTCCTTCGTCCTTGTGTTTCGCTCAATCTATGGCCTGCGGCAACTTCCTGCAGCACAACTTCTTCCTCCACCTGCTTCTTTTGCCCGAAACTCGAACGCATATTCCCTGATGCACCAGAGAGTACTCAGCGTGGACAGCATCTATTTGGAGATTTCTGATAATAGTACGCCCCATGTATCCGCTAGATCATAGCGCCGGCCTGTCATTCTTGTGTCATGTCAAATGTCCGGTTCACAATTGAAAAGGGCAGGGAAACCGAGCTTGCTCTTGACTCACATGCTCCCAGCAATCCTTCCCATCCAAGAGTTATGGGACCACATCATCGACCAGCTCCACAGATCCCAAGAAGATCTTCAATCATGCAGTCTTGTCTGTCGTGCGTTGGTGGCACGCGCGCAATCTCATGCATTTAGCTACATTCACATCGAGAGTCGTGTTCACAGCAATCGATTCACGCGCCTTCTGAAAACCTCGAGCTCCCCCCACCTCATTCCCTACATCCATCACCTCCACTTCAAAAACTGTGGAGGGCTCTCGATCTCCCCACTTGACCTCATACCGTGGTCGAATTTGGACACTCTAACACTTCACCGCCACTCATCCTCGCGTATTGCATTCTACTGCCACGTCCTTGAAGAACTGCAAACCTTGGTAGCGCTTCCGTCCATGCGGCGCCTCAAGTTTTGTGGCCGTTCATGGCACTCCATGGAGCTATTCGATATATTCGCCCACTGCACCACGGCACTGGATGACATCGATTTCGGTGACTGCTTCCTCCATTCCCTGCCCTGAAATCTAGCTGACTAGAAGGCACGCAGAAACTGCCGATGAGCACTGGGGAGACCTCGTTTCCATAGACCTCAGCCTCTTCCCCGCCCTCCGCTGCATCATGCTCGGCGAATTCTTTGCGACCGACCCAGGGATACCCGTTCACCCCCACGCCGAAATTCTGCTGCGCCTTCCGTTGGACACCCACGTGATGACAATATGCTTCAAGCTGTCTGGCAGTCTATGGACCCTTGGGAGCGAAGACCCTGCTCACATAGAGGTCGACGGCGTGCACGGGACATACACGCCTTCGAGACCGTGCTGAACCGACCGGAAATGTCTTCCATCGCGAGGGTAGAGGCTGACGTCGATTCGACGAACATCGCAGATCTTGTCCGAAGGCCGATGCCGACGTTGCATGCGCGGGGGATTATTTCAATTTATTGTGAGTAGTTGTGGGTGAGCGCGTCCCGTCTATACTCGCTCCTGCGAGTATTTCTTGGTCAAGCCGAGCCAGTCATAGCCTATGTTGTCGATAACGAACAGTCCGCGAGGAGTGACCATGCCCATAAGCAAATGGTGGTCGATTGGCATTTTGTTCACGGAAGTAGTTGCGGAACGGATTGAAGGTGGTAAAGAAGCCCACGTTCTCGCTAATGATCTCCGACGCCGTCTGGGTTTGTGGGTGAAAAGTGGGAGATATCAAAGCCAGTTCCTCTCACTTGAGGATTGAACCCGAAATACGCCAGCTATCCGTACCACCGGAACCCGATTCTTGCGGAATTGTTAGCACAATGCGTGGCTCGAAAGCGCCTCGATATTTCCGTCAGCCCTACAATCGAGGTCGCCATACTCCTGTACAATGGCAAGCAAAGAAAACGCGCGGGTCCCACAGAAGGCTCAGCCCGGGACGCGACATTAGAAGTGAAAAAAAAAAAAAGCCATGGCGGAGCGCTGCTAGGAGGTCACAGATATGAATGCGCACGACTCGCCGCTCGCAGGTGTCGTCCTCTCCCTTTCCTCCCATCCAATCGCAAAAAGAGCAGCAGAAATGAGACGAAGAATAATACGTATCCATCGACGACGCCAAGTTAAACGACGTACCTATCATCTCTTTCTCTCCCTGTCTGCCGCTCGTTCTCCGCTCGTTCTCCGCGTCTCATACCGCCTCCTCGTCCTTCAGAGTAGTGATGGAAAAGTTCGGTTCGGTTCAGGGTACTTTTGCCCGAACGCTGAACCTGAACCTCGGGTCTGGTTCAAAGAATTCTCGAACCTGAACCTGAACCTGAACCTTGCGTTCGGGGTTCAGTGCGTTCGGTTCGGCGTTCGAGCAAGTTCGAACGCCGAACCGAACCTCCTTGACTGTGAAAAATTGCACGGGCGCCAGGATACAAAAAAACAAATTATATTGAAAGAGGTGGAGGCTTTAGGTATGGGTTTGGTGTCAATGTTGTAGAAAAATCGCATTGCGGAGGCACCGCGCAGACAGCAATCCGATTTTGGGGCGCACCAGACATTGAGGCAGGTGTGAAAGGAAGTGAATTTGATGCAGAGCTTGAGTTCAATGTTATACATGAAAAAAAGGCGATATCGTCGGCCCAGATCTGAAGTAAATGCACCTGAATTATAGCAAACTGGAGCTTTACAGACAGAGAAAATTGTTGACGAAGTTCACCAAGTCTGGGTCCTATGGCGCCACTGTTCATGAAATGGGACGGAGAAGTAGACAATTGACGGCGGGCCTGAGTGGCGGGACAGAAAAAGGGTACGCCAAGTGAGCCAAGTCGCCGCTAGTGTCGATGTGGGTAGCTAGAATGCTCGACACGGCGTGACGTCGGAGATTGCCGCAACATTTCCCATCACCCGGCCCGGGTTCGGCGTTCGAACGTGTTCGGCAAAATCTTGGATTTCCCTGAACCTGAACCTCCAGTTGAGGTTCAGGTTCAGTAATTCATCAAACCTGAACCCCGAACTTGGTGTTCAGTTCGGTTCGGTTCAGGTTCGAACCGATTGTCTGAACCGAACTTTTCCATCACTACTTCAGAGTCATAACGATGCACGTTGCCAATCAAGAGGTGAGCCTTCGTATAAATGTCTCACTCGTCACAGCTTGCGTCCAGGCCGCGAACACGTTGGGCAACGTGTGCGACAGTGCGCAGAGCACACGCAAGGGCGGCTAGGTGGGCGTGCCGCGGGGTTTTGGGGCCGCGGAGCGGAGGGTTAGGTTAGTTAGGTTACTACATACGACACCCCCCCTGTCGTATGTAGCCTATTCCTAGGCGGGATTAGTCTTCCTTAGGCAGACACTTCAACAGAAATTGAGCTCGTACATCGCTTGTTGATTCTTGAAAGGCGAGATGGCCAAGTTGATCCGGACGGAGCGCGTCGGTACATAGCGGCAAACAAACGCGTCGCGTGTGTAGGATGAACGCGAAGATGGTGCGGAAGGGCATCAGCGGGCGTGTAACTTAGGAGCGAGAATGGGCCAGAATAAGTGTCAGCGCTCGCCCAGCAGGTTATGTAGATGGCGGCGTCGTTATAAATAAGTAGGTGGCAGACGGATGTCTTTGGCGCAGAAGACGGTGGGGACGCGGGCATGTGCAACGCGTGGATTAACTCGGCCACGAGAAGCCGAATAGGCCTGGGGCAGAAAGAAAACAATTTTGATGGGCCCCAAAAACAACCGAATTACCGAATTCTGCCCGGAAGGGCATGGGCGATGTAATGCCTGAGCCGTATTCGTCCAAATTCTTATATGTTCTTATCTCTCAGTCGCTCAGCTTTGATACTTTTTTGCGTATTTTCGGACCTCCGATGCTTGGAATAAGTAGGTACTTGAAAACAATATGGATCCCGACAGGAAACTCTGGCCAACTGAACACCTTTACAGCTACCTATTGCTTTGAGGAAGCTTATTCAAATCCTTCGTTGATGACACTTCCTACTACAGCCTCATCATCTTTGCGGCGGATATTCTTTGTGGCACCCCTCTGGCGCAGCAGGTCTGCGATTTCGGTATTTCCCGTCTGCAACGCAGCTGTCAGCGGATTACGGCCATATATGTCCGGCGCGTTAACGTCCGCGCCGCTGTCGAGCAGGAGGCGCAAAATGTCGATGTGTCCCCCATCGGACGCGGCTTGCAGCGCGTTGCGATAATGCCCGCCTTGCGCGTTCACGTTGGCGCCGCTGCCGAGCAGGAGGCGCACAAGTTCGAAGTGTCCTTTCCGGGACGCGGCTTGCAGCGCGTTGCCATAATACCCGCCCTGCGGGTTCACCTCGGCGCCGTTGTCGAGGAGGACGCGGGCAATTTCGATGTGTCCCCTCTGGGACGCGATGTACAGCGCGGTTTCGTCGTCTCCGAAGTCGGTGTCTTCAGAAGTGGACGCGGCTTGCGGCGCTTTGTCCTGCGCACCGCGTTTCGTGTTGGCATCAGCACCTTGCTCAAGGAATTTCCAGACGACCTGGCCAATTCCAAGAGATGCGGCTACGTACAAGGGAGGGCACGACGCAACTGGGATGGGCCGGTGATGTGGATACTTCAACTTTGAACGCTCGATGTCGTATAAGTGGAGTAAGGTGCTATATTGTGCACTGTCCGGCTGGAGGAGTTGCAGGACTTCATCGATGAGCTGGCTGGCAGGGATTGTGCCCTTCGACACATCCACAATCTGCGGTTCTCGCGAGGCCGATATGAGTCCCTGTTGTGGAGCAAGGTGTTTGGAGTGAGGCCAGGATCCAGAAAAGTGAACTGACCTTGTTACGCAATTCATTTGTGCTCTTGCAATTGTCCACCCCAATGTAATCACTGAGGGTGAGATGGGATGCCCAATATTCCACAGCGTAGAGGGTGAGAGGAAATCTTTTGAGATCATCATCCGAGTATATAGCACGGTCGAAGCTGCAAAGATATCCAATACACGTACGGACAAGCAAGTGGTGTGCTGCTTGCTCAGAAATCTCGGAACCACCAGGAGGCCTTGTTCGATCGGGAAGTAGGAAGAACTCCCTAACGGAGGAATGTGCAAGCTTGATAGTACGGCCTGCTGGACCTTCTGACACAGTAATTAAGCCTGCGCATGCAAGCAGTAAAGCATCCGGTCGCATTCGCTCTGCAGTTTTGAAAAGCAGGGGATCCCGGTCGAAATTAAATGCGAGGGCGTCAATAATCTCGGCAAGTGTCATAGGGCGTCGAGAGAACATCAGCCAATTCATCGTACGGCATACATTAGCAAGCATTTTTGGTTTCTTGATGTTCTGCAGAATGCGGTCATAGATGGCGTTGAGTGAACTTGGCATGTTCTTCAAGGCTTCGTCGAGCTCTGTTTCTGTCCCATCGCAGTCGCGGAGTTCTTCGAGCTGTAGAGAGACAAGGCGGAACCTTGGAAATATAAGGCATGCGGTCTCACATGTGTCAAATCCACTCACATTCCATTGGCACGGTCAAGCAGTCCGCGTTTGATCTCTTCTTTCTTCTCGACAATCCATCCAAGCTCCTTTGACAGGAGTGCGGTGACATACGACTCGATGTCGTCATCCACGCACCCCTCGAGGGACACTTCAATCGCCTGTTGGACAAAACCACAACTTTGTGGAACCTCCGGTCGACTTGTCACGAGAAGGTGAACATGGGACAATTTGGCATCTACTATCTTGCTGATCACGTCCAGAAGCTCGCCGCGTTCGGAGCACTCGTCTAGGGCATCCAACACGATGTATACAGGTTGCGTGAACTCCCTGAGGATCGGGATCAATGCGTCCGAGACCAAGACTGAATTGCTGGGGAAGTCTTGACCCTTCCTGTAGGAGGTCCATAGCGCATTCAGCGTCTTGTCCGGAGAGATCACTTGAACCGAGAGTTGCGTGACAAGCGAGCACAAAAGTTGTGTGGCGCTAAGTTGAGTCTGGTTGTTGGTATTAAAGTAGAAGTACGCATACAACTCGCTTCTGGTGCGAAGCATTTCGATGATGGTGGAGCTAAATAATGGAAACGATCAGCCCGAGAGATAAAATATATCGTAGCACCTCAGTAAACTATATGGTTGTACCTTAGTATGGTCTTCCCGCAACCCGCTGGATGGTGAAGCTCAAAAAAGGTTGGTTACAATGATGATCGAGCAGCTGACATATTCCATGAAGCCAGAGAAATGAGCCAGGAGCATAGATCCACTCTCTGAATTCTGCTCGGTTTTCGAGAAGCCATTTCCCAGTCTCCGGGTGGTGCTTATTCGTAGCATCTCGTTGATTTTGACTGACCTTTGCAGGTTGGAGCCATGCAGCGAGCCTGGCGCGGATGCCCTGGTCGAGTAGTGCCTGCCTGGAGCCCAATCAGAGAAACTGGGGATGGGATGTCTTGGGTTGAAAGCGCACGTATTCTCAACCAGAATATCCTGGTTGTTCGCAAGAGAGATCAGACGTGCAACCTATGTGTACCGACATCAATTTGAGCATATGAAAATGAAAGGCACTTACACTAAAAGCATCGCGGAATGCATCCATTTTTCGATCTATACCATCTGCAATATCTGGGAAATCTCCGTGTTTCCAGATGCGCTTAACACCGCTCTGGGATGTCCACTCTGTCAAGATTTTACAGGTTTCGTTTAGGACGCTGTCCGGAATCAACGCCAAAACAGGTAGTCAAGGTTGAGGCTTTTGAGGCTTGACTCACAATTGATATCTTCCCAGATCGGCCCTATCTCTTTTCGCCCCAGGGCAGGGGGGGTGCCCCGAAAAAAAAAAACTAAAATTGGAGCACCTATAGGTATCAATGAGAAAACCATATTCCATCTACAAACTTGGGGTATGCTCCCCATGGTTCATTCAGTGGGCACATTTTGATCGCAATTAGGGCCATATCGGGCCAGTGCCTGCCCCATGCCAAAAAAAAAAAAAATCAAAAATGGACACACAGATGCAGATACCTTAGAAAACCATATCCCATGCTTGAAGCATGTTGGTGGCAGTCACCGTTGCTTCACCAGGGAAAAATTCTCAAGATATCAATATCTGTCCATTTTGGGAAGTCACATGCAGCATGCAACTTTGATGGGCCATTTCGCTGTATTCAACTTTGAAAATCTGAAAATGGCTTGGAATGCTGTGTCGTGCTTTGCAGAAAAAACTTGGTGCTGATGTGCCATGTCCCGCTTTGCAGACCCACCAAGTATTTCCTACCAAGCAGGACTTTACCAAGTATTATCTGCGAAGCGGATACAGCACTCCAGCACCAAGTATTTTCTTTGGATGAGGACATGACACTGCAGCACCAAGTATTTTCTTCGGAGCAGGACTAGGCACTTCAGTACCCAGTATTTTCTGGGGAGCAGGACCAGCACCAAGTATTTTCCGCGAAGCGGGGCACGGCACTCCAGCACCAAGTATTTTCCGCAAAGCGGGGCACGGCACTCCAGTGCCAAGTATTTTCCGCAAAGCGGGGCACGGCACTCCAGCACCAAGTATTTTCCGCGAAGCGGGGCACGGCACTCCAGCACCAAGTATTTTCCGCGGAGCGGGACACAGCACTTCAGCACCAAGTATTTTCTTAGGAGCAGGACTTGAAGGGCTTAACCCTCAGCACCAAGTATTTTCTTCAGAGCAGGACATATTCTAGTACACGGGGCTAGGTTTAGTTTATCCAGCGTGAGGGTTAAAACAAACAAACCACTTTGTCTGCCTCGTGTCCATTACGAAAATCGGCTGCAGAATTGGAATTCTGCAGCCGGAATAGAACAGCAAATCTCGAGTCGATGCTTCGATAGAAATACCTTGAATCCCGACTCGGCGGGAGGTCCATTCCACCGAATACTTCACGCCAGATTTGTTAATATTGAAATTTATCGTTGGGGCCTGGACCCCGCCAGACCGACGGAGCTTGAGCGACAGGCGACGGGATTGATGCCAGACATTCTGTTGAAACTCAGACTCCTGGCAAGAGGTAGAGGAAATAAAGAAAGCGCGAGACGGACAAAGGTGTGAAAGACAGATCCGGACTTGAATCACATGGACAAAAAAGTGGTGCGGACCTTGAGCTGCTTTGTTCGTTTTGTGTGGTGAACTTGGAAGAAATGATTAGCCGATTTTCGTAATGGACACGAGGCAGACAAAGTGGTTTGTTTGTTTTAACCCTCACGCTGGATAAACTAAACCTAGCCCCGTGTACTAGCTGTCTACATCAAGAGTCCTTTTTATTGAACGGCGTTGTCCTTGGAAGAAGCAGGATTGTCCCGGATAAAAGTAAATGCCTCGAGGATTGAATTGGCCAGGTCGCCGGAGCTCGCTCGAGGCTGAGCGGGGATCCGTCGTGACCCAGCGGCAGCAATCCAGGAGGAGATAGATACCTAGAGAATAAGGAGGCGGGAAGAGTTCACGACTAGCCTGTTATAGAGACCAAGGAGTCCAGCAACCGGAATAGATCTGGAACGACGCTGGTGTTAAGTTTGATTCAAAATCCCGAGTTAGTGGGAGACTGTTCCCCAGCATTGGTTTGATATCTGTTATTCACGCATCCCCGAGTGAAGTCTTTGTTGAGGTTCCAGCAGCCGCGGATTTGCGGAAAATTGAGAGAAAGAGAGAAAGAAAGGAAAGGAACAAGTTTGACCACGGGTTTGTTGCTGCATTGGACGAGCTCAACAGCGAGAATATAAAAGAGAAAAATTGAAAAGAAAGCCTGTAGGACTTGTTTAGCGGCTATGTAAGAAACAAACCAACAAAGAACGACGTGAGTAACCTGAGTGAGGGCAAAAGGACAGAAATACCGTTTGGTTGGCTCGAAGTCGGCACATCAGGCTATTGAAAATAATACTGCTGGGGCATTCCTCCAGGTAGACAAAGAAGTGGCGTGAAACCTGGGGAAGCTTTGTTCGTTTAGCTCACGTAGGATAGCCGAACGAAGGACAGGGAGAGACAGTCGGAGTGGACAGTGGAGAGTTGGTCGAAATATGGATACATTTTGATTAGAGAGTTTGTGAAAGCCACCTGATGAATCTTTCAATGCCATTTTTCTCAACACCCATTAGCCCACCCACTAGAATCTAAGCCACCTGTCATGAACCGTCTTTTCATTCTACTTCCAGAACCCGAACAACCCAATCATTGATCAGATCAACTATCTGATCAATCGAATCAGGACACCATTTTAGGGACTCCAAACGGTTTTGATTGGTTCCCCGACCTTTGGGTTCCCGATCGCCTCCTCTATGTTCATATACCCCTTCATTTACGTTGCACTAATCTTGTCCATTGCTCTTAGACACTGTACCTAAATTTACAACCCCTAGAGACTTTAGTATATGAGCTGTAGTTATTTCCCTATACTTTACACTATTCTAGTCTGAACTCCAGACTTATTCGTTGGAACTCCTCGTGCTTCAGCTGCCCTTGTCACCTTAGAACCCGGAATCTGCTCTGTGCTGACACCACCTAGAATAGGTCCAAGTGGAAGGTGTCCTAGATGGCTTGGGTCTTTGTGAATGGGTCGGTGGATGTAGAGATAAATCAAGTTTAAAATCTCATCAGGTGGCTTGCACAAACTCTCTATTGTGTGAGGTGGACAAACACTGGATTGAACTTCTTCAGCGGCACAAGCAAGCTTGAGGATTGATTGCGGCAGGCGGAGTAAGGCAAACGAAAAGTCCTTTGTTTGAACCTGGATAAATCAAACCCGGCCTTGGCTTGCTTTCTACACCACAAGGAGTCCTTTGTATCCACAGCGGTAAACTCGAGAGAACCAGATTTTGTCCAGAAAAATAAATTTCGCGAGGATTGGTTAGGTTAGATGGCCGGTGTTTGGAGGCAGTCGAGAGATTCGAGCGAAGGCTGAGTGCGGAATTGTTGAGAGCCGGCAGAGAAAGTAGATTTAGCGAGAGAATAAAGAGATGGCAGGGGCATGGTTCACGGCAGAACTGGGACTAGTCTGGCTGAAGTGAAGAGCTGTGGAGACCAGTGAATGTAGGACCCAGAATAAATTGAATAGAACACCAACACGTTGGTGAAAATCCCGAGTTGGCTGTTTCGACGGCCCATGACAGAGGTGGTGCCTATTCAAAGACGCCATGTACATGGCAACCTTGGTAAAAATCCCGAGTCGGTCGTACGTGGTGTACAGATGACAGTGGCCGTAAGCCTGGGGGACCAGAGTACGTATTGTGGGTACAGGCACCCGATAAAGTTGTTTGTGGATGCATAGCCGGTGCCAGGGACTTGGCGGGTAGCGCAGAAGCAGCTAAAAGCAATGGGTATGCGGGTGAACAGATGGCTTGTATTGGGTGGCTAGCAGAGAAGAATAAAATAAAAAGCAAGGAGAACCACCAACAGGAGGAATGAAACACCCTTGTCGGCTCATTTCAATGTGTACGCCCGCAGATTCTGGTCCTTGCCCGCAAGAGAAGCATTTTAGATTTCCTGAGGGATGGTCGAGGCTAGGGAAGCTTGCACAGGGTCGCAGTTAGTCGTCGAGAACTAAGACTTAGACGGCCAAAGATTGGATGTTTGTCCTCTGGTCAAGAACAGGCCGCGCCGTGGGTACAGGGAGCCTAGGAAAAAGCCAAGCCGCGGCGTGGCTGTGTTGATCAATGATCCGAACTCTCTTACCCTCTCCTTTCACCATCGATCGCGCAGGTTCACTTTACTCGCCGACCGTAGCTCCGGCCTCCTATTTTCTGCTTCGAAATGTATTCACTGCTTCCTAAAAGGTCTCTCTCTATGGTCTACTGGTGCCATCCGCCCATAGTACTGTTGAATTTCATTCAATTCGGCACGGGTTGTGACCCGTGACCCAAAATACCGATTCGGCACTTCGGCAACCAACGAATTTTGGCGTGACACCTCCAAAAATTCGGCATTCATGGCGAAAAAATTACGAAAATTCTGGCTTTTTGCACCTCCAAGGGAGATTTGGCCCCAGTGTCACACATTTTACATTCGGCACTGGGCGCCGTGACCGGTGACCGAGACCAAAATTCATCGCGGCACAGGGGGTGCGTGACGCGTGACCGCCGAATTGAATGAAATTCCACAGTATCCGTTTCACCCAGCTTCCTCCTGAAGTTGTACGGTGCGTCTGCGTCTACTTATTCACATCTTTTTCTCGATTTTCCTTGTACTTTAGCGGTGATCCGGGATATGGTGGCTTGCCTGGTGATCTGGGCGTCATCAGGAATCTTTTTGGTGTTGTTGGATGGCTTGGAAGATGCACGTACAGACGCTACATTTGCGTTTCAGGCGACATTTTTGTCGTTCTCGCTCTCCTCGTGCATCGTGGCTGTCCCGCATGGTATTTCTCATCGTGAATTTATTTTGCTCAATCTTCGAGCCCTTGCTGCGATCTTTTGCGATTTCTTCGGCGATCGACGCGACCTTGTACTTTTGAATGACTTGTTGTCATCCCACTTGTCATTCATTCATCTTGTTTCCATCTTATTCTGGCCTTCGTCTTCATTGTATTCATCCTCCGTGCCCACTTTGCGTCGATTGCATCCCTTTCATTTCGCTTGTTTTCGACGCGTCTTGCACCTGCTCATGATATTCATTCATTATCACTTTCGCATTTGCATCTGTCCATTGAGAAAGCGTCCATGGGGTCTTTCCTCTCTGTGGAGCCCCGTCCCCATTCGTTCCATAGTTTTACCTTAACTTTTGACTGCGGGTACTAGACACACCATAAATGTGGCTCTGAATCATTCTCTTTTCGGATCTCGCGGCACGTCCTTCGCGGGATTGCCCATTTTACATGCATCGGATCCACGCCGATGTCTTTCATTATGCTTGCTTGCAATTCGCCGGCGTCCGCGAATATGTCTATTCTTATCGGCCGTCTCATTTCTTTCATTATTTTATTTCCCCTTTCTTTATTACGGACAAGGAACTAACGCTTCCACAGACGAGTAGCGACCTACTACCTCTGCATCGTCGACGCCACTTCACCGCCCCCTACCTCCTGGGACGTCGATTCGCTCACCGCCGTCATCCGCGAGCAGGCGCGCGGTACCCCGAGCCGCAGCAAAGACACCGATACATCCCATGGCCCGAATACCTACGTCGCGGCGCGTGACTTGGACGCGTCTTCTGGGCCGCCCGCTGTGCTGCAAGTCAACAGAAGCGAACTATTTATCGCAGCCTTCCTGCTTGCAGGTACGCGCGCGTCTTTTGTCCATGGATGTGCTAGCGCTGACTTACTTCCATCTTCTTGTCTCAGCCACACGAGAGAGAGCTATCCACCGGGATACGGCGGTCCCGATTCTCGATCCGAGCGGGGCGTCATACTGCTGAGCCGCGCAAACTCCCATTACTCGTCATGGCCGGCTCGTTCTCTACCGGATGCCCGATCTGCATAGTCAGTTCTTCCGCCCTTTCCAGTCCTCCCTTCTGTGCGACGATGCGGAAAATGACGTGCGCCCGCTCGTGTATCAATCTGCCGACCCTTCTGTTTATTACGGCGAGAGACAATACAGCACGCCCTATCGACGATTCCTCATTAGGACTGCGTTTTTCCAATAATGGCAGTGCTGTTGTGACGAGTGCTTTTGGTGCGGCTGCCCCACTTTATGTGCGCTCTTGACGTAGGAACAAAGATAACGGCAAATCTTCGGTGCGTCTCCCGTCACTCTTTGAATCCCGTCTTGTTCCTCTAAACTCTGAATTTATTGTGCTATGTGCGGCCCTTTTCTGCCCGGGTTCTCCTTCTACTGTGAGTTCTCTAGGTTATTAACGTCCATCGCCGGTCCTTCCCGTCCGCCGTCTCAAGCCGCGATCGACGAAATTCGTCCTGCCGCCCTCGACTGAGTACCTGTACCATTTCCACTTGCGAAGCTTGACTCTCACAGAATAAATTGGGTACGTCCCCGCTCTTCCTTCTCCTTTCGGCACCGACTCCCCTCTATATCACGACGCAAGGTACCACCCTTGGTTCTGTGCTTCACCATTCGCATCCACGCGTTCGCACTAATGTGGATTCCTGGGATCTGCGACTGCTGCGTGTTGCTGGGTGAAGCTATTATTTAGCCTCTGTATGTCCTTGCGTTCGTATTTCGGGTGTGCTGAGTTCCCAATTCTCGCTGATTTGATTGTCTGATTATTCAAAGAGGGGATCTGTATCTCATAGGCGTTTCCTTGCGCTAACCTGCTCTCCTTACGCGGAAACAAATGTTCGACGTGCGTGATCATCTTCTTCTAGTATTTTGACAGTACTCAGTTTCGTGAGTAATTCCGCTGCGTCAAATTTCTCGTCCGCGCGTTGTTTTTACCCCGAGCTCGCTGGCCGTCCAACTCGATCCGCGCTGTACTAGAACCAAATCCTGATCGGCAGGAATCCGTTTTGCGGTTCGCCCACGTTCAACCATTCGCACCGCCAGCCATCCCGTAATGTCCGCGCTCCCCTGTGAAAGTCTTCACTCTCGTGAATTCGGTACGTCCCCACACTTTCCCCTGCGATCGTCTTACCTTTGGTGGATGCTTTTCTCGCAAGCAAGAACTCTGCGTGAGTCCTCTTCTATGATCCAGCTTGAGGCTTCAGTCGACGATCTTTCCGCATCAATGCACCGCCAATGAGTTGCTTGGTGGTGACTTCCTATTGTCTTTGGCGCGATTCGGGGAGCATAATCGTGGCTGTATGATTCAGACAGTTAGGGCGGCTATACACTTTTGAGTCCCGAGTTTTTCATGCAGGGGTGGTTATACCCTTTGGAGCGTATGGAAAAAAAAATAGGCTTCGAAAACAGAGCGCCATTTCACCTCGTTTAAACCGTCCGCTCTCCGCATTCTCCTGTGAGTCCAACTTTTTAAAGGCATTTATTTTCCCTGATTTAGTATCCGGCGTACCCTCCTACCAAGCCCTTCGCTAAATCTACTCTCGCTCTGCCTCGCTATTTGTGGCCGGCCTTGTCCTCTTTTGATTCCAGGCCGCCATTATCGTCTTTCGTGTCCCCACCTTCTCATCTACCTTCGTATCGACGCTGCACCTGGTGCCGGAAAAATGTCTGCGTGCATTTCACTTGGCGCATCCACAGTTCTAAGGCACGAACTCGTTCTTTCCTGATTTGCTGACCCGAACCTTCTTCCATTTGTACACGGTTGACTGAAAAGCCCATTGGCGTGGGCGCAAGCCCGTTTTGCAAGCCGAAAAGTCAACTCTCGCTTCACTGATCAGCATACCAAACACAGCCTGGCAGAAGATGAAGATGAATTCAGTCCAGATCCCCAGGTAACAAAAAACAAACCGTCGGTCATGGAGGACAGCTCACTCCGGACCTCGAGGTCAGCAACCACACCGACACATTCCTTGATGCGGACAGAGACGACGTCCTCGATCCCGACGCTCAAGTCACGAATCACGGCGACACGTTCATGGTGAGGAAGGAGCTGGCTCTGATTCAGACCCTGAGGTAACCAAATGAAAGTTGGATTCGCACATACGTATTACCGACGCTGGCCCACAGGCGCTGGACGCTACTGCAACTGGATCGGAGACAGGAAAACATCGCTTTGATTTTCTGTGAACCTATCTTTTCTCACTAAATCGACGGTAACACAGGCGATACCTGACTTGGTTTCCGGGGCGCTGATGCCTCTCAACTTTGGATTCCTCCATCACTCGCCTTTAAACCAGCAGGTGAGTTCTCAATTCTCCTCTGATCGGCAGGCTAACGGTTTAAACACAAGCACTTAAATTCCGTTTAAATTGCACACCGGTTATCCCATCGGCACCGACGTTTCCGTTCAAACCGTGCGTTTAAAGTTTGCCCTGTCTCATTACACTGCTGATTTTTGAAGCCCATTATTCACTGCTCTTCTCCCAGGGGCGCTGCTTTACGTCTGAACTCCCTGTGCTTCGTATCCTGAACGACTTCCACCCGCGCTCAATAGCTCAAGTTGCCCACACTGGTCGTTATGCAGCCTTGGCTCGGTGAGGCTCCACATTATTTTATTTAGGTGTGTTTTTTCTCCCTCAGTCTGCCGAAACTGACCCGCCATTTCGCTACAAAAAGCTGAATAAGCCCCATTCGATTCCCTGCGCAGATTCAGTGACAGGTGAGAGCTTCTGAACTTGCCTCTGCGTGACAAATGCCATAGTGTCTCCTCTCTACCCGCCCTTTTCAGTATTTCTTCCGGATCCCTCACCATTCTTCTCTCAAGGTACATTCTGGACAAGCGCGGAAACTAGCTCCTGGAATCTAAATGGTCATCAGTGTGCAAATGCACGCTTTTCATAGTGTCCATGTTGTAGTCTGAGGCAAGTGAATCTCATGGTTTTCATCGCATGAATGGTACGCAGACCTTCTTTTGCGTCCTTGCATCCCACTCAATGTTTTCAAACACCCCAGGGCTTTTCGTATGCCGTGAGTTGTCGTCGCTAATCCTACGATATGTCTGCCTGCTTCATGTATCGCCAAAATGCCCCGAATGAATTTTTTGATTGTAGCTTGGGCTGATGGGTGCCGGAATCTCGATCCATACGCGGCTCAGACGCAGCTCCGCCCTGGTCTGCACTATTTTTGGGGTGCCAACTGCCCAGCAATTCCTCTCGCATCAAATTTGACAATTTACGACCACAGTCTGACATCAATGACAGTGAATGGGCCAAGCTGGGACACGCAGCAGAGGAAGAGAAAGTCCGCCGCCAGGCAAAGGAAACTGACAATCAGGGGGACATCTTTGATCAGGTCATTTCTCGCGTTGACTATCGCAAATGCGAGCTAACATGCTGCCAGGTCGACATGCATGTGTGCACCGACAAGGCCGAGTGGGAGCACATCCACTTCTTCCATGGCTATGGTGACCTCGGTATGATTCTGAGATTGGTTGCGCAAAACAAGGGCCTGGCACTAGGCAGGGTCGAAGATCTTACCCAATCTTTACCTTCACCGCACATGCTCATTGTAATTCTATGCGACAGATTCCGCACCCCTTCGCCCTCCTTTCGACCTCAGAGAAAACATGGAAGAGATAACATGGGCCTACCTATGTGCAGGCTGCATGTGGGTTACCCAATGCAGTCCCAGAATTACTGCAGAGTCCACGAGTTGACCCACATTTGGCTCCCTGTATGCAGGGCCATATGCGGTGGAGATGGTTTTTTGACACTGTCCAGTGGTCAGACCTGGCTGAAAGTTTGGATGGGAGGTCTCTGAACATGTAGGAGGTCCACAGCAAAAAAAAAATCGTTGGTTTGGGCACTGGACGACCCGAGCCGCTTTGTACGTAGGAATGGGGGACCACTATTCACTCCCGAATTTATCGGACGTCACATGCCCTGCTAAGATTCGAGGGAGAAAATTAAATATCTCCATGAACGACCAGGCAATCAGCCAGAGAGAGATGTTTTTTTGGGTCGGACCAGCCGAATGCGAAGGCAGTGGGAGAGAGAGTAATGTTCTGTATCACACATTAGATATTGAAGCTAAGTAATCCGATTCCGTACCATCCGCGCTGGGGCCGCAATTCATATGTCCGCTGCTGAGAACAAGAAGACAACTTTTTGGCGGGCATGCAACCCGCACAAAGAAGCATGGATATCAGCCTGCAGCTCCCGCTGGTCGCCTGAGAACCATCGGAGGTCCATGGTAAAAGGACCTGAGTTTGTACGCCCGGACTGCATGCGCGATTGGACAAAGTCCAACAGAACTGCGTCGTTGAAGCGGAGACGCCCATCGCAGCGGAAGGTATGGAGATGGGGTATAAGGGAAGCTTCGTCGGCCGTCCATTCAAGGTGGCGCAGCAGGCTATCTGTGAGGAGCGGTTCAGGGTTGGTAGGCAGAGAGCTGCGATTAAAACTGATATCCGCTGGATGGTGATCTGAAATTGCCAGGGTTTGTAGCGAACGGAGTATCGCCACACACTCTACGAGTTCCGCCTCCGTGATTGTTATATGTGAAAGTTGCAGATGGAGAAGATGTGCGGAGAAGGAGGATCGGGAGGCAAGGGCAAGGAAGGCCGCATGAGGCCAAGGCAAATGATATGCAGGATATTCCTCCGATTCAAACCCAAGATATTGCAAATGGGGTAGTGTGAGGTTTGCGAAAATGGCTATGAGCACCTCAGTGCAGGCAGTCAGCTGAAAGGCTTCGGCGACGGAGATGACTAGGCTGGTCGTATGGGAAGATACTGGGCGAAGATCTAAATCCTTTGCCAGGCCGTTTTTAATGAATAGTTCCATTGAGAACTTGTACATGGCGCGCTGTATCAAGGACAGAGCCCCAGCGATCTCGTGTGGCCGCAACTCCAGGCATCTGAGGTGGCGCAGCTGCTCCAGCGGCAGCCGAGATACGTCCTCTAGCGATCCGGCATGACGCAACTCGGTCAACTGCGGTGCTACGCGGAAGATGCGCAAGACGTTTGGAGCATCGGCCCAACCGTTGATCTCGAGTTCCTGTAGAGCTGGGAGCTTTCCCTCGACAGCGGAGAGATGCTGCAGATCGGGAAACGGGCAGACAAATTTGGCCGTTTGCCAGCGTGGGGAATGAGATGCCAAGAGCGTGAGGACAGACCCCTGCACCGAACGACCATTCGTTGCCTTATGTGCTAGTGATGCCATTTCGACATGGAGTGCGCAATTGCCTCCTCGTTCCAGGGCGGATTGAAGGAGACCTACGATTTTCCCCCGCTGAGCCGGTGTTCTCATCCGAGAGCTCCAAAGCCCGGCGCCCAAATGTATAGTTCCCCATAAGGTCGGCGTGTGCATAACAATGCCGTACCATCGGGCGCACACCTGGGACAGGGTGAGCAAAGGTGCAAAAGCGATGAGGTCCATGGCGCGCGATGCGGATTTCGGTTTGCCGGTGGCAGCCACGAAGGAACTCCAGCAGAAGCCGAAAATCCCCTGAAGGATTTCGGAGGGAAGGCGCCGAATGGGAGAAAGAAGACTGCGCCAGTGATTGTACTGTGTCTGCAAAGCTGCACGGTCAACGACCAATCCGTCGAGGCTCTCTCGGAGGTGCCTAATTTCGTCGTCAAATCCGGCGAGGCTCTCTCGAAGGCGCCGAATTTCGTCGTCATATCGGGTGAGGTCAGCAGATAAGGCAGATATGGTAGATGGGACATGGTCGGGTGGTCTCGAGTGAGAGCGTATCAGTTCTAAAATCGCAGGCTGCCAGGACAGAAGAGTGTCTGTGAGGAAACGCGACGGAGCGAAAATGCTCATGGTGGTAAGGAGATGGGAGTGGGAAAATCGGTCATGCGAGGCTTTCATTTCGCCGGAAATGGCGTCAGATTGCCGAGTTATTGCCGAGGCTTTCTGTGCTCGGCAGGTCGGTTTTATGTAATCGGTCCCCCGACTGATTTCCCATCAGCCTCGGAACGGCGGGGTTGCCAGTTATAATAGTGGGCACAAGACAGGCCTCCGCTTCGCTCCGGCATTCAAGATGAATGAAGAAAATGAATTTCAGACGGTTGTGATGCAAATGGAGTGATTATGTGTAGTGACACGAGCTGCAAATAAAAGTTACGCATTCACCTCGGGATCGGGGTCCCATCTTGACAATACATGATTACGACCAGACAATTTTGGTTGAATTGGAAGGTTAGAGAGACGGAGAAAGACAGAATTCGCCCACAGCCGAGGAGGAGGGCTTAGGGAGAGCAGGATGGATCATGTTCAACTTGATGAGCAAGGACCGTTTGACCAAAAATTTTCCGTCATTTTGGGAGTGACGGAATAGGTAAAGAACGGTCGAGGAAATTACCGTGGCCCCCAGTGACCCAGACTTCAGAGCAGTTCTGCTTCGAGATCCAAAACAGAAAACAGTTGTCCAGCTGAAGGTTCAAGCGTCAAGATATCATTGCCAACCTTAGAAAGGATTGTTGCAATTCGATCGCGGGACGCTGGGGAGAGAACAAACGAAACAACCAGATAGATGTGCGAGCGGTAAAAGACGTTGATGAAAGCCGGATCGGCCGCCGCACACGAGCTCAGCATTTTCAGGCGAATGGTATGCAAAACAGAGTGAAATTGATGCTATAATCCCACCCGAGAAAATTTTCCTGAGACTGAGTTAAGGAAAGCGCCGGCGAGAAAGTGCTCCAGAATTATCAAAGCAGCTTGACTCAATATCAGATCCCAGAGAAAGGAAGAAGCGACGAGAACTCATTGCGTGACTTGATGCCCGGAAGAATGGTTGCAATTTCCAGTGTTGATCAAATTTGAGGACAGGCAGGATATTAAGGGGTGAGGGAGGGGATTGTTCGTTGTCCGAGCGAAGGGAATGCATTTATATGTGTCTTCGGGAAGACTACGTGGCCTCCCGGCCTGATAACGATCTTTGAGCTGCGCCGGAGGCAGCAACAGCAGCGATGAACAGCCTTGGACAGCATCTTGTCAAAGAAAGGCCGCGGTCGGTCAGCTGGAGGCGGAAGGATGGGGATAAGCCAGATGGGGATGTGCGCAAACATGTACAATGACACGTCGAGGTTAACCGTTCTTTAACCATATCCTACGAAACCTGTGCAGCATCCCCATATAACCCAGCTGGTTTTTACTTTCTCTCCTCTTCTGGCACGATTATCCCCGTTTGTCGGCAGCAATATCCACGGTATACACATCCAGACACATCCCATGACCCACTACGCACTGCGCCGTTCCACTTTCGAAATTTCCCGCAGTTGTGCACTGTAGCTCCATCCGTCTGTACACACCTCTTTCGTCTTCATTGTGCCTTGAAGCCGCTGCGCAACTCTCAAGCTCCCCGGCGCAGCCTCTTTCTCAAATCCGACTTATACTTGGGTCTGAATCAACTTTTGTCCACCAATTAATTTGCTCGTTTTGCTGTGCTGTATCCCCATGTAACCTTTCTCCTTTTGTCCTTCCTCTGCCCGTGCTCTTCAATTAACCTCTTTTGTTGTCGTCTTTCCGATTTTCAACACTGCCTTTTCATTTGCCGTCAAACAGCTGACCCACGCGCAGCTTTTTTCTCGACAGGTCGCAGTCAATCGCAGCCATTGCTTTTGACAGCGCAGCATGATTATATTCATCAGGCCGGGCGGCCACGTATACCCCCCGGCGCAATCTTCGCATATAAAAACGGTGCGAATGGAACCCCTTCATCCACTTTGCTCCTTGAATTTATTTTCGCTTTTGGTCTGATCTCTGGATCTGCTACTGCGGGGGATAGTCCTGTACTTGGGTTCGACTCAAAACTACTACTTCAAGCCTGGGCATCCACTCGATCATCCTCAAATTTTTATGTCTGCAACTGCTACTGTATCAATGCTCTCAATGCTGCGCCTCGGGCTAGCTGTGTTGTGTCTGTTGCTTCCTCGCCCATGATTGCTTTTCATCTTAGTTCTCAACCTCTTCATCTCATGCCATGTGCTTCCAATCCCTCCGCCCAGCAACCCTATTTTGCCGGCTTTCGTCTCAGTCAAGTTTTGCGGTTTTCTCGTGTTTCCGTTGTTCACTCTGGCTGGCAACGATTTATGAACACAATTCACACCTTCCATTATCTTGAATCCTTCCGCTGTTTCTGGCTGGTGCAACTCCAGATGAATCAAATGCAAAATCGAAATGTTTAGCTTTTAAGTTGTCCTCGATTACCTGATCTCGCTATTGCTTCCGCTGGCTTCTCTTGAGCGACCAGCTCTGCTTATTCTTGATTGGCCAGCAGTGGGTAACTGCTCCTCTTCTGCCGTCCTCGCTGTTATATCTCTAAAAACTGCTATGAATTGAATTCTTTGATTCCCCGTGTCGTTTTCCCACATTGTCTTTTTTTTGTTTCTAACTGTATAGTATATCGACAATAGATTATTTTTTTGCCATTATTGCCGGAGCGAAGCGGCGGCTGGTCTTGTAATCGTTAAAGAACCGTTAATCGGGCTGGCCGGTATCCTGAACAGTCCTAATTTGGCTTCTATTCCACAGCTTTTGTGATCTGAAATTTCGGGCTCCGTGGGATCGACATTACGAATGGGGCGGAACTGGTGTAAATAAACCGTGAGCTATTTCATGCAGTGAAAGAGAACTTTGCAAGGGGATGAAACCAAAGAGTGCGAAATGAAAGCCGTCGATTTTTTTAAAGAAACGGTAGATAAGGGTTGTCTACGCCGCCGTAGTATGATGAACGTGCCAGGCCGCAGTGAGAATATTATGTAGATTTGGGCGATGGTAAATCCACGAGACTCGGTTCGACCGTTCAGTGGTCCCGATCGGGGTAGGGTTTGACAGTTCGCAGTCGTTTTTGCACAATTCGGAAAGAACCGGAAGCCAGTGCGTGGTTGATCAACCACGACCTATGCCGCCTGTCTGTGCCAATTCTCAGCCGGTACGTACGGCACGGGTGGACCCGTAATGGCTGGCCGTAACTGTCCGTTTACGGATTTACGGCTTCCTGAACTTAGTGATGCCGCGAGGTGGAGGTATGTAGCTCGAGCTGATTACCAGCTCGCCTCGAAGCGGAAGTAAGTAAAGCACGCTTTCACGAGGAAGAAGCACGCTTTCAAGGGGAAAATCACTCTTTCCCCATCCCCCCACGACGTGTTCAGCAGATCCATCAGCCCCCAGATCCCCCTCCTCTGGCCTGACAGCTCAGATTTTTTTGGGTACATTATCTCATGATTACCTGCTAAATCCTTATTTTTGTGGTACTTCTAGCGCGGGGGGGACCCCCGCGGACCCCCGAGCGCTCGCCGCTAAGGCCCACTGCGTAGAGCTTCCGCTGGGGGCCCACTGCATGGAGCTTTATTGTGAACCGTGGAACTGTACGACGACAGTCAGTACAGACTCCCACGTAGTTCTGAGCAAAGAACCAGTAAATTAGATATTTACCTGTACGACGACAGTCAGTACAGACTATAATGAATCTGTGTAAGTAAAATAGGCTAGGTATAAGGTGGATTGAATCACCTCCCACGTAGTTCTGAGCAAAGAACCAGTGGGAGAAAAATATACGTAAGGTGACGAGTCATCGGCGCCGCGTACGCGACGCGTAGCACGATGTCCACATCTTGACACTCCTCCTCAGCGTGCTGAACGCGTCTAACCAGTCATTGATTAGCTGCCCAGAATCCCAAGCATTGTCCGGAACTTCTTGAAGAGAGGTTCCGGTAGAGGTTTGGTGAAGATGTCCGCCATGTTCTCGGACGTGTGAACGTAGAGGAACTGCAATTCGCCACGTTCGACACGGTCGCGTGAGAAGTGATATTGGACGTCGATGTGTTTGGCCCGTGAGTGGAACGAGGGATCGGCGGTGAGGATAAGAGCACCTTGATTATCGCAGTGAAGGACGGTGGCCTTCTTTTGACGATGTCCGATGGCCTGCAGAAGCATGCGTAGCCAGACAGCTTCTTTGGCAGCATGGCAGCAGGCCATGTATTCCGCCTCCGTGCTGGAAGTGGCCACAGTAGTTTGTCGTTTTGAGCTCCACGAGATAACGCCCCCTCCGAGACTCATGCAGTAGCCTGATGTTGACTTCCGCTTGTCCAAATCACCGGGAGGCGCATAGTTAGAGTCGTTGTATCCCTTGAGGCGAATGGGGGAATTTCCTCCGAGCACAAGACAGTAGGACTTAGTCCCAATAAGGTACCGTAGAATGTGTTTGGCTGCGAGCCAATGTAGCTCGCCCGGGTTCTGACAGAATTGGCTGACCACACCAACAGAGTGTGCTATGTCTGCCCGAGTTGCGACGTTGGTGTACATGAGAGAACCGACAAGTTCACGGTAGGGAACTGCGGCCATTCGAGCTTTTGCGTCGGGGGTGGAAGGCGACATAGAATGGGCCAGAGGTTCTCCATGGACCATGGGAGTGCGGACTGGGTGAGCATTTTCGAGACCGAATCGCTCCGCCATCTTCTCGATGTAGGTCTGTTGGTCCAGTGAAATAGTTCGAGCAACGCGATCTCGCGTAACGCGAATGCCAAGGATCCAGCTGACCGGCCCGAGATCCGTGATCTCGAAGTGCTTCTTTAGCTCCTCCTTGAACAGCTTCATCTCGCCTTTGCTGCTGGCTGCAGCACAAAGATCGTCCACATGCACTGCGACCAAGGTCGTCTCTCCGTTTCTCTGTCTGGAGTAGACGCTGTGCTCGACGGAGATACGCTCGAAGCCGAGGGAAATCATAGCGGCGTTTAGTCGCAGATTCCACGATCGACTTCCTTGCTTCAGGCCATACATCCCTCTCTTCAGCTTCCACACCCAGCTCTCCTTTCCTGGGACCTCAAAGCCTTTCGGCTGCTCTTGCCAAATCTCCTCCTCAAGCAGGCCGTTGTGGAACGCTGTTTTGACATCGACGTGGTCTATTTCGTAGTCAAGGGTGGCGCCGAGGTGCAGAACCATCCGGAACGATTCGAAGCGGGAAGTAGGTGCGTAAGTCTCGCGGTAGTCCTGCCCGGCGACCTGGGCATAACCCATGGACACTAATCGAGCCTTGAACTTCAGAATCTCGCCATCGCTTCCACGCTTGATCTTGAAGACGGGTCGAGATCGTATGACCTTACGGCCTGCGGGAACGGATTCACGGGGAACGAGCTCATAGACGCCGTGGAGTTTTATCGAGTCAAGCTCAGCTTGATAAGCTTCGCGCCATTCCTCTGAGAAAGGTGAGTTTTGCGCCTGCTTCCAAGTCTTTGGCTCATCGTCTGGTCCCGCATTCGCGCTGAGCGCCCAGTACTCGTATTCGGCATAGTCGGCATGAGCTCCAGGCTCCTCCTCGGCTGCGACGTCGTCATCGTCGGGGACTTGTTCGATGGTCACCCTCTGGGCTTTAGATGCCGCACGTCGCTGCTTCGCCCGTGCCTCCGCTTCACGCGCTTCGGCGACAGCTGCATCCTTTCGGGTGTCAGAGAAGGCTCCGTCATCTCCCCGACCCCGCCGCGCGCGCATTGGACGTCCCACATCCTCGACCGGCTCAGGTGCGCCCTCATCGATCTCCTCCTCGCCTAATTCTGACTCCGTGTCAAGACGGTCAGCTTCCCCAGCATGCGGCGGCGCGACGTCCGGTACGCTGGCAGCTTCGGCGGCCTTATCAGACTCCGGCGTCTTCTTTGAGGAGTGTACGGCAGCAAGCGGACGGGCGACTTCGTCTTGCGACTCGATGAATTCAACATTGCGTGTGATGTGGATGCGCTTTGTCTTGCGGTCGTAGCAGCGGTAAGTGTCCGTTAACGAAGGCGAGTATCCGACCATGACACATTCCATAGACCGATTGTAAATCTTTGGGTTTGCAGCCTTCGGGAGTTTTAGCACAAACGCGCGGCAGCCTATCTCCCGCATGTGCGACAGATCTGGCTTTGTGCCTGTCCAACGTTCATGTGGGGTCTGCTCGGGATGTCGGAACGCGCTGGTGAGTGTGCGGTTCTTGACATATGTCTCGGTAAGCATCATCTCGCCCCACATATCGCGCGGCAGGTTTGCTGATGACAACGAAGCTAGGCAACGGCTCATGAGCGTGTGGTGTGTGCGTTCAATGAGACCCATCTGTCCCGACGAATAAGGGGCCGAAGTTTCTTTTCGTGTACCTTGTTCTCGTAGATGGCGAATGAAACCAGCTGAATCAAACTCCGTCCCCACGTCTACACGGAAGATCCCAACTTTCTCGCCGGATTCCGCCTCGACGATTGCTTTCCCACTCGACAACTTGCTGCGCCGCATCCGATTTCCTTTTTAGGAGAATTGTCTATTGCTCATGGGTATAATCGTCAATCAGCTGGAGCGTGTAAAGATATCCTCCTCGCGCCGCAACAGCCTGTGGTCCAGCCAGATCCGCAAACACCTTCTGCAGCTTTCGCGTCGAGCGTGGCCCTTTACGTTTCTTTGGGATAGGCTTCTTTTTCTGCTTTCCCAGCACGCAGTCAGCACACTTAGGCGGCATGTGGGACAAGTCGGTGTCCATACCGGTGACGGCAGATCCACGAGCCATGTCGAGCACGGTCTCGCGGTTCACATGTCCGAGCCGCCGGTGCCACGTTTCGAGGGTGGGGCGAGCCTTTATTGCCACGTTTGCCATAACATGGTAAGCTGCATGGTGGATTCTGGAGCGCAGAGAATCGTCGGAAGAGGTGGAAATGGGGGAAGTGATGATGTCACTCGCTGTGAGCGTATACAATCCGTTTCCCGATCGCTTCCCAGTCGCGATAGTTTTTCCAGAAAGGCGCTTGATGATGCAGCCTTCACTGGTGAATGTGGCGTCATGCCCATCATCACAAAGCTGTCCGACAGATATCAGTGCCACGGTGGCCTGCGGGCAATAGAGCACATTCTTCAAGATGAGGTTACGTCCTTTGCCAATCCGGATTCTAACAACGCCCACACCAACTGCCTTGATGGATGATCCACCGATTCCACCAACGTTGCGAGAGCATGGCACAATTGTGGAGAAGTCATCGAGGGTGGGCCAAATTGGTTTAGTATCGCCTGTATCGAGGTACAGCTGCAGCTTGTGATGTGCGATGAAAGCTGTGTCACTCGAGTTGGCAGACCAATCAACCGAGGTGATGTCCCGGCGCGGCGAATTAGAATCCGCAAAGAACGACCTGTATCCGCTGGCATCGGCAAAGGAAGCTTGATCGTCAGACTCATCAGAGCTGTCGACAGCTGCTTTGGCTTTCTCTTTCCGCGGAGCTCCTCCTCTCTTCGCCTTCCCTTTCGGTGGCTTGATGCGGCCACCAGGGCCGTAGCAGTGGTCCCAGTCGTGGAACTGCTTCGCACGTCCCTTGCACTGCGGGTTTGCGCAAGGACCTTGCCCGTTGGGGTACGACTTGGCTGATGCACCTTGTGCCTCATACTGCTTCGTAAAGGCAGCAAAGGAGGCTTCGTTTGCGACAGTCTCCGCGTTTTCTGCGTCGATTCGGACCTGCTCGTGCTTGATTCGTGCACTGACAGCGGCAGAGGACAGGCTCCCGGTACTGAGGAGCGTATCAAGCGCAGAACGTGCGTCTTTGAATTCGACCGCGGACATTGCATTTAGATAAATGATACACCGCCACTCGTCTTCTGTGGGCGGTTTGATCGCGAAGAAGGAATCAACGAGCGTGTCCAGTTTCTCGGTCGTTTTCGCAAGAGGTACGTCACGAGAGTATCGTACGGCGAGGGCTTGTTGGAGGATGGTGAGCTGCGAGAGTGCGCCACTTGGCTGGTGGGCAGCCTTGAGCATGTCCCATGCTGTTTTAGCGAGGATGACATCTTTAATGAGACGCTGATCTGTTGCTCCGATGCGTAGGCGAATGCACGAGAGAACTATTAGATTCTCGTCGAGATAATCCTCGTACAACGGATTATTGATCTCGACCGGTGGCGAAGACCCATCCATGACCTTTGCTGGCGGAACAGTGATGCTGCGTCCACTTATGTATCCCCACAAATTCGCCAGGACGAGAGCGGACTTGCACTGAGCTTCCCACGTCGGCCATGAGTCCGCCGACCCATCAGTTTCGTACACGAGAGTGTCAAAGGACTGGAATTTGGTGCCCGACATCGTGGCGGGCTAGTTGACTGGTTGCGCGTGGATATAAGCGCTGTTCGGGGCCCTATAACCTGTGAACCGTGGAACTGTACGACGACAGTCAGTACAGACTCCCACGTAGTTCTGAGCAAAGAACCAGTAAATTAGATATTTACCTGTACGACGACAGTCAGTACAGACTATAATGAATCTGTGTAAGTAAAATAGGCTAGGTATAAGGTGGATTGAATCACCTCCCACGTAGTTCTGAGCAAAGAACCAGTGGGAGAAAAATATACGTAAGGTGACGAGTCATCGGCGCCGCGTACGCGACGCGTAGCACGATGTCCACATCTTGACATTTATCCTATTTTCTAGCACGTCGGGCGCCAATTCACGGCTCAATACGAGTTTTTCAGATCGAAATCAAAGTGTGACGCTCGGCTAACATCGGCTAACTTGATTTTAGTTAATCTCGGCTCCAGATCTTTTCGGGGATGGCTTCGGAGACGGCCGTGATCTGGGGCACAGAAATCAAAAAATATCTCCGTATAGAATTACTGGAGCTGCTCTCTCTCTGAGCACGCCCTAAAACGCTGGGAACGAGACTAGATTTTAGTGGGACTCGGAGCTTTTGCAGCATCAGCCGAGTCCACTCCCACTAAAGTTGTTATCCCTCCAGCTAAAAGCTCCTCAAGAATCTGGGGTCGACATCAATCACCGACAGCTCCTCTTCCGTGTCGATCCATCCTTCCGTAAAGTTGATGCGCCCATTACAATAGATGAACGTGAGAATCTGGAGCATCTCGATGACGGTTGGAGACAGATTTCCGCTCTGAGGTGAGGTCTCATCAAGGTGCCGTATATGGGAATCGCTTGTCTATATCTCATTTATTAGTTAGAATCATCGTTGTTGGGTACCTCTTCATCTTTGCATACTATTTGGGAGGGGGATCCTGGCCACCTTAGCCATTTCGGCCTACTGGTGCCCGTCCCGAGCACTTCGCTCAGGCTTTATGAGCCCCATAAGATGGGCGCGCATCCTGGGAAGGGTTTGAGCCTATTTGGGGCCATTTTGGATGTGTATGTGTGGCATAGTGAATTTATTTTTGACAGAGTTCCCAAAAGGGGAAATGACTAGCTACCTGGCCACCCTTGCAAACTGGGTGTTTCGGACCGCGGCAGCGGCCTGTGAAGGTGGGATTATATTCAAGGGCTATGAGTGATCCTTTTTATATATAACAACTATAGAAATGGTCTATAAAAATGGCAGTCAAATGTACTTCTACTGTGGGATGTACGCGCAGATATTGGGCATCCCAGAGAAATGCCACTGGTGTGCCAGGAAGAGGACTTGGGTGGCAGAAATAAATCGTAGGAATGCGCTCAGGAAGTAAATAAACACACCTGAATCCCAGATCCATGTTGGTGTTATGTTCCTGAGAACCCGATGTTTGAACTTCAATACAACAAATATCAGGGAGGAATGGTGTTCAGCGTGGCCAGAGGGTGGGATCAAGGAGATAAAATCGTGAGATATGTTCAAAATTGATACCTTGCATATAAGGATGAACCTTGACAAATGGCTGGACTCGGACGGCTAAAGGGTGACATGATATGAGGCTCATCTGGTTGTAGTCCAGACACATGAATGGCAGTATTTCTCATGAGTTCTCAAGCAAATAACCGAATGTACATCACCAGTTTTACCCTCAGAGGGAACGCTGCAGTCAGGGGAACAGAACGAGCCCCGGACGACGTGAATCGGCCAAGAACTGGCTGAGAACGGTGCGAAACGGCAATTCGGGGATAAGGATTTGATCTTCCCACCCTCCGGACCGACATTCTCGGCGCCACCGCTTATCATTAACTCATCACTTTCGCCCAGATGGCTGACGCGACGGGTTCGTAACCGTAATTATGGGCCGTCACTCCGTAAATATACGGCATGGATGCAAGCCCCATACCTGTATACTGTACTCGATTGTTATCGATCCTGATGCACAGGAAATTTTCGATCCGTTCCCCAGTGACCTTTTGGTGACCTTGGCTCTCTGGTTTCCGGCCATTCTACTTATTTCATAACCAAGTCCTGTGCGCCGCTGGTGAGGAGGGCCCACGGGCTCCACAGACAGGAGAAGACAAGAAGAAGCAACGGCAACAAGCTGTTCAATGTGACAAATCGTTGGGTTGGGTTGCTCCCGCTCAGGGTTTCGTACAGATCTAGAATAAGTCCGGCTATGGTAGCGACTTGACTTGTGCCGACCAAGCCGTGTAAAGCCCACATTACATAATATTGCAAATTTATCTTCGGTCCCCCGTCTTCGCCCACACACATTCAATTGTTACAGTAAAATGTTGGCCTCCAAGGAACAATTTTTGGTTGGTCCTCCCCTGCAGCTCTTTACAATTTGACCTGCGCAAAACCGAAGTGACGAGGACGAATGGGGCAACGCAAAAGATGGTATTCACAATTAGACAAGTTAACCCCGTCAGAGTAAAATTATCGAAAGAAAGCTATCTAGACTCTCAGGCAAACTGTACGGCTTTAAAGAACACCAAGGGCTCGGTACGTTGGCGTCATATTCTGTGCCAGACTCCACCTGCGATCTTGCATCCGAGCCTACTTCTGGTGGAAGATACTTATTGGCAACATCTTTTTGAAACTCGTTGGGCTTCGCGACGGAAGGAAAGAAAGGAAAAATCAACCAAAAGGGCGCTGACCCAGCCTCGTCGACGCCGTTCTGGGTTAAGCTTCCTCAACGTCGGCGGTGCACGCGGCGTTGACTGTGGGCGAGGGCGCGCAGTTGCCGAAAGTGGCCGGCCTTGGCCGCTGTTTGCGAGGTCGGTCAGAAACAGTGTGGCAAATGGGTAGGATAGCTACCCAGGCACGCACCAGAACGCGATACTGAGCATCCTGGACAAGCGTCGCTGCCCAATCTGTTCAGAAGATAATGAACGCACGGCTCGGAGGACGCTGTGCGATATGAGTTCGGGCGTAAAATATTTGACTGTTTCACAATGTGCACGATAACGGAAGCACAATGCGCGGAGCAACGAACAAAGATAATCGAATTCCCAAAGACTGGGAACGACAGTTGAAATGGAATCAGCAACAAGAAAACTCACGCACACGCGCACCGGCACACGACGGGGAAGAACCGGTCTCGAACCTGCTGCATACGAGTATTATTGATCTTCAGAGCGAGAGATCTGACTCGGCGGCGTAGGATAAATGACGTTGCTCGTTGGATTATGCTTGAAAGGACTGTGCAGTGCCGAGCTTGAAGTAGGACCAATCAGCGAAGGATTCACCGCTGGGAACGGCACAAAAGGTAGACTCGACACAGCGAACGGTTCAAGGAAAAGAGACACGCACAGGGAGATGAGGGTTGCGGCAAGTCACCAGGTCGCGCGGAAAATCGCATATAAGCTGTGCTTCGGGTCGTTGGGAAGTAGGAAATTTAAATTGCGATAGAGAAATTGAAAGAAAGACACTATCAGGCATTGAATTGACTTGCAAAAACGCACCACGAGTATTGAACAATAGCGAACTGAATCCACACGCTGGCCTCTTGAGCCCAAGGAGCAGGGTGTGTGAGATGAGCGCTTTCACTGGGGTCGTCAAACGACCTGGAATCCAGGGATCCACACCCTGACTTTCAAGATTCAATATGAATCAACCTGAAATTAGTTTCAGGTACTTTGCCATTCAAGTACCCAATTCAAGTACCTTTTGTAGGTTGACTTGAATGCCGCGAAATTCCGTACTTTTCACCATGAAATCTTTCATGTCCAAACGCGGTGAATTATTGCCTCATAAAAATAAAATTCACAGGTGGTTTTTCCAGGTCTTTCCCGTGGTCAAGTGGTAGAATGCGTTGCGCAGCAGTAGTATCGCTTGAGCAGAAGTTGGTCGCAGCGGCATTTTGCCCAGATTTTGCCAAATCCCGACGATCACGGGGTAGTGTGGAGACGAAGCGTGAGTGACATCACTTGTGACTGGCGTCTCTCTTGCTTTCAACCACGACGTCGCTCTCTTTCCCCAGCATACTGGCTGTACTTATGTGCCCGACTTCTGGTTTCCAAGTACAGTACATCCCTGGCCCGGTTATATCCTCAAGACATCGCTGGGAGAAGACTGAACCGAGGGCTGTGTGCCCTTGTGGAGCTGCTCCAACGACTCTACCGGACCGCTTGGTTATAACGGTGACTTGCGCGGGCCTCTTTCCCACTCTCATCCCCCCACACAAAGACTGCCTTCACCGATGGACGGGCCGCATTGAGGACACAGGGTATGTCGTGCAGCGAATTCTGTCTGGACGGAGCTGACGACTGTTACAGTTCTCTCATGCGAGACGCACAGACAAGACGAATGGAGTGCGTCACCCTCTACCTTTTTTCCTCGTTAAAGTAACCCACCGCCATAGGGACACATTCAGAGGTGCCTTCCTGCTGTGCTCTGACAACACTCACGCTTTGAGTTGAAAATCAGGTCGAAACACCCTGAACTGGACCCCTGGAATCTTTCCTTTTGTACCTGAAAATGAACTGCCTGAATTTCACTATTTCGTGCTGGAATACCAGATATTTGTGGTTGTATTACAAGCCGAATCGTGCTGACTTCGCACCCTGGAATCCATGTACTTTGACACCCCCAGTGTTCAAGCAGCTGAAGAGTGTAGTGATCAGGGTTAGCGCCGCTGGTCGCACCCGCTGGACATGCATTCTGCCCGAATGCATAATGAACGGGGACCCCGGACGAAAACACATCAGAGGAAGTGGAACCACACAAAGGAAGAAAATAGGACCTGAATGCGTCAATGGAGTGCAAAGCCCGAGAAGACGCGCCAGTAGCGGAGCTTATGCACAAAAACAGTCCCCATGGACGTGCGCCTCAACGGAAAAACAAAAGATACGGCGAGCAAGTCAAGCAGTTCCCGATGGTATACTGTCTATCCCGATACACAGCGTTTCGAAGCGTCTCAAAATAGGTGCTTGCAATGTCGCTGGGTATGAAGGGCCTGGACGTAGCATCATCCGTGCGTGAGTTGCTGAGACGCCCCGCTTGTTTAAATTGCATCCACGGTGGATATCCACTGGTTGGACAATGCTCGGTTCCCTTACCTCATGGTTCCCAGCTTTACCCAAGGCAAGCAGCCGGGCCGCCCAGCCTGTGTACCCCAGCACAGAAACCAGCCCTTAAACCTTCGTGGGGTACGCTAGTTTACAAGGGAAGGAAAGGCTATAGCGTACCCTATGAATATTTAAGCCTTTCCTTGCCATGGGGTACCCAAAAGATAAGAATGCAGATAAGATTGTTTGTGTATGAGGTACTAACCCGAGGTTATCAGAAGACCGCGGTCAACGGCGCGCAGGCCACACTCCGACGGCGTCAGTAACCCCAGAAGCTGTGATTAATCTATTGACCTATAGACCGGAATCCGGGATTTGGATTAATCGTACTTGAGTGAATGTTAAGTAGCAGTATTCAGGTGGGAATAATATGGTTTAAACACGACCAGGTTTAAACACAGAGTTCATTGATTTGAACATTATTCCGATTTGGTGTTTAATCAAGACTAGTTTAATCAATTTGAACGGGTTGTTGAAATTCAGCAAAAATCTACCTCGAGACGGAATCAAACACAGGCCAGCATAGAGACCAAAGGATGGTTAAGAAAGTCACTTGGAAAAACTAACTTAGCCGTACAAAACTAACTTTACTTTACTTGTGGCAGACAAGTAAAGTAAAGTAAGCAAAAGTAACTTGTAAGTAACTTAAGTAACTTGTAAGTAACTTAAGTAACTTGTAAGTAACTTAAAGTAACTTTAAGTTAGAAAATGTACCAGCACACTAGAGTAAGTTAATGACTCTAGGGGTCATAACAAGTGTTGATTCATGCCCTTACGACCATAGCTTGATGAACTTGGTGGGATTTAATACCATCTGATGGCATAAGTTCCTTTGTCTGATCGCATTGATCTAACTTGGCGGGGCAAGTTACTTACAAGTAGCTTGGAGTAACTTGAAGTTACTTGAAGTAGTTTGAAGTTACTCAAAAGTAATTTTGATTAACTTTATCTGCATTGAGCTCAAAAGGTACCGATAAGTCAATTGAAGTTATGGGTGGAGTAGGCTCCTAGGGTTGCACACTGTTACCGTATTTACGGTTATGATGGCCGCCCGTAAACGGTGACGGCCCCGTCCCGTCGCCACCTTTGTACTAGAAATATACGGGGCGGGTACGGGACGTCAAAAATATTGTCCATCTTGTGTCCATCTCGTCCAGGTTCAACTTTTGACGGCCGTGGACGGGCTTTCCCTGCCAACATATTGAAACAGTCCAGTTTGGGTTCCAATCAGTCACAAAACTCCTGCTTTACCCTCCTCAGCCGTGCTTGTATGAGGGAGAATTAAATTTCTTACCCAGAGCAACGTACTTACGGGAATTCTCTTCCAGTTTCAACACCTCATGTGATGTGAGCGTATCACTCAAACTTGCATGAAAATACCGTCCAAGCCTGTGAGACTGACATAGGGAATAGCGAATATTCAAGAGAGTATACCCAGCGTTGGAACAAATTCAACCACAACAAACATGATTTTCCAGCCCAACAGGGTGCAAGGTCTGCCATCCCGTTGTTCCACGGGTGACGGTCGTATTTTTTTTGCCATCCCATACCATCAAAGGTTCAAAAATCCAGAAAGACAGCCGTGTTTGTGACGGTCCGTAACTGTCGCGGCTCCATCAGTTTACGGCTGTCGCCGTAGACAGGACACTGTCGCCGTAGACAGGACACTGTCGCCGTAGACAGGACAGTGTGCATCCCAACTTACAAGCTTTGAATTTGACGTTATAAAATCAAAGCCGTGCCGTAGTATACTTTACTTAGATATGGACTTTCTTGTTTCCATATTTGTCATCCAATACATGGACGTACCAAAATCAATCCCGATTCAGTGCCTGCACAGAACGATACTAAGTTGAGTCCAGCCTCAGGGGAATAATTTGAGACTAAGTATTGACCAGGGTTGCAATGAAACTGAAATAGAATTGTTTCAAGGAGAAACGTACCACAATCAGAATGTAAATGCCCGTTTGTTGGGTCGCAAAACACAAATCATAAAACTCATATTTGAATGCCCAGCGCGCTTTATCTCCCGAGCAAATAAAGGCCTGACCAACGAGAAATTCTTACAGCGCTTCAATAGTACATTCCGCCAAGGGGCTGGATTTATGGAAGCCGCGGGAATGCAAACAGCGAAGAGACATGCATGAACAAGTGAGCTTGACGGTAAATGATGCCATCTGATGGCAAGTTACTTTGGCTGATCGCCCGTGAAGTACCGTAAAGTTAGCCCTGCCAAGTCAAAGGGGCGATCAAAGTTAAAGTTAGGTTTCATAAGTTACTTTATTCACTCTCAGACCAAAGGTGAGATCGATGAGATACAACCACTCGCCCACGGAGACGACATCAAATTGGTCAAAACGTGCCCTACACACACGTTCAAGAACAGGCACCAACCAATTTTCAAACTGAGCAGTTAAATCACGACAATTAATCCCACCAATTAAACCGGATTGAACTAGACAATTCAATGAACCAATTACTGACCATACGAGCACACGGATCGATCGTTGATGCTGAACTCGACAGCAAATAGGCCCATGTGCCAACGAATCACACGGTGGGCACGTGGGTTACGGGATGCTAGAAAGTCGGCCAAGCTGAAAATTTCGCCATTGTATCCGGTTCTACATGACTCCAGCCTCATCAGCATCAGGAACCCTATTTTACGAGACAATTTCCACGTCGGGTTCGAACCTGTTTGTGACCCGGTCACTGATTGTCCCAAGTTTGGGCTATTGCCAGGCATCAACCCTAATTCTCTACAGGCTTTCTGTCACGTCACGAAAATTCTCCTGGAAACTGTCTAATACAGTGGCTCCCTCGCCCGCTCCGCTACAACAAACTCGACCAAATTTGTCCCAGGCTCCAAGAGTGTTCCGTATCCTGAGTCTCTGATCAACCTCTAGCACTGCTCCCCACGGACCCGATCCATGTGGGCCTTTTGCTTGGCATACGCGCTATATCCAAATTTCGGGGTGTTAGCGAGCTGCATCCAAACCTTGTCCCACTTGTGGAAGCTGCGGACTCAGGATGGTCCTTAGAAGCTCTGCGAGACGCATTTCTACGTGTTCTTGCCAGCGTTGAACCTCTGCTTCGGCGCGGAACCACTGAACACGATCGGCTGTTAGGTAATGAGAAGTTCAGAACCTGTCCATTGGGTTGACGAACGAACTTACATTCTTGCGACCATTCATCCATTTCCTTGTTCGTTAGCTTACCCATTCTTCCAAGGTCCCGCCATAACCACCCCTCTTTCCGTTCTTTCGCTTTTTTAGCCGTTCCTTGGGCGCTCGGGGATGAGATATGCTTTCGTCGAGTTGCGCCTTCAGAGCTATGTCAGCTAGGCTTCATATGAATGCAAAATAGGCTTACCCGATTTACGCTTGGACATCTGCGTACTGGGACCTGCATCCGTGCTTGGACCTCCTGTCTCAAGTGCAGGCGACACTCCGATGGGCTGGGTCGCGCCAGATCCGACTGCAAAGAGCTGTCCATCCGTGAAGCGGGAATCACCAAGCTGGCGCTTTTTAACAACCGATTTCATGAACGTATCATCAACGGACAGCGGCGGGAAGGCGGAATCTGGGCCCTGGGACATCGAGTCCAGCGAAATCATCGCCTGTCGCGCGGCATCGTAAGTTGCCATGCGGAATTCTCGCCGGCGGACAGCGTCGTTAATGTGGTCCCCCGCTCGCGAGTTCTATTTCTGTTGCCTTTCGTTTTTCTCTTTGCGGTCCCGAAGCGCCCGAATTGCCTTTGCAACGGTCCTTATTCCACGCAAGGCGTCGAAGGCCTGACCCTCCCGCCACCTCGCTTCTTCGATGCCTAAACTTGTCAGTCCAAGCTCACGGCGCTCGGCAGCGGTTAGATCGGATGGAAGAAAGAGCTTTTCGTTCTCCACCAGGCATGGTGGAGATGTTGCGCTCTGCGATGCAACTCTGTCGCCGATTGTTGGCATTATCTCACGCTGTTCGCGTCGCCACGGGGCGAGCCGGGCATCTAGTTTTTCCCGTCGCTTCACTATTTCAGACCCAAGCGACTGAAGACCCTGCTCGCGTGCCCCGTCCAGGGCTCGGATAATTTTTCGCCTAAAGATTAGGCTGGTCAGATCCATCCAAAGGGAAGATTCGTCACATACTGATCTTCCTGAATCATCAACGCTTCATTCAGGAATCGGGCGACCTTATTCCTCGGTACCATACTGCCCTCAAACTGCTCATCCTGGGCAAGCATGTGCTGATATATGACGACCTGCGAGGGAACTGCAACCGGTAAGATTTACGCTCGGACGCGATGTAACCGTCTGACCTTTACTAGTGTTGTGTTTATAAACACTTGAAACGTCCTTCCCCATCTTTCGAGCAGTACGATCGGCCACTTTCCATTTGTCCACCAGATCCCCGGTGGCCGCACTTACAGCTCTTTGCATAATTGATGACAGTCAGCACGTTTTGAAAAACAAAAACAATTTTGAGAGACCACTTTGTCTTCCCTGTTTCTCACTCGTTTCTGGACGGATCTTTGTGATTGTAGTTGCGTTAGAAAGCGGTCAAGCAGGGCTTTCGGAACGTATTAAAGTTGAAACGGAAATCGGATGTTCGGAACACCTGGAAAACCATGCCGTCTGATCCAGACGTAATGCTTTGATGCATCGTTCTCGGTCATTTGAGGGCCGATTCGGAAGCTCTTGGGTGATTTCGGCACCTGGGATGGGAGGGAACATGGCAGCGGGTTAAAAATGTGTGGCACACCTGTCGCACAGTTGGCACGATGCAGTTAGTCCCCAATATCTGATATTTGTTATTGCACAAGCACTCCAGGGTATGTTCATTTTTCAAGCATTCCCTGCCTGTGCCTCCATATTGGCTTTCGAAAGAGTGCTAGATCATCCAAATCCGCCCAGAATTGGCCGAATAAACTCAAATTGAAGTTGTGTTCAAATTCAGATATCCGAAATGGGGGGGTACCGGAGTTTGGGGATTTACCTATGGAGTCTGGTACGCTCCGAACGCCCCGCTTAGCCGCTTCAAAACGCACCCAGAAACATGCAAATTGGTTCAGAACTGAGCTAGAAATGCGCAAGACAAAACGGGCTCTCAAAATTGTTTTTGTTTTTTTGAAAAGTGCTGACTGTCATCAATTATGGGCCAAGTGAAAGTGCCGCCCCTTGCCGCCCTTTGTGCCGCCGGGCGGCAGTGGCTGTGCCAAGGGGCGGCACTTGAATGTTGAACTTCGGAAATGGGGAGGTACCTGGCTCATACTTTAAACACTAGTTGGTAGTGTACTGTATGTAAATATTAAACCGTGTTTGAGCTCATTGGTGCCCCACAAAAGACGAAAAATACATCAAATTTATGCTTTTAGGGCGGCCAAGGGGCGGCAAAGGGCGGCACTTCAGTAGTTTAGGGGCGGCACTGGGGCGGCAGTTTACCTGTGAGGGGCGGCAAGGGGGAGGCACAGGGGCGGCAGGGGGGCGGCAGTGGGGGCAGCACTTTTTTTTGAGGGGCGGCACTTTTATTTCGAGGAGCGGCAGTTTACCACGTGACAGAGGCGGCAGTGTGACCATTCATGTGACATGGCGGCAAAGAAGAGAAGGGCGGCACAATGTGCAAATTATGGGACATGTTTTTAGTGTCTTATTGCAAGCATACCGCTTCAAAACAATGTTGGAAGTGGTTGAAACTCGAAATTGAATCTCTGAAACTCAATCAAGTCAAGATTACAGTAAGTCAACCATTGCATAAAACAACAGCCTGTGCATCCAATCACAATTTGTTCATCCTTGAGTTTAAATGGAATGGTTACGAGTTTCAAGCACTTTTTTGTGGCCTCAGTGCACTTCTGAAGGGGCACAATGCTCGCACTAGAAATACCAACCTAACAATCATGATTACTGGGTATAATCATGGGAATTTTATTGTTGAAATTATGGAACCTGGAGTACCTGAAGGCTATCAGTGATTCCATTGCAGGTTAATTGGGGTGAGTCAGTTGTCCGATGCTTGCTTTCAAGTTTACATCTTCAATCAATATTCAACCTGAACTTTGATCCACTGATCGGGAACTCACTTGCGGCGGCTCGTTTCTCCACTTTACTATCTGTCTTCTTTCTACCAGCAACCAGTCTGAACATACCTCTCACAGGGTACAAGATCAAGGAATATTTGGTATCAGAACATCTAACCAATGATTGATGTGGAAGTTTGGTTCAAGTTGGGAACTGGGTCACCGACTCACCGTGGGGTGGTTCAACATACACATAACACAGTAGGTAGAAGTGAATATTGACTCAATGGCTGATCTTAGCTTTGTCTAAGACTTAAAAAATACGACGGCGGCAGAAGGCGGTAGCGTGACAAAAGTGCCGCCCCTAAGTGGCGGCACTTTTCCCATTAAGGGCGGCACATGACTGCCGCCCCTTGGCGGCAAAAGGCGGCACTGGCGGCAATGGCGGCACTTTCACCGTGCCCATCAATTATGCAAAGAGCTGTAATCCTCTGAAGTGGTTCAACTTCTCTGTGTCACGAGACCCGGGCATCCTTAAAGCCTCGGACAATCCAGGACGCAATGCTCACCAAGATGTGGATAAAGGACGGGCTTCTCAAGACGGCGTCATTGGAGTGCGGCCGGGGTTAGTACATATACCGCAACTGTATTTCATGCCCCCAAAAAATACCTTTTATAAACGGTTTTAAACGGTTTATAAACGGTTTTAAACCTTTTCCTTTTATTTTGTCCAGATCCATACACGGAAAACAAAAGGTTGGAGCCTTACCGAGCAATGTATTGCACTCTGAAAATCGACGAATATCTTGTCATACATGTTAGTCCCTGGGCACCATGCAAGAGCGAGTGTCGAGGGCTCTTCGGTGATATGGAGATCGTCGCGAGGACAAGAAATGGCGGAGATATGGGTGGTTGTTGGTCCAGCGCACTGTCACACATGTCGGGGGGCTTTGGCCGAATCAAGGGGCAGTCGGGATTCAAAATTCGGATATGACGTCGAAAAGTGATTTAAGGGCCTGGAGCTGACCCCCCCCCCCCAAATCGGGAAGGAGTTTCTCACGAATCACGTGTTCTCGCCAAACTCCCCCGCGAAACTGTTCCAGCCTCTTCTGGCCCGCTATGCCAGCGCCCCCCGGCTATCCAGCACTCTCTGTGGCTTTCAATAAGCATTTACTCGACTACTCAAACCATCCAATATTTTTATTTTTCTTCATACACAGCAAGCGGAAACAAGAGCGAAGACCTTATCGGTCTCCCGGGTTTAGCCGAATTTTCAACAGTACAAGATGTAGTTACAATCAAGCTTGACGCCGTTTTGCGGTACGACACAAGTCGCAGGCCCAGTTTTTTGGCAGCTTCTCTTGGAGACCGTTGGTGCACTCTCTGTGAAACTGCAATTCATTTTCAAGTGGACGTTAAATTTATAAGAGTTGATTGAACAAACCCAGCGCATCTCGCACCCTTTTTTCGAACACTCAGTGACTTTTGATGTGTCCGCTTCTGTGATCAGTTTTCCACAACCATCTTGTGCACGTGCGCGTGTGATCGGTCCAAATCGGTTTGGCACCGTTAGGGCTTAAGCCGGATGGTCTCTCAAGGGAACAGAAATGATGCATAATGGTCGCAGCATCTTCAGGAGCAGTTCTGAGGCGGTTTCTGAGCTATTTGAACATATTTCAAAATCTACTATAAAAAGTTTTTTAAGGACCTGGTCGGGACCCCCCCTCCCCATATCCGGAATTCGGATCCCGACTGCCCCTTGGGCCGAATCAATCCCGATGACCCGACTTCTATTTGTCAACGTCAACGTACCTCAGGGCGATCTAAGGGTTGCTTGTCTCAATCTTCAACGATTGCCTCAAACTGTTGATTGATCGGGAGTACGTCGATACCGAGCTTCGGGCTCGCATCACCAACTGGGTCCAGAAATTCGAGGAGTATTTGATTCTTTCTCTACTTCTTGGTGCGCTGCTGAATAAATTGCAGATACTACTACCGGAAGGATGCTTCACGCCTCCCATTCTGTACACTCACCATACATCACTGTGAAGTTAACCTAGGTTGGCGATCAAACTACAGGAGGTTGATGGTATCCTACGGTAGGTTGGTGCCAATTTCTGTATCCTACCGTAGTTTGATAGCCGTCGTAGGTTGATTGCGACTATCAACCTAACCGGAGTAGCCAGAATGCGAACAATCTACAGTAGGTTGTTCTTGAGGTTGTTTTTTGTAGGTTGATTTTGGGCAGCCTTCCGCAGGTTGGTGTAAAGGTTGTTTCCAGTAGGTTGATCACACACAACCTACTACAGGTTCCTGCGGAGGTTGGTCTCCTCAGGTTGATTATTTACAACCTTGCGTTGAATGCTTTGTAGGCTGATCAATTGCAATATGTATACATGGGGGCATTAGCTAGTTATACGCTTCCACCTTGGTTGTATTGGCCTCGTCGTCGGAGTCTGACTCAGTTAGATCCGGATCGATATCTTCAATGTCCCCAACCATCTGCTCCACTGCATCGGCCGCTTTGCGTACAGCTTCAAGACTCGCGAGCACAGTGTCGGGGCCGGCCGAAAATGCAAAGCATTCACGGTCATCGCGGCGGGCAGCGCGAAGGAAGTCATAAATGACATCCATGTTCGATTTAAGTGCCTCGTTGAGCTTCTGTGAATCCAAAACTCGTTTACTTGTACGATGTGCACGTTTGGTGACCACAGCATCGAGCTCGCGTCTGATGCGCACACGCTGAGGGGTGTGCGGGGTCATGGCTGCCGGCTTGCCAATGAGCTCCGAAATCTTGGTGCATGTTTGGGTAGAAAGCTGCTCATAGTCGATGTCTGGCCAGCTATAGCTAATTTCGCCATCATCAATTCGAGCGGAGGAGCCCCTATTTAAGGCTTACCTGTTTTCATCGAAAGTGCCCTTATTCATCTCCACAAGGGCTTGTATGAGTATGCTAGCGTTGTATTGGTGCGGATGATCCGACATTAAGATGTTGTTGGCGGTGGTGAGTGGCAGGAATTAAGTGAATCTTCGACTCACAAATTGCAATTCAGAGTGACACTGCCACTGATTGACATGGCGGACCGTCGCGAATCGCGTATGTAGTCACACTGCCTAATGCTACCCAGGTCGGGGGAAGGTTTGAAGAATTAGTGGAAAAATACCGGGACAAGGTTTATCTGTGTAAAGAAGAATCAGATGGTCAGTACCAACGGCACAGTTAGAATGAAGTTATAACTCGTTATCGTCAATCGACATTCAAATGTCACAACGGTCACAGAATCGAGGCAGAAGTAAGAATTATTCAATCTGCTGCAAGTCGTCAAGATACAGTGCTCGGGCGAGTGTGCCACTTCTATCAACAACCCCGTAACCGCCTTTCGAGCCATCTGGGACCCTTCCAACAACACATTGCAGAGCCGTCGCATCAACAATGTCTGGAGTTGTTTTCAAACGCGAATAATAGTGAAGGTCAAGTCGTTCGTCGGTTGTGGTGACTTCACAAGTTCCGATTGCTACCAGGACAATGCAGTGGTCCGCTGGAATGTTGATTTTCGGCTTTTGGATCTGAATCGCGACCGGGTTTTGCAATTTGATGAGATAAATGTGCAGCAACTGGCCGTAAAAGGTGCGAGGTTCGTAGGAAGGTGCGCGGTTTCTTTGATGCGCATATTTGTCCACATACATCTCGTACTGCATGAAAGGTCAGTTTACGTCTAAACAAAGCAGCCACCACTCACCCGTACAAATGTTCGGTCTCGGATATCCTGTTGATTTGCGAGTGCCGTCGAAGGCGATTCTAAGGCGGCCATTGTATCACCTGCGTCAGAGTCAACACGGCGAATTTTCGACCATTCAATGCATATAGCATCCTTCAGAATCTTCTCAGTCAGTATTCTCTTTTGGTTTCCCGTGTTAAACCGTGGCGCAAGTGCCCCAAGAACTTTTGTAGGAATTTCACGAACAACAGCGGACGGTCCGAGAAGCAGAGCAGCCTCATCTGTTGGGGCCGCATTAATTTTGCGGGGAAAGAAGACAAGGTGACTCACATTCGGGAACACGATAGGACCCCTGGGGGTTGGGATTGGGGCGCTGGCGAAGTTTGAGCTCAGATGTGATATTATAGACCATGCCGATCTGGGTAAGTTGGGCCGTCTCGAGAACCCATCGATCAAGAGCAGCGTAAGGAAACCGCCGGCTTCGAATGCCAGGCTGAAGGGCTCCACAGTAGCGCTCCATCGGAAATGCCCAGTAGCACCACTGTGGACCAGCGTATTCGATGGAATCAGGGATGTGAAGTAGTCCATGCACAGTGAGAGTACATGTTGAGAGGCGGGATGGGTTGTTCTGATAATAAAACCTGCATGGCGGCACATAAGTATATGGTGGAGAAACAGACAAAGAAAGACTTGCTGTTCGTATCCCAGAACCCAGATCGGAATCTGGACCGGCAGCCACCGAATCTGCACCCTCGTGATCGAAAATTGGAGGCAGGTATTGAGGATCTGAACGAGGAGCACGAAATGGTTGTAATACTTCTGATCTTTGAACGCCTGGCGAAGACGTGTGGGCACGATAAACTGGGTCCAAATGGAGTACATCTCCGCAGAGATTTGCGACCCGCCCTTCGCGAGATCGGGGACCCGAGCACCAAAGGCGCTAGGGATCGTCGAGCCGGCAGCGGCTGTGTCCACACCAATGGCTGTCCAGATCGCAGTTTCGATGGTATAGTCCACGGCGCCAGCTGTCAGCTTCTTGAATTCATTTGTCCAGAGGAGGATCAAGTTCGGGATCAGGTTCTCCCAAACAAGATGCATGAAATCGTAGGGGAAGGAATGGGGAAACTGAAGCGACTTGACATGGAAGAGGATCGGGAGGCCTTTAATTCCATATTCCCGGGCCAGCTCCTCAGAACGTTTGTTTGTCGGTGCGCGATCCACCGCAAGAGCTTGTTGGTAAACACTCGGCATGAGTGCGAAGTGGGAGATTTGCGGGATCGTACACCCGGGGAAACAGAGGCTGGTGCACCAACCACCTTCGGATGCGTTGAGCGGTTGAGAGGAACGTAGAGGGTTTTCCCCTTAGAATTGGGAATCGGCACTCCGATAATTTTACACATGCGGCAGGGCGAGTACCCGTTGTGGCCCTTCATGCGCATCAGCATCGACACAGCTGGAATGTCGCCGAAAACGAGGATGAGGAAAGCCCGAAGCTTGAATTGTGTGTCTGAGGAAATGTCGAAGGTCGTGATACCATTTGCCAGCTTCCAGAGCTCAAGAACGAAGGGATAGAGGAAGGAGCACATGTCCTTTGGCTTGTTGGGACCGGGGATAACGCCGAGCGAGAGCACGTACTCGAGGTGAAACCGGATCTCGGGCGGCAGATTGTAGAGGAAAACTATGATCGGCCAGGCAGTCTGCTTGCGCCGTTTGAATGGCGCAAAGCCGTCTGTCGAGGCGCCGAGTGCTATATCCCTCCAATCCGCAAAATACTTGGGCATCTTTGCCCCGGGTTTTTTCCACTTCAATCTCCTTCTCGCAGAGGTCGCGATAGGAAGTGGAATCAAACACGTCCCGAATTTCTTCCGGATCAGGTTGGAAATCCGCGCGGTAGCGCAATAACTCGACCATTTTGGGGTTACGGAAGAACGCCTTCAGGCGAGGCGTAATTGGGAGGTACGTGAAAATCTTCCGCGGCTTCCCGTCCGGGCGATATCGATTTTCGTGGCAGAACGGGCATTCCGTGTGATCTGCGTAGGGCCCAGCATAGCAGATACAAGAATTGGGGCAGCAGTGGTAGCGCTCGGGCTCCAGTTCCGACAGGAACGCAATGCGAGATCTGTGCGCGTGGAGATTCGGCAGCCCGTCGTCGTTGAAGGTTTGTGGGTATGCAAATCGCATGCTGTCAAATGCATGGTCGGTGACTTTCCCTTGCATTTTCCAGGCATAAGAGCGGCAGATTGCGCGGTCGAGAGCAGACAGTTCACCTACAGAACCATGAATATCAATGACCCGAATATACTGGATGCTCACAATTGCGGACGGCTTCCGATATAAACTGTCCTTGAAGAATCTCGTCTGCTGTAAGTTCGCTCTTTTCCCCGAAAAGACCGTATGTATCTGCGTCTTCCTGCAACATCCACTACGTTCAAGGGTGGCCTAAACACAGTTGGGCAGTTGAGTTTAGATATGCGTAGACATGTTTTAGTCGGCCACACAGATCCCGTTTAGACAACTACACACAGTGTCTGGGTAGGTGGGTGTAGCCGAAGCGTAGACAACTACGCAGAGTCTGTATATGTCAGTGTAGTGAGGGTAGGTACATCCGCAGAGTTGCACAGACCAGAGTTTCACTTGCCAGCTCAACATCCGCAGTGGTTGTTGTTACAATATCTTAATCCTGTGGAGATGACTACACAGACCTACCATGACCTACACTGACCTACACTGACATGCACTGACATACACTGACCCACCCAGAGCTATACAGAGCTACACAGAGCCTGTCCAGCCACCTACACAGAGCGATCTGTAGAGGTCTGCGTAGGTACCTGAACTAAGGCTCTGTGCAGGGGGGGTCTGAACGCAGTGATCCACTCTCTCGCTGCATCTCCATGTTCTCCTCATCGCCGTCATCCTCCTCCTCGTCCCCCATCGGATGCAATCCTGGCACGTCAGGTCCTCTGGAGCCTCCCACAAAGCCTCCCTGCCTGAAATCTGACGCCGCTCGAGTAATTGAGGGAGGAGGTCCTCCTCCATCGAAAGCTGGCTCAGATTCCCGGTGAGATTCTCGATGTCCATATCGAGATCAAAATTCGAGTCCTCAGCTCCGGGGGGCGACATGGGTGTATTGTCCCAGCATCTGGAGATCGAGTGGGGACGTGGGGAGACGGACTGGGTCACTGTCGACGTCGGACTCGGACTCGTCACCAGAGAATTCAAGTATTTCGCCCAGGCCGCGTCTATCACGGCGTGCACCGTGTTCGACCATTTCCCAGTCATGCCGCCTATGCTGAGCCGCAATATATCGGGAGCACATTCTCCCATTCGGATGGTTTCGATCCACACAAGCGCCAGCATGGGCAGAGAACTTTGGTGAGATCCGGGGGCATTTCCAGCTATAGACAGTGTAGTGTGAATGTCGACAAGAAGTTTAGGAAGAAAATATGGTCCCATATACATACCCCGACGTCGAGTAACACACGCTTGCGGGGCGCTACAGTCAAGAAAGGAATAAGTGATTAAGGGGCTCAGAGTACATAAGCGGAATCTGAGACAAATTGCCGAGTCACGGGCACAGCGCGACTTGTGTATTCCTCTTCGACCTACGCGCAATACTCGAGATGGCCCTCACACCTATCATCCCCAACCCACTCGCTGACAGTACCAATACCGCCGACGGAGGCTGCAGTCCACCATTTGATTTATGCCTCGCGAACATGAACAAATGTATGTCCTTCTTGTGCTATGTCTCCTAACACCGTATGACAGCACCTCGCTGATGCCATAAGTAGCGTACTATCGTGGCATATGAGCCATCCCCTGCCCCCCACCTCGAGCGCGACACACCCGCTTGCTGCAAGATACTTGTGTGGTCATCCGGTATGTATCAAATCAGCTGCTGCTCTGAGTTTCCGCTTATGCACCGTTGTCAAGCGCTCATCGCAATACATACCCGGCATGGACGCTGCAAGCAAGCGGGAAGTGATACGAGCCGTGCTTATGCTGCACCCGGGATGCCACCGCAGGTACGTCGAATTTCCCCGCCTGTTTCTATTGGGTTTGCTCGCCCATTCGGGTCACCCGCAGGTCCCGGTATCAAAATTTCCGGTACAGTCGATGACGAGCATCCGCGCTTGCAACGATCCCGGTGAGCTACCAGGAGCAACAAATGATGGCAGGAAGCCGGTGGGCCACAGAAATACCTACACAGCGTGTCGTCGCTATTCTAATATGTACAAGAGCGCGCTGGGGCGCTCCGCGCCCCAGCACTTCAGTTGAGATCCCGAGACATATGTCATAAGAATGACATGAATAAAGGGGTAATGTCGGATCAAAATAGAGGTCAGATGAGTAGCGGAGTTTTAAAAGCTTCAGACGGACAGCGTAATTTTATAAAGAGGGAGAAAACACCCCAATATATTGATTTTTATTGCAACGCGATCATCCTAATCCGAGACGAAAGTCAGCCTATAAGCTTCATCTACGGCAGGTTATATTTCAATGTACTGCCCCCAACCTATGGTTGGTTGAACACCTTAGGATGCAAAACATGCTACCGTTGGTTGTTCGCGGTGGCTCAAAGGGGCGATCCGGTCGTAGGTTGTTTTTTTAAGTTTTCATCCTACGGATGGATACACAAAAAACATTCTACAGTAGTTTGACTATCAATCTGACGCCGGCTGGAATACAACCTCCGGCAGGTTGTTTGCATAGGTTGATCGCCAACCTACGCAGCCTCCATAGAGCATGCGCTCCTGCACGTCCCCGACGATATCATCCGTGCCGGCCCAATGTGGTGTTACTGGAACTATGTAACAGGGCATTTTGTCAGGTTTCTGGTGTGTTCCAGTAAGAGCTGGAAGAACCCATACGCGAGCTTTGCATGGCGTCTTCGCGAAGTTACACAGAACAACGCAATCAAGATCAAGTATCATCTCCAGGAGGAGCTCAACCTCTCGGACCGTCGTCAGGGCCCGGTCCCCACGGGCTCGCTGAGTGTACATTTTCGATTTTAGCAGTTGTCAAATGTCCAGGTGGTTGAGCCCCACGCTTGTGGTCCACTTTCTTTGCAGGTTCGCGTGGCTGTCAAGAACCACCTCCTTCGAACATACAATATAACGGAAGGCGATACGCCGGCGTACATATCTCATGAGGTATCCCACTGGGGGAAGATTCGTTTCTCCAATGGTGGCGACACAATTTGGGCCGCCGAGATAGTGAAACAGTCCGAGCGCAACATGACTCGGGATGCAACTTATCTCAAGGTGCAAAACAATATAATTTAATTCGATTTACACTGCCTACTCACTCTTTTTAGTACTCGCATGACGTGGACAAGAACCGAAACTTCAAGAATCACCCAATTGTTTTGGAGCATAAAGTTGCATATGGCCAGCTCCTTCGTATAATCGAGTTGTCTGCTGATTTTCCAGACTCAAATTCTAAATGATTAAACAGACCCAAATTTACCATGCTTGATTGAAACTTTGGCTATGTATTACAGCTGCAAATATTCGTGAATATCAACTTTCCTGAAAACTGATATTCGCATTCGCGTGAATAGCACAGCCACAGCCATTCATGAATATGAGTATTTGTTATTTGCGAATGTATACTCGCGAATATTTGCGATATCTGGTATTGTGGTATTCTCTAGTTATCGCCGAAATTAAATTCGGTGAGCATCAAATCGGCATTAATAAATTTGAACGAAGCCTCCAACCGACTCGTTGGATGCATACCTTCATTTCCTGGCCCATATCTCGGCACCCGATCGGCAGTCTCTCAGTGCTGGGGGCCGACACTGCTAAGGTGGCCAGCTAACCAGTAGAAAAAAGGGGAGCAATGGTCACGGTAACGGACCCCCCGTTGTGTTGCCTTTGTCACAGTAACGGTAGAATGGTTGCCCAAAAAAATTTGTGACATTGAAAAAAAACTTAAAAATCATGAAAAAAAAAAGGTTGAAAGTGGCCAAATCAAACGGGAGACCGTTGGGTCGGAGGCTGAGTAAAGGCAAAAGACCAGTCCAGCTGAGCCAAAAGAGGCTTGTGCAGAAGTATCCCTTTGAACAGGACTTGATCGGCTGATTGGTGAGGTTGAAAATGGCATTCAGTCCAGTGATGTTCTGGCTTTGGCTTTGGCCTGGATTCATGACTTTGGCCTGGAAGCCAAGGAGCCATGGCTTTTTGACTGTGATTGATGGGAATTTTTGGCTTTGGCCTGCCAAAGCTCGGGCCAGGCCAAAGCCAATGCAGTTTAGAGCCAGCCAAAGCCAAAGCCAAATAGTGTATTGAAAGGGTCTGTGGAGGTATATTAGAGTGAATAAAAGCTTCTGAGAGGTAAGTTTACTCTAGATTAGTTCTCTGAGTACTGTACCGGTGCCCAGTGCCCAGAAAGCATGTAGGGAAAAAAACAAACACAATTTGTCTCACTGGGGAGCACGTCAGCACAGCTCGCGGATCAGCGGACCGGTGAAACAGCGTAACATAAATGCGTGGCATCTAGGGCTAATTTTGCGATTTCCTATGACCAGTATTTATACAACGGGAAGCAACTAGCACTTCTGTTGTTACTAGCATATCAGCTAGTACGCAGACCACTTGTTAGGTGATATAAAGGAGAGTCAGAGCGAGCCCTAACTGCTGACTGTAGCGCGAGGCTGCACCAGTGTGACGCGCTAGCTGCTAGCTGAGTGTACAAACAACCAGGGATTAAAACCACTGCCTATACATTCATGAGACATGACCTAGGAGACTCTAGTAGTCCAGAGATGACTTGGAACGGAGCTAGCGAGGGTCTAGCAGACGGATATCTACGATGGAAGTACAGCTAGGGGACTATGCCTAGAGCTAGGAAGCTCGGTGCGGTAACTGGTGGTACTATCTAATCTCTAGATAAGCGACTAGACGGCGCTAGGCGGAATAACCCTACTAGCGACCGGCTAGGGCTTTGACAAAGACATACCCACAACATACGAGATGAGGCAGCACGCGGCTAGTGCCCAATCTGGGCAGCTAGGGCAAAGGGGAATAGCCAGTCGGCCATTGGAAAGGAGCTAGGGACGATCGTACAGCCTGTACCGATGACCGGAGGGTGGATCGACGTTCTGACCAACAAGCTATGACCATTTGATGTCAGTCGCAACACTGTGTTGCCTAGATGTAATAGATCGACGCTCTGACAGAGTAGAGATGACCTAGATCACCGGCTACATCGCCGGTTGGTCCGGAAGGAGTGCTCGGCATAGACGGAGGGCTGAGGATCCATTGATATACCCACGGTTGAACACTAGCTGGTCAGCGAGGCTGACCTGGCATATACCAAACCAGTCCCAAAACCAAACGGCAGTCGTCTCATTGGCTGACCGTATTTCTTATCATCTAATATTGCTTATTGTATTATTCAGCTCGCTTTCACATGTAACTCACACCTAGTAGTGTAAAAGGGAGCGCAGGACAGACTAGGTCGAAGAACATTATGCCCCAGACTTTGGACGAAGCTGGTGCTAGTGGACTCAGGCTGCTAGTGGAGGTTGATACCGACTTCACTTGTAGTAGTCTTTATATTGGAATCAGTAAACTGTGGACTCCGGAAACATCGAGTGACTAAGTTGAGGATTTCGTGTTGTTGGTCCTAGACCTCCACATATAAAACAAGGGTGTTCTCTTCAAGACCCAACTGCAGTTTGTGCTAGTGACTTTGCCTTCACCCCGACACGACGGAAGCTCTGTCGTAGTGTGTTGGATCGCTTGCTAGGTGGATTGTGTGTTGACTTGAGCCCACTAAGAAGAAGACGGACTAGGTGCCCCCACCTCTAGTTTGGCTATAACTTGTCAGTTACTTCGCCTTCCACCCCGATATAGATGGAAGCTCTGTCGTAGTGTGTTGGGTCGCTAGCTGGACGCTTGTAGTGAACTAGTGCCGATAAAAGCGGAAAGGTTCCTGTTCTTGGTTAGGAATAGGTCGGCGGTCAAGGAGAGTCTTGCCGTTTGAGGATTGAAGTCCATTTGTTGTTAGCCTCAGTAGTCTTTGGGATTGCCCTTAGCGAGGATTTTCACAAACCTACATACTCTGCCCTGGTGTTCTCGACCTAGTGGTCCAGGCCATCTTGTATCCACCCCATATAAACACACCCCCGGACCATCCCTAGGTTCCTAGCAGTGTTGTTGTTGGCAGTTGCATATTGCTAGTACGTTGTAGAGTGTGTTGTTGGAAGCCTATAAATCAAACTTGTGTTTGTTCAAACCTGCTGGTCGCATACTACGGCCCGGACCCGAACTCACAAAGAGAAGCACTTAGATCTTTGGAGGTAGATTGGTTGTGGTTGGTTGTTTTGGGTGTTTGTTCGCAATACCTATCAATTAGGTATTCCTAGTCATATAAGAACTGCACTGTTTCACTGGGATTTCAAACTCCACTGGTATCGGACACTGCCATCAGTATCGAGCTGAAAGCCATGGCTTTTTGGCCTGAGGCCAAAGCCAGACACACCGGAAGTTGCCGAATATTGGGCAGTCCGATGTTGATATGTTGAAATCCAATTCGAAATGTTGAGTATGAAGTTTGACTTGAAGTGAACTGAAAGCAAACCTGAGACTGCTAGAATCACCTTCCATTTAGGCTGCGCTGAAAGCAATGTTGAAATTGGTTCAATCAGTTTTGATATTAGTTCAACTAAATGCTGATGCAAGACTTTGAGTTGCAGCATTAACGTCGGATGGCCATATATTTGGGAATCTTGGGCATGTGCATCCACAGGGCAAACAATTCGCCCCAGGCAGATGTACATGGGGGAGATTGCCAAATATTGGTGATAGGGTGTGTACCAAAACATGCATGAAAACACGAGTTTTTATTTCATTTTGAACCTATTAGTGGGCAGAAGTGAGGCATTAGATTATGAATGTACACCCTCCCTGGGGTGGTAGGCTACACTATTGATGGCTGAAAGTCAGTGTAACAAATCAACTATGAAGGATTGAGTAGAATTGACAAGGCAGCCCAAAAGGCTGTTACGTCCTGACTATGATATTCTACACTGAGCTATAGATGGTGGCGGTAAGGCATTGTCTTATGCACTGGAGGTGAAACATCAGGGAACTATTCAGAATTATTGATTTGCTGCTTCAACGGCCTCTGAATAGTCTGATGACCATTAAAACAAGATATACGAAGTCAGAATTGGTACAACCACATTAGGGCCGGCAGAGATACAGCGCCGCCCATTTTGTGTATAGACCAACTGATTAGATTGGGATGAAGACATGTTACTGAGTTAACCATCACTGTGGTTACTCAGGCAGATCTGACCGTTAGAAAGATGCGGTGAACGATGTGCTCCGAACTAAACCCAAACAACACACTTATCACCCAAGTACAACCCAAGTCTTTCCGGAATAAGCGGTGAGGCCTACAGAAATAAGACGAGGATCAGAAATAGGCCAATCAGTGAGTGCAAGAGCCAAAATTCAGACGAGTGGTAGTCCCTTTACAGGTCCTAACAAGGTTGAAGGGAAGGTATGTATTTCCCTTAGGAAGATGAACCTTCACTACAAGATATCACCAGGAATTGGCCTGAGCGATAATTGAGCGGTGGAAATAAGATGGTTTAAAGCTTCGCAGCTTATGAGACAGCAAGTATTGCGAGTGGTGGTGGTGGTGGTGTCGTCCAACGACGTGCAGGAGACCTCAGATAGGTCGACAATATAATAATTCCAAACGATAGAGATCCTGTAGCTTATTTCCCAAGTGCTGATGATGATAGCTGATGATGACGACAGTAGCTGATGCCAAAACACAATTCGATTCCCAGATGCTAGATAGCCTCAATCATGTCCAAGACGTTTCTGATACCCTATTCCTTATTCCAACTTAGGTTTCCTGATGTTAAAGTCCAATGACGATACACACTGAGCCAACCCCAGAAATAGCCCAATCGCAAGTGTTCAGCCTACTAATACACGGGTGATTCTGTACCCTACTCGAGATAATGTCCTGACTACTTATACAAACCCCAAAATTGTATGCAAGTCCAAGAACAAAATAGAAATTAGTAAAATAGCCCGAGTTCCCCATCCACAGCCGTTTATCTGTCAGAAGGACTCCTGTGAGTGTATTGCCATTGGCCAGCGTACAGGACGCTCATGATGTCCATTCATGCAGCATTGGTCAGCCTAGGGGTTTGAAACCCTCAGTCTCTTGGCTGACTGATACCGAGTCATTCATCCTATTTCCCGTTGTCCCTGGTCCTTTCCCGCCATCGCTGACCATTGGGTAATGTTCCCCTGGTCTCCAGCTCCTCGTAGATACCCCTAGTGAGACTTGTCCCAGAAAGAGTTCTTATTTCCCCGACTCCGTCTGCTCGGAATAAGAACAATCCCATCAGATCTCCTTAGCCGACCTTCGCTAGTCCCGGAACTTCACCAGAATGCATATCCCTGGGCCTTGACATCTATCACATGGAAGGTGCACGGCCTATTGGTGCAGAAATAAGACTATTCCCACATGCCCTTGTCATCAGTATGTCCAGCCTATTCCATCGTGTGGGAATAAGACCAGAAATAGTCTCTAAAGAGGTTTGTGGGCTACACATTCCTCTACAGTTTTCGAGGCAAGCACTGTCAGTCCGCAGGGTATTTCCCTACCCCTTGTACCTGTTACTCTGTGATCACAACCCTTCTCATGCAGTGTTGGTTGATATTGAAGTAGTGTCTGTCTGTTGATAGTCTGCCCTACCTTCTGCTTCTTGGCTAGTTGCCAGTAGTGTTAGGTTCTGCCGCTCACAAAGAAACTGAAGACTTGAACAGTGTAAGGTTTAACTTGAGTCTTGATATCCTGTTGGTGTGAAGTCCCTGCTGCCCCAGCATAACTGTGCTTAAACTGCATAGTTGCTATTGAAACAAAGCCTTATTCCAACCTTGCACACCCTCTTGACGGGTGATACGTACCCTACTTCCCCGAACACACACACATGAGTATTAGGATTAGGATTTGTGATTGGTTTTGGTTTTGGTTGGTTTGAGTAGAGTGACTAGTTCGCTTTTCTCACTAGTCAATCCATTAGATTTCACAGCTGCACCCTAGTGCACCGTTTCATCGGGTTATCCAACGTTGACGTCAACATGCAAAGTCTCGGCTTGCATTTCAAATCTCTCAAATGCAAAACCGAAATTACTCGGATCAGCTTTGATTTCAGTGGGGGCCAAAATCAAAGCTGAGATCTTTAAAATTGATTGGGAACTCAGCACAACCTAAAGCAAATCTAGTACCTTGCTTTTCGAGTTCCTTTGTCAACATCAACATCGGACCATCCAATATTTGACAAATGCCGGTGTGAGAACATCACTAATCCAGTTGCCCGGACCGAAGCTAATCTCTGATGCACGGGTCAGATGGCCAACCCCGAAATTAAAAGGGAATGGAATATGCATCAGGCTGAGGGCAGTTGGGAAAAATGGAAGAATACAAACAGGTGCAATCTGATACGGCCATCTGTTTAATGCACGAGATACGAGATATATGTGGAGGTCTCTCTATGAACCATTGTCTTCACATGGGAGATCGGTTACCGGTCTACTAGTATCGGACTTAGCTAGCACTGTTAGTTCGCCTGCTGAGTATATCCCGTGTGTCTCGGTGCGGAGTTATTGCGGCTTCCCTCGGCTTCGCATCTTGGTGGAGCCGCGATCGAAGTTGTGGCAGAACACTCCGTTATCAGCGGCATTCCTTCCTTTTCATGGCCTCAACGTCGAAGAATATCATGCAAGCCCCCGCTAACACTTCACAGACAATCCCGCTACACAGACTACTCAAATACATCGAGGTCCCCATCGACGCTAATGCGGACTACAAGAACGACGTGTGTTTGCCCCCGTTATCCCCTTAACACAACTTCTATAACACCCGCCGTAGCACTACACCAACCGCGATCTTATACCTACTCCCGTTAACCGACGCACATATTCGATCTCCTCCTACTTTATCTATTGGTGCATCAGCAGGATGTGTATTTCTGCCTATACCGTCGGCTCCACACTCCTTGCATACGGCCTTTCAGCACCGCAGGCAATAGGGGCACTCGTTATAGGTGCAATATCTACGGGATGCTTGTCGGTGGCATGTGGGTGGATGGGGGAGCGGTTCGTGCGATATAACACAGTTCTGACGGACCATTAAACATTTTGGACAGGCATCACATCGGATTCACCGTCGCGTCACGCTTTACCTGGGGCATGCGCGGAGCCTACTTTCCGGTTATTGTTCTCTCATTCACGCAAGTCCCTCCGCTCGTCCCCTGTAAAATTCATCGGTGACTCCAACTGACTCGACGGACCTGTAGGACAATACTGTGAGTCCCCTTTGCGGGATAATATGAATCTCAATTGTTTTGGTGACGCAGCTGGGATGGCCTACAAGCTTATTGGGGCGGGCAGGGTATGTCTTTCGTTGATTTTATTGTTTTAACACATATCACTCACCTCTCCAGCTATGACTGTACGACTACCCAAAGATTCATCATCGTGTGTCAAATACTTACTGATTTATTACAGGTCACTCTTGGCGCGATAATTCCCGGGCTCGCCCACATGTGCGTCATTTAATTGTATGCTGTCTGTCTGCCTCATTTCGCCGCTGCTCCTCCCATTTATCCCCTTTATCATAATTAAAATCTTCTGCATTGCCCTTTTGTGTACTAACTCGCTCGCCTCCTCCCATAGGACCCACACCCTCGCGGGCGGCGTCCTCCTCACAAAGGACCTCATTGGCATGATGTTGCGTCGTTTCCGGCATTCCCGCAATTAATTAACTCTCCCACTCTGCTGCCTCCCAACTCTTAAACAACCAACCAGAATATACTATATATTCTTTATTAGCATCATGCGTATCCCACAGGAACGGCGGGCTGGCGCCTAGGTACATGAACATCCGTAGAGGCGCGTATCTCATGGCGGTTCGCATCTGCCCTTGGGCCTATCTATTTAGTTGATTTGACCGCTGACGTTTGCGCAGGCCTTGGGCCTCATCTCGAACCTCTGGCAGTACCTTTCCAAGGCGACAACATTTCTTACTGTGATCTCTGGCTTCGGGATATTCTGTGCATATCTTTTTACAGCTCTGTTTAGTCTGCGCTAACTATCATGCAGTTGCCCCGTTCACGGGCGTGATGCTCGCCGAGTACGAGTCATTCATCTTTTCTTCCTTTATTTTGCCACCAAAAACGTAAAGCTATCTGGTTGTCCGCCGTGGTATTATCAAACTGGAAGACTGTTACATTGGCGACAGCTCGTCCCTATACTGGTGCGCGCTTTTGTTCCGGCATGCATGTCTTGCTGTATTAAAAAAGTTATGGCTTAGGTATAACGGTGGTTTCCACTGGAGGGCGCTTGTTGCCTGGGCACTTGGTGTCTTCCCCACCATGCCCGGGTTTGTCATGGCCGTGCAAGATGCAAGAGCTTACAATGGCTGGATCTGCATATTCAATATCGCTTTCATCGTTGGTCAGTCTAGTTGGTCTTGTTCAAGTTTGGTTTATACTAATTATCTCTCACTCTGTTGCGGGTCTGGCCGCATCATTCATTGCGTTCTGGATGATCTGCAATATATCTCCGCCACCGGGTGTCGGCGTGGGGACTAACGACTATGACGACTCGCGCAGTTTATTTGCCGGGCCTCCGATTCGAACGGAGCGCCTTGACAAGGGGGAAGGGGAAGGAACTGAAAGATAGTGGTATCAGTCTAATTAGACGCGGCATGTCTTTGGCCATTTGTTCAATGTCTGTTCCGACGTTAGCAGTGATACAACGTAAACAGTGGCAGGGGTTTCGTGACCCGGGAAATTCTTGATTCCGACTGCAAGTTTGGAGGACAGCAGGAAGAAGTTCAAGAAAGATCCGAAGAATAAAGGCAAAATTGACGACACAGGCTTGTGTATGTCTTATTTTACCCACGAAGTCGCGTTTCTGATCTTGTGTTCTTTTATATTAGGTCCGTCGTCCGCCATCCAAATTATCTCGGGTTTCTCTTTGGGCGTACTGGGATCTCGCTCGTCACCGTCAGCTCTGTCTTACAATTTTAGGTCGATCCCTACTGACATCACCACTACCGCAACAGGGCTCCCTTGTCTCAAGTGCAGCGCACGCCGCTGTCCAATCTGCGATCTTTTCTTTGGGGGAGTCCTTGAGATCAGTGGTTACATGGCTACGAAATACGACGCGCAGTGGATGGACTACAAGAAGCGTGTTCCGTACCCAATGTTCCCTGCCATTTATTAATGAGCTGCAGCTGTAAACGTGTGCGCTCCTCCCATCAGTTGAAAGCTGGTTGTGGGTGTTGAAATTCATCGGACTTTTACTATGGTGGCGCTCCGACCCGTAGTACGCATCGGTGGCTGTGGGCTGGGTGGCTATCTCCAGCCAAAAAATATTCAGATTTTCGTATTTTTTAACTTCAACAGTCAACCCTCTGCTTTTGCCTTTGGCTTTGCAGCGGGTTTACTGTTGAAGTTGAAAAACCACCAGCTTTCACAGAGTTTTTTGTGTTTTGCAGCCCAACCAGTAAGCTGATCATGAAGTCCCTTAATGAAACTTCTAGAGCTCATCGAGGCCTACAACCTGCCAAGAAAATCTATTTTCAGCATGCGCCCACTGCGCTGCTCATGCCCGACATAATGCCACAGCTCCACCAGCCCGCCAATCTGCCATTGCCCTCCCCTCATCCTGCCATCAACCTCCAAAACCCTCAGATCTCCTTTGCCGGCCTCCAGATCAATCCCATCACTTGGTTTCCCTCAGAGACAGTCCTGTTGTTAGGATTAGGCCCTTACAAATGAGATCACGACCTCAAATGCTCTCCCGGACCACGAGATTAGGGCTATAACCACCTCACCACCTCAAATCTCCGAAAAATCCGAAAATCTGAATATTTTTTGGCTGGACATGGCCACCCAGCCCACAGCCACCACAGCCACTGATGCGTACTACGGGTTGAAGCGCCACTATAGTAAAGAAACAGCGATGTCGGGTCGGTTTTGATCACGTTTGGTCCATGAAACCGACTCGCCAACTCCGCTGCGCCATTGGGCTGGAATTCGCTCCGAAAGTCGGTGAAAGTCAGTTTTTACCCGATCGGTCTGCCAAATAAACAGCGACGTCGGGTCGATTTTGGTCGCGTTGGTCCATGAAACCGACCCGCCAACTCCGCTGCGCCGTCGCGCTGCAAATTCACTCTGAAAGCCGGTGAAAGTCGCTGGAAGTGAGTTTTCACCCGATCGGTCTGCCAAAGAAACAGCGAGTTCGGGTGGGGTTTGGTCCCATTTGGTCTATGAAACCGACTACCAACTGCGCCGCACCATCGCGCTGCAAATTCGCTCTGAAAGCCGGTGAAAGTCGCTGGAAGTGAGTTTTCACTAGTCTCTGTTACAGACCAGAAACGGATGACGAACAAGTAAGTATCCGTATATGGTCTGTTAGTAATCATGACCCCATCAGGAAGACATGGACTGATTTTTAAACACCGCGTCGCGGCGCATACTTTGCAGCGATAAATCTAGAAATATTTGGAGACATAGAAAACTTGAAAATAGCCAGGGTCTTCACTCATCTCTAAGCAAGCTCATCGAGTGCTTGCGACGATATGTGATCAACTTGCCAAGGCAAAATTTTTGATCAAATTTCAGGCTGATCTCGTATTGAGGTATTGGCCCCCCGTATGGCTTGACTGTCGCAGTAAGAAATGATTATATATGCCTCCTGTATGCGCATGAATATTCTCTGATTTATCCAGTGCTTTCCGGCTGCGGTACAAGGGAGGGAACGCCTGGTGGCACAGCCACGCAATTGCGTAATCAGTCGGTGTCTTCCCAAAGGGGTCGTGATTGCTACAAGACTAAGTTTTCACCCGATCGGTCTGCCAAAGAAACAGCGAGTTCGGGTAGGGTTTGGTCCCATTTGGTCCATGAAACCGACCCGCCAACTGCGCTGCGCCGTCCGCCCTGACGTTCGCTGCCAAATCCGGTGAAAGTCGCTGAAAACCCAGTTTTCACCTGATCGGTCTGCGAAAATCGGAGTGACATTGGTCAGTTTTGGTCCACGAAAACGAGGGGGCCAACTGCGCTGGGGGGCCGCATACGGTAAATTCGCTTTCCACTGAGTCCTTGAAAAGTAACTTATGAAAAGTAACTTGTGCGGAACTTGCCCCTTTCGGCAGGTGTGCCGCAAGTTAGCTTAAGTTTTCCCACGGGCTGCAAATCTAACTTGTACTAACTTGGTGAGTTGCTAACTTGTATTGCCTTCAAGTCTTATGAGAGACCCTTGTAAATTTATTCTATCTTCCTCTACTTCTATATTAGCAAGAATACACATCTGTAAGAGCACTGCATGCACCATAGAGTAACTAGTAACAACTGATGCCCTACAGCTCACAGGGTCAACCTGACTCAGCCAGTGTCTCTGGTGTGCTGGATATATGCTCTCTTCCTCATGTATGTTCCATCTACAGGCCAAGTGTGGTCAGAAAATAGATAGGAGATGGACTGTGGAATGTGTGGGAAAAGGTTACATACTTTTCATGTCAGTCTTGCCTCAACTTAAATGACCTTCAAAACACGCTACCCATTCAACTGTTGTCTTGACCTATGAGTTAAGAAGTGAACTGAAGGTAGCACAAGTTGACTGCGAGCAAACTAACTTGCCTGGCAAGTTAGATCAAATTAACGCGAACAAATTAACTTAGATGCCATCAGTATCAGTTACCACCAGTTTGTCTGTTTCTCCCAAGTTCAACAACCCTGTTCTCTTCAAACACTCCATTCATCGAGTTGAACTGCAAGATGCTAATTTAATTGAAGGTAGCCAAAGCTAACTTAAGCGAACTTGTGGGCCAAGTTAGACCAAGTTAACACGACCAAACTAACTTATGCCATCAGATGGCATCAATCCTCGGCCAAAATCAACTTGTATGATCAATTCATGCAAGTTAGCATCTCGCAAGCCTCAAGACGTACAAAGACTCAAACTGAGAGTATTCAATGATTAAATAACATCTGCACATCAAGTCAGGGTAATATTTTGAGCTGAACATTGGCTGGATTTGATTTTTGGGGCACTTCACATGTTCGGAGATGCAATCCAGGTACAGCTGTCATCAGGGGAACACCTGACATGAAAAGGTTTGGTCTGATGTTTGAGCAGTCATACACTCAAGGAAATCCCACACACCCTTCATCATCCAAAGTCAAAAGCAAGTTAGTTCAACTTTGGGGTAAAACAGCTATTGTACTTAGAATGCGTTGGTTCCAGCCTCAGTGCTTGGCTGTAGTGGACACGGAGGGGGTCGGAGTGGCATCGGATCAGCAGATTGTTTATATGTAGTTGACCACACATGTTGTACCTCTCATTCGCTTCCTTCACGTTCGTCTGAGAGGTACGTGTTCTACGCTCTTATACACTACGTTCCGCCGTCGGCTAGACTCAGTCTGCCGAGGTCCGTGTAGCCGAGTCAAGATGCGGCTAGCCGATCACACAGCTATGTGTAGCCGGCCACGCACAGCCTGTGTGATCGGCTGGCCGCATCTTGACTCGGCTACCCAGACCTCGGCAACTGAGCCTAGCCGACGGGCGGAACGTAGTGATATTCACACAGACACTTACATTTACCTAGTACTTGTATTTACACCCAGTACCAGGTAATAAGATTCACTTCCTTCACGGTCGTCTGAGAGTACTTGTATTTACATCCAGTACCAGGATCTCTCAGAATGGGCATTGTATAAGTACCCATGTTGCCTAGATCTGACGTACAAATAATATCTTTGCAAAATGAACTCAACCTCGATGTCCTACACCTCCAATGTATCTCTTCGCCAGCTTGAACTTACTCCCAGCAGAACATTAGTCACAACAACATGGATCATTGCCTCAAAGCATCATAGGACTGCAAGAGACTCATATTTGAGGTGATATTAGGCGCTAGGATGGCACCCCATAGGTACCGGGACGAAAGAACCATTAACATGTAACTTACTTATTTTAACTCAAGTTAACTTATTTGTGCGGAACTTGTACTTATGCGGAACTGTGCAGGTAAATTTAACTTGCCCCGCCACAAGTTAGTTACAAGTTACTTGTGGCGGGGCAAGTTAGTTTACATAAGTTACTTGTGCAACGATCGGTTTCTACCTGTGTCTTCTGGACTCTTGCTGTGTGTTTGAAACGAACAGAACACACTTTTGGTTGAACATAACGGAACGAATTTGGAACGCCTACGGAACGGAACAAACGGGACGAATAGGACCTTGTTGGAAGGATTTTTGGTTTTGAACGTACGACTATCTTCAATTGGATTGCAAGTGTTATATACTTTGATGCGAACCCCCCGAACTTGCGCGACCAAAGCGTTGTCTAGGTGTTGGACTCAATTGTTTCTGTTGGTTGGATTCGGTTTAGGTATCACTGCTGGTCAGTGATTTGGTTGGGTTGGGATGGGATTTTTTTTTTGAGTTCACACTTCAACGCGCTATGAGCATTTCAGCCTCAATGGCTCAAATCTGAGGAATTTCCTGACGAAAATTTTGTGATTACTGACGTCGATGGGCATGCTGCATCGAATGAACTTCGCGCGGACTGCTTTCTGTCATTATCAGTCAAAATTTGGTAGCAGGCTCTGCCGCTTGTCCGCCTCACCGGCCTTTATTCTTTGTACATGAGTGGTATATACATCGTCAAAGCGAAGGAAAGCAACACACTCAAAACGTCTTGGTCCACGCAGCCACGTCGAGCCCATTCTGCCGCGAACCCTTTATCCACGGCATCTCCTGTATCCAATTGTTAGCAAGACACGCCCATAGACGAGCATACAACTTACGAGGAGCTCCGCCAGCCCCATCCGCCGCTCCCCATCCTTCTCCAAACAGGACATCGACAAACTCTTCCGCATCGGACTCGAATTTTCTTGAAGGCAGCCGAGGCGCGGGGCTCGGTGACGATCTGGTGCATGAGCTGGATAATGCTGATTGTTGTGCCCGCCGTTTTCTTGCAGCGAGGCGCCCTCGCTGCGTCTTCGTAAGCGCCGTTTAGCTCCGGGTGAGGTGAGTGTCTACACTGACTGAATTGTCGACAGGGAGATCGAATGGCATGCAACATACTGGGAGCGACGATCGGTGATCTGCCGGAGTTGTTCGCTCGCCCTCACACTCGGAATCCGAGTTGTTATCCGAGTCAAAGGAGGGGAACTGCCCGACAATAAGTTCGATAAGTGTTATGCCCAGCGACCAGATGTCCGATTTGATAGTGTGCGCGGCGCCTTGTATGCGTTCCGGCTGTTGATAAATTCAACACCAGCAGGAGCTTTATGAGCTGAATATCAGCATAGGAAGTATAGGCAACGCACACTCATGTAGATCGGCGTGCCGACGAAAGTATTGGCGATATTGATGAGCTCTGTGGGAAGGCCAAAGTCACAGAGCTTGATGTCGCCTTGGGAGTTGCAGAGGATGTTTGAGGGCCTGATGTCTGCAACGAACATTTTATTAGTGACACAGAGGAGGCTCGTTCCTCTACAGTAGCGCACCTCGGTGGACAATACGGTGCTCGTCACACAGGTAACGCTGTCCCTCAAGGACCGCGACGGCGACCTTGCCAACCACCTTCACGTCGATGGGCCCAATGCGCTTGTATATCGCGTCGAAGGAAACCCTTGTCCATGAACTCCATCCACAGGCATATATTCGGCTCTGCGAGGTACGCGCCGTAGGACGAAATGATGAAGGGCGAGTCGCAGTGGCTAATGATTTGTAGCTCGCGCAGAATCTGCTGTCGCTGAGTGCGCCGTACATCAAAGCGCGGACCGACTAGGACGACCTGCAAGCAGGCAGTCAGTCTCGGCGTCTGTGGGAATCACCCTCGCCCAGGGGTATATTAGACGGCGTTCTGGATGGCTCGCAACGCACCTTCTTTGCCATGATTGTCCCTGTCCCCACATGCTTTACCTTCATAACACTAGTCCTCCCGCCATTCCCGCTCCCCAGTTCCTGCAGACTCGTAAAATCTTTGTTCTCAAATTCGCGCTTCTCGGTATTCCCGTGGAGAGCTGCGTGTGTGCTGGACAGCAAAGGTAATGTCGTGGAGTGTGGAGTTGCAGCGAGCTGAAGGCCGGATCGGAGGGGTGTTAGACGGTTTCCATGTGGGGCTGGAGCTGGAGGTCCAATTGGGGCGACGGCTCGTGGTTCTAATGGGGCAACGCGGCTGGGGACGGGCTCCGAGTCGTTCAGCGACAGGCTGGCCGTGCCAACGGGGAGCTGCAGGGCGCGGAAGTTGCGCTTTTTGCGAACGGACATGATGAGGGTGGAAGAAGAGAGTGAGCGCTAATCCATACTGGGACCGCGGGAGTTTACAGAATGCGGTGCCGATCTTTCAGATCTGTCGAACATCATGAGCTGCAGACGCCGGCGTTTGAACCACCGAACGCTCTAGGACCCCGAGGAAGTGTCAGCCATGACGGTATAACACTGTAGAGGCAGGCCCCACTGGGGATTTGTTATATCATGTGTCTCTCGGGAGAGACCAGATATGATATATCAATGTCTCTCCCTCAGAGGCGCCATGATATATCATTCGAGAGACAATTCCCTTTTAGGAATCCCTCCCGCGTGTCTGTGCACACGCCTCTCCACCCGCCCGGCCGCTTGCCGCCCACCGCCACTCCGTAGCACGTGGCTGTGCTCCCGCCCAATCTATTCCTGGATGTGATACTTCCGACGATCAGATTGCACATCCTTGATTATCACGAACCGTTGGGGGTACATAATCGGCGGGGTTCGCGCTTCCGCCCTCAATCGCTGCGCGTTGGCGGGTGGCGATACAACATCCGTTGCTTGTCTGTATTACTTACACATGCTCTCGGCTCTTCGCCAGCACCACCAACCTGATCGCCCGTCCTGCTCGGCTGTCCCCTCGTTTGCTCTCTCACTGCAACCTCGGGCCCACCCTAGATGTGGCTACGGCCTCATAAACGGTCCTTTCTTTGACCCCGCCGGCTATTCAGCATCATACAGGGCTTAGAATCCCCGCACCAGCTGTGCGTTCCCGCCGCTTGCTGGCACGCTTCAGTAGCCAGGATCAGTCCCCGGGACTTATGCTATCTTTCAACATATTTGCTGCTCTCTATTTCATCTTGTAGGCTGTGCTCTGCAAGCGCAACAGGCCGTTTTCATTCCGCTCCAATCCTGCCGTTCATTACGATTGTACCATGGGGTGGGACACCAAGTTTGTGTTCCTTGTTGTCTACCTTGTTCCTGCTGTGCTGACCCACGCCGCCGCTGCCTGCTGCCTGCTGCCTGCTGCCCGCCACCGCCACTGCCACCCGCCGCCGGCCCTCTCGGTGCGTTGCGCTTCATACATTGCTTACATCTCTCATGAATTGACATTGCGGAACAAAATGCGCTCCTGCTTCTCGCCTCGCACGTCCCTGCTCCACACCAGATGCTGGTGTACTGCTCGGTACTCGCATGCCTCGCCCCCGTATCCCAGTCCCCAAGCGGCGGGCGCACTGTTCAAGCTGCTGCCTGCCGATGTTTGGATCGTCAATGGACCTCGGTGCCGATGCGTTGAGCACTCTTTCATCTGCTCTGTGCATTGTGTTGTTCTGTGACTCTCTTCCTGATACACAGTCCCTGTTTCCCGTAACACACTAATCAATGAATGTACCAATCTCTTTTCACATCCTTCGTGCTCGACGCTGTTTTTTTCAACAAGGCGCTTAATGCTGCAGAATAAGCGCCTGTGGTGATGGATTCGCTCTATTGGTTCGGCTATGTCGGCTCGTTCCCGGAATACTCCGAACGCAATAAAAAACCTTGCACCCTGAGCGAGACCCCTCAGTAGATGCTCAGGAGGATACGCATGGGCGAGAATACACCACAGGTGCATCGTCTGACTCGAATTTACGCAAAACTATCGAGGCCCGAACATTCTTTTTGTGATTCGAACATCTATGCACTCAAAAGTTCCAAGTTTCGGCTGTGTTGATACCCAGGAGCACAATGAAATGCCCATGCAGCAAGAAACCGATTAACAATGAGCCCATGAACGATATTGATAGGTATTGGGAACAATATATGGTGGCCCATGTTGGTTATTCGGTGCATGATCATGGGAATGAGTTACTATTACTGTTTTAGGTACTAATGATGCGACTGATGGATTCAACATTTTATTCTGCTTGCAATACTGGATCGTTCATCCCAAATCTTGGCATTTCAGTCCATTGCATGTGTATGAGTCTGTCACTGACTTTCCCAGATTTCTTTCAGCGTGTTCCATCAAGATATTAGTGTAATTTGATGTCGGGTGTTCATTCGAATGCTACAGGCCTCCTACATATGCCGCAACTCCAATCTTTCTTAGGTCACTTTGACTACTCTCTTACTCCTCATAAACATCTGCTTTCCAGAAAACTGGAGAGGCAATACCGCTGAATCCAAATGTCTTCAACCCCCGGCTACTTTCAACTTACAAATCCAATATTCCGTGGGCAGATATGGTTGGTAAGTTTAAGAAAGTCTGTCTGTTCAGAATTTTAGTTGGTTGAGGGAGAGAACAAAACAAAATAAAACGGCGTGTGCTCATCCATTCGGGAACGGTGGCCCGGGCTTCCCGAATTCCTTGCCGTCGATGCCGATGCCAAGACTTTGCCACGTAACACCTCTTTTGCTTCACTCACTTCATTTCGCTCGACCCTCAAGCCCATGGTTGGGGCTCTCTCGATCCGCTGATATCTACGACATGATCAACCACATTTCAGAACTCTTCTTGACGTCTCCCCACGGCATGTAATTCTTTGGATAATCCTTCCTTGCCATCTTGTACCAACGTGTGTTTCTTTCCGAAGCTCATTTTTCTTTTGTACGGTGTGTCAAGCACATTCGATGTCTTGGCACGTAGCGAGCGCCGTTCCGTGTCGCACTGTCTGGGTGATTGTTCCGCTAGCTCGCAGCGGCGGTATATACTACTCAGGACGTCGCTACCCAGTATCGGCGCAAGCGATGTGCAGCTCAGTCTGCTTCTCTTTCGGATGGCATACGAAGATAAGCCCATAGGCCGTGCCGTATGCGCGGCGGGTTGAGGTTGTACTGCACGCGCGCCCATTCATTCGGCCCATCGTGTTCCGCCAGGTAGCTGTGGCGCTGAGCGGTGCGGCTGAGGCGTACGCCCGCTGGAATGGAGGGGGTCCACGCTGCATCAGCGGCACATGCATGAGGAGCCAGTATGGTGGGAGCGATCACCCGCGCTGTAGCGGCAGTTTGTACCCTGGGCCTGCGAGGTGGTAGGAGAAGAGGCTCCAGCACAAGGCCCTGGTGCAAATTTGTGCAGCGGGGTACGCCGAAATGCAGTGTGGTATTGAGATTCACATATTATATATTCTTTGCAAGGCCTTTTTGCGCTGTCTCCCTGTACATAGTAGATGTTTATGATGTCTTTTACTTCCTCAACTTTCAGCGGGAACGATTCAGAGAATTCGGGAGGCTGTCAAAAACAATTTCCTAATTGGGTTACCGCGGTTGTCAAGCTCGACGCTGTCGTCAGCAGCGAGCACGCATGATTCGGTAACGTCCGCGGGGGAGACGACCGACATTTGATGAGCGACGCGGCCCCTGCCCAAACGGTATGTGCTCCGAGTGATGTACCTGACGAAATTGACGCGAATCTCGTTTTTTTAGCGAGAAAACACCTGAAAGCACTTTCTCCAGTTGGTATACGCTCAACGTTGTCGCCGACGACGAGCTCAATGGTCTCAAAACCTCAGACAATGGGCAGGCAGTGCCTGCCGCCGTCTACCCAAAAGGGAGCCGGCTCTGGCGTGATATATCAGGTGTGTCTCTCTCACCCAGAGATCTGGATATATCACCATTGGTCTCTGGGAGAGATGGTGATATATCATTCCCCCAGTTACTGTTGGTAGAGGCTTATCCCTACATGTATATTCGAGGTGCACAGATCTAGCCTACGTGGGATGAAGTCATAGGTGAATATTTCGCCACTGTCTGCGGTGCTGACGAGCATGTAGTCGGTCGAGACATTGGGAACGATACCTGAGATAGCGGAGCAAGGGACCGTGATCGTGGTGTTTGTCCAATGTCGGAGGCGGCGTGCAAGGTAATCATTGATCGTTCAAGATGCGGGTCATTGCTGTGTGACGCGCATCACGCGCCGCCTTGTTGTGTACCGCCCCTTTTTGGCCCTTTACTCCCCGCCATGGTCGGTTCCTCTCACCCCTTCGCCACTTCCCGGTTTATCCTCGACGAGTCACTCTCCGCCGCCTTCCTCTCCGACGTCCACTGCATTTCGCGCGAAGAGTCCATCCCACCGGCACATCTCTCCTCCTCTGTGGACCACCCCTCCGCCGACTTGGCTCGATGCGATGCAGAGATCGCACCTCACGTCTCACCGCCAAGTCCTGCAAAATCTCCACGACACCGGCCCGCAGTCTGTGGACTCTCTATCCGATGGCTGCCAGTCGAGATTCTGACCGACATCTTTCGGCGCATCTGGGTAGACTTTCAGTCATACAGATGCCCATTTGAGTTGATTCTGGCCGCATTGGCACCCCTTCTGGACTTGTCGAGGGTTTGTGTGCGGTGGCACGCCATCGTTATAAGCACACCAGAACTATGGACGGACATCTAGGTCAGCAATGTCCAAGCCCGCGGTTCTCATAATCTTCCCGTCGCCAAGGGGCTGCTCCAATCGGCTCTGCAACGCTCTCGTGATCTTCCATTGCGTATTCACGTTAAAAACTACGCCCGGTACAACACCGACCGTAACAAATCCTTGCTGGACAATGCGGTTCTCAATCTGTTGTCAAACGCATCCTCGCGCTGGAAGACGACAAAGTTCGTCTGCTTTCAAGAGGATATCTTCAACTGCGACGTGGAGCATCGGCCGCCCCTCCTCGAGGCATCTTGACATCAGCGAATGGCGTCATAATGCGTCCAGAAACCTCCTGGATCGATTTCGGGACTGCCACCACTTGAAAACTCTATCATTTTAATGCCAGAATCGACGCATCTATACTCGCTCTGGAGCAAGTGTCTCCCGTTCGAATCAAGAGCATACCATTTGACCAGATTACAACCACTCTCCATTATCTTCGCCAACTTTCTGCGAGCGCTTGGTTGGGTACCTTTGTTGCGCACAATGCCCGAGTCAACAAGCACTGCATTTTGACAGGGTCTGGACCCAACTTAGCCGAGATATGACGAATCTCGGCTAAGTTGGGTCCAGAACCTGTCAAAATGCAGTGAAGGACATGCCGAGCCTCCCTAGCACACTGCTGGTTCCTCAATTGAACAGGCATTTAAGTTAGCTACACTTTTTTAAAGTATCTTAATACACATAAATTGGCCAGAAACTGAATTTTATATATTTGATTTGTCATTTGACAAAATCTCTAATCTAATCTATCAAAGTTCAAATAAATGTCCATGAAACTTCGAGTATTGCTCTGCCTTTCGCTGGCAATGAAGTGCAATATAAAAAGTAGGGAATAAATGGCCTTGAAGTGAGTGTCAAAACCATAGCTATTGAGGCAGTCAATAAGCCTGTTGATACTTTAGATTTAGAACTAAGTTTAGAGGGAAATGAAATAAGAAGTATAGATTCTCATTTAAAGGGGTATTAAACTGAATACAAAGCTTCAGGTTTCAGACACGACTAAACTCATCTGCAGACCATCTGCAGACCATCTGCAGATCATTGTCATCATAAAATGTTAGGCAAAAATTCATCATGACAATGATCTGCAGATGATCTGCAGACTATCTGCAGAATGTCTGCAGATGAGTTTAATGGTGTCTGAAACCTGAGGATTTTTATCCAGTTTAAAACTCCCTTAAACAAGAATCTATACTTCTCATTTCATTTTCCTGTTCAAAGCTGTGACTGTGTCTTGGCACAGCCGAGTTCTGTGATACAGAATGGCTGCCTAACGTAGTAAGGGCATTTGTTGGGTAAATCAAAAGGAATCGAAATTACCAGATATATAACAAAGATAGACAAAGAAAAAAGGGTGGCCACAGAAAGGCTGTCATAGGGGTGCCCGGAGTTTAACCTCCCGGGCGTACTGACATGGTGGTATTTCGGAATCGTTTATTTTACTCCCATTCACGCAAATGATGAGGACTCCCGGGGATATGTATTCCGGCAAAATGAATACTTCTGGTCTGCGTTGTGCTCGATCCATCAAATTCTGTATTTGGATCCGCGGCCGAATGCAAGTTGAGCATCAGACGAGAGACCATGACGACCGATAACCTGTAAGGAGGAGTTCAGGCATTTTCAGAGGTACAATCGGCGCAAAGCAGCACCCACATCGCGCTGAACCAGGAGAGACTTCCAGAGGTGCGTATCTGGTTTGGTTCGAGTTTATTGTATATCACATTGGAGCATAATAGAGACTGACATCACCAAACTACATGGGTGCGGGGCCCAAAATATCAGTAGAATTCTGAATGGGTTCAATTAACGCACATATTGAATTAAGATGTTTGCAAGATTGGCAAGCGTGATTATCCTGAGATTGTTTTTTACATGGATTTCCTGACAATTATTTTGGCAGTCTTGTCTCTCACCCGAAATACATAGCGCCTTGATTTTCAGTTCATTATCGGAAACAGAGAACGGGAGTGATCGCAGCTCACCATCTCGTATCAAGACTTGCCAAAGAGATCCAGACAGCGTGGGCCCCCCTCAGCTGTTGGAATCCCCGGTACAGAGTGAGTCCCAAAATGATGAGGTCCAGTCCAAGTCTAAGAAGAGCCTTTGAGTCGGCTGAAGGAGGACAAAGTTGCTCATACAGTGCCTCCCTACTACCGCGGTGCCTGGACAACATTGAGGTGGGAAAGAAAGGGCCAATGTGGTTGACTCACGCAGATAACTGATATAGCCACGGTGAGAGTCATGCTTGGCTTGCCTGTGGGGGAGAACTCACCGAACCCTCGGTTGTGCAGTATCGCATATCGCAAGAGTGACGTGGACCTTAGGTACGTTCACATTCGAAGAAACTGACCACTGATCCAACGCAAATTGGCACTTGTCGTGAGCAATGCAAAATAAAGGTCGCCTACCACAGCTATCCCAACTAACAACAAACAAGCCGAGATCCAGAAAGCCAGCATGCGTTTGTTGCGACTATACATTGCGTAGACACGAAGCATTAGGGTCCCTGTAGGTTAATGAGTGCATCTCAAGTTGATTGAAGAACGTTGTCCTAAAAGTTTTCGGACATACATGCAACTGCGAACTCTAAGGCCACAACAAGAAGCCCATGCACTGTGTCCAATTGGTTGCACCTGTCGATGTGTACATGAACCCGGAATTTTGCATTTAAGAAGGAAGGAAGTACGTCTGCATTATGAGAAAATTAGGAGGAACTGTTGAATCGACTAAACAACGCACCTTGGGAGAAAAGTTTCCAAACAAGAGAAAAGCCTCCGCGATGTTACCAAGAATTGCAGAATAGCGTATGAGGAGAAACCAGGCAGATCCGAGCTCGTTTCCGCGGACCCAGATGTACATGACCTCGGAGCTCAGAGTGAGCAAATAGTCGTAGATAAATACTGCTGTAAGAACGTGAATCTTGGGGATCTCATCTGTTTTGTAACAATCTCACCGAAGCCAGCAAGCGAGACAGAGATCCTCAGGCGTCTGTTCATTCATTAAATCCGTGCATTCAGGTCTTCCTATACGCACTGATCCTGTGCAAATTCAACATCGTCTAGAGTAGCCATCGGAGGTAGTGAAAGAGGGGAGGAGGAAGAATGATCAGACGAGCGATTCGGCATCTACTTATTTCCGCATCCCCTCTGATTTTGATAACTACCTTGGATACTGGCTATTTTAGAATGCACACAAAGTGTTAACGATCTGGCGGGCGTCCGGGAGAGCTCGAGCTTTTATTTGTTCATCACCCGCTTTGATGCATAGAAGAGCAGTAGGGGTTTCTGATGGTTTGTTAGCGTGATTAATTTGATATCTACTCAAACATATATTGCACAAGCGCTACTTACGAGAATGATTTTTGGTTCTAAAGTGTCAAAGCAATAGTTTTTCCAAACAAACGGCGGTTCGCCTTCACGCCTGGCTCACACTTGATTAAGGAAGATTATGGAGGGTTTGTTGTATAGTATATCTCGCTCTTATAACATGATGCTTGTCCGTCTATCCAAAGCTTTTTTAAACTCTACATGGTCAGCTTGCTAAAAGAGACAGCCGCTGCAAAACAATTGCCTTACGGCTAGAGACTTCCTTGAGCGCGCTCTTGTAGACGTTCGAGGACATCAACCGACACATCAGTGCAGAGCTAGCGAGCTTATTGCTGCTTGTTGGACTGTTGGCGGAGCATGGAGGCAGTGTCCGCAGTTTAATTGACACTGTTTGACAGACAGCAGGCATGTGTACTGGGGTTTCCCACAAGAGGGAACCGGCCATAAAATTTCGTGCGTGGGGTAGAAAGGAAGAAAGAAAGGTGTAAACTCGGAGGGAAACAAACCTTTACAATCGGATTCAGATTGTTTGCGTAATCTGACTCGGAGGACGCGATGAGGGCGTGAAGGAAAGAGATCTTGCCCAAAGCTGTTAATCTTATAGGTCAAAAATAACACCCAAATCCCTGGATCGGAGTAATATGCCCGGACGGTTGGGTAGCAAGTTCGCTGGCGGTCGCTGCTGGCCACCGGTGGATACCGGCGGCCGTTGGCAGACGCTGTTTAGCACCGTCTCTCATCAAAGTTCAGCCATATTCGCCAATCACTACTGCAAGTTGCGGGCCATCACTCTGTCTTGGCCGGCGTGATTCACCAGATTCCAGCGTATTCTGCTGGCAACCACAATAAACTGTTTTTATACGCCTTAGTTATACCCGGAATCTGTCAAAATTGTCTTCCAACAATTCCATTGCTCATCTCGGCAAGCTGCACCAGGTGCTATGCAAACAAGCGGCCACCTTCAACACTGCTGCTGAATTCAAAATTCAATATTCAATACACATCCGCACCATCGAACGGGACAGGGTTTTCCACCGCCAGGTCATTTACCACGGGGATTGATATTAACCCATGCAATGTTCCATCATATATGCTGAAAAGAAGTAGATTCTCTGCAAGCTAAATAACAAGGTAGTTTTGGCAAGGACGGCCAGTAGACACCATCAAATCCAGTGATATTCGGTGGAAATTAGGGAGTTTGTGCAAAAGCCGCATGAGCCACATGCGGCTTTTGTGCATTGTGCAAGCCACATGATAAATGAAGAATTTGTGAGTGGATTGATGTTGATTTTGATGAGATATGGTAATTTAGGTGCTATCCAGTACGTTGAACCACTTACCAAATGTAATATGCATCATTTTCGACATCATTATTTGGCTTCTCCACAGCCGCTGTGCGGCTATGGCCATGATGCTGCCTAAAAAGGCCATTCTCCACGCTTCTTTTCCCACATGATGCCGGAATCAATGCCGACAGCTTTCATATCACTGATATAAAAGTTTTAAATTGATAGGGAGACGAAAGCCGCACGGTGCCGCATGTGGCTTTGCACAATGCACAAAAGCCACATGCGGCTCGTGTGGCTTTGCACAACCTCTCTATTGTCGCGCGCGCTGATGGATTTCATGGTGGATTCTAGCAAAATTCACCGGAAAGCACCGAGACCATGGGCTTTCTGAGCTGGCGGCTTTCGGTAAAAGAGAGAAGGAGAACCAGCGGCGGCCACCGGATTCCACTGGCATTATGGTGTGGAGGGGTCGGATGGCCGGCATGTGGAAATCCATCCACGCGCTGGTATCGACTTTACAGTAGTTTTATTTTTACCATCAGTTACAGCATTGTTTGTAACGTAAATACTGCCAGATCATCACCTTTCTGCTGCAAACCACCACATTCATGACCAGTGTAGGGCTCCATGCCCAGGAGGGATTCGGTGTCCCTCTGTCCTCAGTCTTCTGAATTCGCCAGTGGGCATCCTAGCCACCCAACCCCCACGAATCGCACCTTACGACACTGCCGTCTTCACACGGCATTTTTCCCACTTCTTTACTCTGTTTTTATCGTGTTTTCGTACTCTACGGCTCGGGACCTATTCCCATACTTTCTTCCCATCGTTCGCTCTAACCCTACCCGGATCACCGACTCTTCACAAGAACCTACAGGCTGGGAAAATCCCTCCGCCACAATGGTGTTCGGCAGTGGCGGCCGCCATCAGCCAATGCCGCCCAGTGCCGATGAGCCGGTTGCTACCTCCGCGTATATTACTGCTGGATCGAATGTAATTCTGATGCAAGGGCTAGCTTCCGGACCTCAGAAATGGAATTGGAAATAGGATGGACATACGGGAGCTGCCGGAGAGTGGGAGAAAAGAAGGATGTAAACATGTGCACATAAAATCACCACATCTGCTTAAGATACAAGTAATACAAGAGGTGACCGATCTCTGGATCTTGGCCACTGTTCCCACGACCACCCACCCCCCCAAAAAAGGAAAGTGTTTGGTTCAGGCAAACAGCGGCGATCAGCGGCATCGCTTCTCGCTTCCCTCTGCGCAGCCTGCTGCAGCCTGCTGCCCAGTTGCTGGCAGCGCGCGTAATTCTGTGCTTGTCCGGATTCTAACGCGTCAAATCTAATCAGTATGGAAAACTGATCCTGTAATACTCTGCCCCCACCACCGGTACATAATACACGTGTAGAGGCTCTTTCTTGTGATTCACCACGCGACGCGTCGTGTCCATCTGTCCACACCAATGGACAACATCTTGAAAGGGGAGAAGCCAGAGAAGGGACAAGCTCCCTGGAGGTCTAATGCCTAAAATGCTTTAATTATTTCTTGTGTAAATAGCAGTCTTGCTGACACTTGGAGTCTAACTCATCCTGAGCTCAAACCTAGTCATCTTGAATATTGTAGAGCAATGAGAACAGCTTGTGATTCATTGTCTCCCAAATTCCGGTCGCACTCCGCACCCAAACCAGCCGCACATCAGCCGTTGATGTGCCGCTGTCACATAGGACAGCTCACGTAACTTTGATGGTAGCCAAGATCCAGATCTTGGTCACCTCTTGGAGTAATAGAGGGGTGCGTGACACGTGACAAACGATTTGAATGAAATTTACGGTATCATGATGATCAAGTCTTCGCTGCACAGGTTTTGGTCTTTTGTCTCGATCTATCTCTGCAGCTACGACGGAGGTGCACATTTCATCACACAGTCTTTTTCTGACGTGGAATCTCGGATAGTCGGGTTTCACCTACGTTGGATCGAAACTCAGCCTTGTAAATCGTCCTAGCTGATGTGTTTATTTCAGGACCTTCTGTACAGCCAATGTCGGAACCAAAGGCGTGGACAAAAAAATTCTGTTTGAGATGTTTCTAAAGAATTCTTGATATCTCAGTCAGTTCTTCCCCAATTCACATGAAAACTGGATAGATATACTCGGCTAATTCATTCGCAATTCTCGATAGAAAAGAATTTATGAAAATGTTATGTATTAGGCAATTTCTGCTTTGTGGCTGCTTTTCCACCGAATACCGTCTAGGATAGCCACAACATGTCCCAGTGACCTAGGATTTTGGGAGGGACAACATGCATACCTGATGAAACATGCGATAAAGCTAGAAGTGGGGATAATTTAGTTACAGTCTCTCTAGCTCCATGGCATTCAGAGATATTACCAGGATCATATTTGTCTAAAGATTTCAGATAGTTGTGGCTCTATCTATCACATGTTTCAGAATGTATATATGTTGTCCCTCCTAAAATACTAGGCCACTTGGCCATGCTCTGGCCATGCTAGACGGTATTCGGCGCAAAAAACAGCCTGAAATCACAAAATACCTAACACATAATATTTTCCCAAATTCGTCTCTATCACTAATTGCGCTATGAATTACCTGAGTGGATCTATTCAGTTTTTATGTGAATTGGTGAAGAGCTGACTGAGATATTGGGAATTCTTTGGAAACATCTCAAACAGAACTTTTTCATCCATGCCTTTGGTTTCCGACATTGGCTGTAAAGCGCCGAAACTGTCAATTTGGAGCCCACCCCCCTTGTCTTCCTCTCTCATCTCTGACCATCCATGGACGACACGATGCATACCCACTCCTGTTGAATCCCACCGCTCAGCTGGACCTGGACATTGTCAGACACGCCTGGTGACCTTCTCCGCCCCATTGAAGTTGATCGTGCCTGACGCATGAGCCCCTACAACCACAGCGCGCGCGACATCAATATACGCGATTTGTACTACCCATGTCACCTTCACGACTGTGCCCCCTTTGCCGGATGGTAGGTTTGGAAAGACATTGGTACGGTATGCCGAATGAGGGATAGACTTCCGAAAAATCCCCCTGGGTGATATAGATTGCTGAATGAAATATGTATGGACTACGACTCTGGTATTCTCGATCTTCTCCACGAGCGGGCATGTGTACGGCGGGTGTATTCTGCCAAAAGTCGAAACTGACGGTGGCCGTGTACCAATGGGACGGCACAGAGGACGGTGAGAGCTCTTTCTCTCCCAATAGCTAGAGTCTCTTAACGATTTTCGTAGGAATGGCAGCAAAGTATTGCGAAATATGGGTCGATTCGGCAAGTTTTATATTAACATTGCAGGTTTGTTCTTTAACTTGTGCACCCGAATATCATTCAAATTTGGGAGACATCAAAATCGAGTAATATGCGCGCTACAATATTCTATGATGGTGTGTCCTATGCTTTCGAATTGACGATATCAGAATCGACAATCCAATTAGATCTGATACTCTTGCGCAAATTTTAGACCTCTACCGGCATTCGCCAATCTTAACCGTTTATGTTTACACGTGCAGTGTATGTATTTCCATTGCATTCCATCTACTGCATCTCATTCGTTGAAAGATTACAGATTTTAAGGTGACACACTTGTCCCGGTTGACCAAGTTTCTCACATTGGCAAGCGATTAGCGTGGTTCAAAGTCCCCATTTTCATCTCATTTTTATCCCATTTTCGTCTCATTTTTGGTCTCATTTTCCAAAGAGGAAGACAAGAAGGAAACGCAAAAAGGAGCATTTTTCATGAAAAATGAACTTCAGACCCCATTTTGTAAGAAAAATGGTCATTTTCGTTCTCATTTTTGTGTTTTGGCTGAGGTTTTGAGTAGGAAAATGGTCATTTTTGCTTCCTGCTTGCAATTTAGCTGGGGGGGGGGTTTCAAAGTTGCTCACTTTCAGCTCATTTTCGACTTCATTTTATTCTCCTTTTCAGCCGTTTTTGGTAATTTTGGCTGTGAAGTGGCAAAAATGAGACCAAAAATGAGCTCAAGATGAAACAGAAAATGGTCAACTTTGATCGACACTATTACAATCCCTTCCGAATTCCAAGAAGGACCAGTGGGCTCATCTATTCGGATGCCTATTTCCTTATGTATTGTTTCAGTGGTGGATAAATTGCACCCTTTGGATACGCTGCACGACCGGTCGGATCTGTGCAGAGCTCCTATCACTCACATCAGGAAAAACCCAAATTGCTATCGGCTCTATGAACAGTTTTATAGCCCCACATAGATGCCATAGACACCATAGACAGTTGCTATGGCGTCTATGGTGTCTATGTGCATTTAGGAAAACCGCTCATAGAGCCTATAGCAATTTGAGTTTTTCCTGATGCAGGAACAGCACCTCTTCGGAATACGACCTCGATCAGGATGCCGTACCACTTTGCATCGAGGGAAACTTGAGTGCATCGGTCACGGACGCCATGGCCATCGACGCGCTTACCAATCGAGGCATATCACGAAATATGTAACTACAATCTACGGCATTCGAGACACGTCCCCGTTTCCCACTCACATACCCGTGAAACCGGGATTAGTTGTTCGCTGTTGCTCCACCAGTCAACCCGAGGACTTTATTATTGAAATGGCATCCGTGCCTCTATTGTTCAAGATCATTTTTGTGGTCGAGTTCAGACCAATCAATAGGGAAACAGAATGGATGATGGGTGGACACGGTATTTTGTCTTGAGCTAATCGAGGGTCACTTGTGCTGACATCATTTCAAGTTTTCACTCTAGCGATGCATTCAATGCACGTTTCGAGACATTTGTATCTCCTCAGATCTACTCGGAGAGGGTCAACGCATGGTGGCTCGCTCAAGCGAATCATATTTTCTCTCGCTTCGGGATCACATCCAGCCTCGAAGATTATGGTTGTCCCTTCGATAGATCGTTCAGTTGATGTCCGTCCTGAGCTCTCTAAACAGTTCTTTTGGATGAAGTGTATTTCATGCTCCAAAAACCCCCGAAAACAGAACATCCTCCTCCTGCATGCTTCCTTTTTCTCTGCCCGGAAGGTGATTTCAAATCGGCCCCGCATAATTCACTTGGCCGGATTGTCCCGCCTATTAGTCTCTAGATTCATCGGGTGTCAACCGCCTCCACGCACAAGAGGCAGCGCGGCTTGGATTCCGCACAATCCAACTGGATACAGAAGTTTTTGGGACATGATAGCACCTACGCTGGCCTCTGTCAGTTCCACCATGCAAAGGGGTTCGATCCAGACAGCGAGGATGCCTGGCATTTAGGTGGTACCAACTTTTTTTCAAATTATCCAACGAAATTGATGTCCGGTTCGCACACGGTAAGTTGACCATCTCAAACTGAACCGCTCTTGTTGGCTAACAAATTCCACAAGTGACTGAGGCAGATTCTGATGCGAAGATTTTTCCTTGCATACACGGACTACGAGTCTGAAGAAACATGTGGTTCAGTCGACGAGGATGATGGTAAGTCCAATTACACTCCTAACAAATCGAGAACGGATGATGAACATTCAAATCCAGATGGCCATGATTATGAGGAGCAGAGTCTGTCCACAGAAGACCGTGTAGAAAACGGGGAGAGAGCTCCTGCGAAGCGTCCATTTGACGAAACCGCGGTTGGCACACACGAGTACATTCAATTTAGCCTCTTCCCTTCTCTTCGTTAATTCATTCATCAGGAATACCATGACCTAGACGGGGAGCGGAATCCTTCAAGACAAGCTTGCACTGTGAAGTCTTATGCTCGACGAGAAGGCGCAGCTCATTGAGATGCACTGTCTCTGTGTTTTCACAAAAGAAGATTTAATTGACCGGCTTGAACCAATTGAGCTTGCTACAGAGTTATGACTCGACCAGCTCTGGCTAAACAGCCGCGTCTTTCCAACTGAGATATGGGTTTCCTTGAAGGATTGTCAGGGTCTATTGGGTCCTCCATGGAAATGCTGAATCATGGCCCTCTCAAGCCCCATTCGGTTTATGCTACCTTGTCTCTTTGATACCACTAGCACTGGTTGTGTTTCTTGTGCATCAATAACCGAAATGGAATATAGATGCTGTGTGACTCTATGTTGACTTGTGATTCTCTGCTAAGGTAGGTGACAGTCACTCCCCCGGCAAGCAGTCACATGACCAAAGCGTGACAGTGATAAGGCTCGGCCGACACAAACATTGGGCAAAAAAGTAAGACCCAGGAAACCAGTGCCTTTAGATCCTCCTGAGAGATCCCTGTTTCAGAATTTCAAAATACCTCTTTTTTCATTAGAGCAGTATCACATTTTTTCAACCCATTTTTTTTGAGTGCAAAAAATGATTCTTTCAACAAATGGGTAAGGTTTTGCTTTTTTGTTGGCTCAATATTTGCCACTTATATGATATTCTCACGCTCCATATACAGTAATAATGCCCTAAAATCAGTGCCACATGAGCAACAAGATGTGTTTGAACCCCCATTTACCTTGCAATAGCTCAGGACCACTTCTCACAAGTCTTGCATTGGAAGTGATATATTTTTGAGGAGCCAGCTGGGTTATGTTAATATCCCAAAAAATCCTGACCTCAAAAACATCAAAATTGAGTGAAATCCAGCATGTTGACTTTTTGTGTCAAGGTTGTTTGCTGTGTTACGCGTGATGTGGACACACCACGTGACCGCGAATGGGGGGTGACTGTCGCCTACCTTACTTCTTCGGAATTCTTTTGACCGCAGCTCCGACTCATCATGATTGGTCAGTTAGCCCTACCGTTGATCCGCCTGTGCCACAACACGAGGTGTACTGTGAATGAGGAATTGTTTGGAATCCATTTGTCCGGTTTTCAACATTGGATGACCATTCAGAATGGACCTCCCCTATAGAAAGTCCCTCGCTCACCATTGGGTTCACCACTGACAATTACATGGAATTGTAATACTGAACAACTGAACCTACAACAACCTAGAAGCAGTTGAACTCAAGACATCACATTCAACGGGCCACCTGTCAAGCCTCAACACCTTATCATTTTACCGAAAGAGCACCACAACATGGGGCTTTCCATACTCACCTCAGCCTAGCGGACAAGTTCGGCGTCGTGGGGTGCGTTGTATGGGATAAGGATGTTCTGAGGAAATTTCATGTCGATTGAAGCGGGTATCGCGGTGGAGGATTGGTTTATGAATGGGCACGCAAAGGCATGAGATACCCTGGAGAATGTTGTACGTGTCTTTGAGCTCCTCCTGCATCCAGTTGGCTGCTAATCTATGCATTCCTCATTGTTCTCTTCTACTCCTCATCCTGGCTGGCCTTCCTACCTATCTATATTCTCTGTTGCTAATCTGTCCTGTACCAAAAGAACGTGGCTGTGTTGTGCCACAGCCCCGGTGGCTATGTCATTCGACAGCCACCGTTCTGGTGTACAGGACGGATGGGCAAACTGCATAGGTTGAAAGGATCGAAATCGGTGCGTTGATGAAAATCTTATCCAAGATTTCAACTAACAAAACCTAATTCCAGGAAACTCTATAGTGTGTTCGGGGGTTCGCGTGGCAGGAAACCATGATCGCGAATTTGGAATAAAGGTGAGTGTATGTGGCGATAGTCTTGAAGTCTCCAAAAGTATTTCTTCTTTAGTTCCCAACCAATATCTGTAACCCTAAACCGTTCCTTTTCCAAGCCGTTTCCGTAAGTTCAATCGTTCCGTTCCGTTTCCAATTCCGTTAAGAATTCCAGTAAAGTCCAACCAATTGTTCGTTTAAAACCAGAGGTGAGAGAGAGTGCCAAAGAAACACAGGTGTTAAAACCCGGTGTTGTATTGTGTCCTAATACACCATTCCGTATCCTTTTTATACCCCTATTGTTTGTACCCTACTAACTAACCAATAATCCATGTTAAACTTCTGGTCCCACAGCCTCTGTTCCCTAAGTAACCAGGGGCTATGCGCCCGTATCTTAACTGTGAGAATTCGGCGTAGTACAACAAGCCGAATATGGGTCCTACTTCGGAACCGAGGCGCAACCGCGCCGTAGTTAGGTCGCAGTAACGTAGTCACTCGCAGTAGATATATGACTCGTATTTAGTTAGTTCGACTCGTTGAATTATTTATGACTCACTTTCGTAGTATATAAGCTGTAGTAATTACCAGAATCTTACCATTGACTTCTACCAAAGTCTCAACCCAAACTTCAGTTTCGATCCAACTTCTATCAGGTTATGAGCCCCGCGCTTCTGACCGAACGAACGAAACTCTCCTTACCTGCTCTCATCTCTTCACAATGTCATTTTCTACCAACACACTATCTTCCACGGCGAAGCTGGGCGAATATTTCGCTACGATGCCAGGGTGTAAGGAGGACGGAACGAACTGGGTGTTCTTCCGTGATCGCTCATATTCGCCATCGACGCGGCAGGTCTGAGTGACCATTTCGAGGATCTCATGACCTCGGCAGAGCCGTCGCACCCACGTTTTATTGATGCCAAGAATCCAACCACGGATTGTGAAGTAAAGGAGAACAACGAGTTCTTTGAAACGGTCGGTCGTTTTCTGGAGATCAGAACAGGCCGTGATTAAACAAGGCCTGGCGACCGTGATCCCAGATTATCCCTCTTTCTAAAGGTTAAAGGGGGAGAAAACTGCGAAAGCGATGTGGGACAAAGTGAAGACTCACTTGAAAAGAAGTCCCAAATGGTCACGTGATCTGCGCCGTAAGCTTCAAGATGAGCGGTGCGCAGAGGGTGGAGATGTGAAAGCTCATCTCACAAAACTCCACACCTTCAGGGAAGACCTGGCCGCCATGGGCGCTGACCCTGGTGAGAAAGAATTCATTCGCTATAGTATTAGGTTCGCTTCCAGAGAGCTGGGAGACTTACCTTTCGGCGCTGACAGGTGCATCTGCACTTCTCGGCAAGCCCCTCGATTCCGACACGGTGCTACAAGGCATCAGTGATGAAGCCGATAGAAAGGCAGCTAAGAAAGGAAGAGGTGAGCATGATGCCGCGTTCTACGGGAACGGCGGACAGAAGCCGAAGAAAGGTGATTTGCGTTGTTTTAACTGCAAGAAGAAAGGCCACATGTCAAAGGACTGTTGGGCCAAAGGCGGCGGAAAAGAAGGACAAGGTCCTCACCGCAAGCCGAAAGACCGGGCAAATGCCGCAAAGTCTAGCAAGGATTTTGATGCCGCATGGTTATAGTAGATGAGGTCGTCGGCGACTCGGACATTGAGTTTGATCTTGATGACAGTGAGCTCGAGCCAGTTGATAGCACTGCAGATGATGAGTTCGGGACTTACCGCCTCTTCAGGACGTGTCAGACAGCGACGATGAAGCTGAGGATGACGGTTCTGATGAAGAAATAGTGAGGGAGTACGAAGTAATGGAGAAAACTTCACTCACCGTCGGAGGAGATATTTGCTGCAGTAGCGACGACTGATCCCGAATATGGCCTGGAAATCTATGACTCCGGTGCAACCAGCATTTCACTAGGACTATTCCCACACTAGCTCAACACTCATCGAAATCCTTGTTCTGCACCGCCACCATTCCCGCAAAATGCATGCGATCGGTAAAGGTGATATGTATGTTGAAGTGCCGAATGGAAAGAATCAGCATACCCGAGTCCTCGTAAAGGATGTGCTGTACGCACCGAGCATGGGAGTAACCCTGCTGTCAGTCGGACGAATCACCAGGCCGGCTATTCCCTGCATTTTCGAAGCAAGGGTTGTAAGATCTTTGACGCGAGAGACCGGTGCATCGGGACGGTCCCATTTGCTCACGGTGTGTACTGCGTACAAATGTCGGCAGCGGTGGCACCGCAAGCCTATACGGCTGCGGAAGGCCCATTAAGGGTCACAATCGATGAATTACATCGAATGCTCGGCCACTTACCGAAGGAAGCCGCGCATAAACTTGTCAAAGATCAGCGTGTCGAGGGTATTGAGATCGATGAAACGGCACATACCTCTGATGAAGAATGCGCGTCATGTCTGCACGGCAGAATGACACGGAAGCCGATCTCTAAGCCTGCCGAACGCGAGGCAAAAGGACGTCGGTGACGAAATCCACAGTGACTTGTGGGGACCTGCAACGGTTGCAACTCCACAGCACAAGAAGTATTACGTCTCGTTTACGGACGAAGCTTCAAGATATACTGCAGTTGTCTTATTAGAAGCCAAAAGCGAGACATTTGAGGCATTCAAAGCTGTACAAGCGCGTTGGGAACGCGAACATGGAATCAAAATGAAAATTTTGCATTCTGACAACGGCGGCGAATACAAAAGTCGTGAATTCGACGACTACCTTGCTAAGGATGGTATTAAACGCCGTCTAACCGTCCACGACACGCCGGAACACAACGGCGTCGCGGAGAGGTTGAATCGCACACTTCTCGAGAAAGTGCGCACGATGCTCCACAGTTCGGAATTACCGTCAAATCTATGGGGAGAAGCTTTGAAACACGCTGTGTGGTTGAAAAATCGCACCTCAACCAAGGCCCTAGGTGGAAAGACGCCGTACGAAGTCTTCCACAAGGAGAAACCGGACTTGCGCCACATACACGAGTGGGGTTGCAAGGTCTGGGTCCATCAGAATGACGGAAAACTCGGGAAACGAGCCCGAGAAGGACGCTGGCTCGGATTTGACAACGAGACGATTGACGGACAAAGAATTTACTATCCGGACAATAAGTCAATGAGAGTCGAACGAAGCGTGAGATTTCCGGACGGAAAACGCACGGGGGAGCTTTATAAAGTGCTGAATGAGGGGGAGAGGACGAAATTAGTGCTGGAAAGCCGCTGGAAAACATTCAGCACGCACCTGCGAATCCAGTCAATTCCGTTGCCCGAATCTCCGCTCACGCCTCCCGATACTCCCAACAGAGTTCCTACCCCGGAAACTCCGGACGATATCGCACCCAAGGACATTTCGAGCAAAATCGATACAAGGAATATCCTTGAAGGCGGGCGAACACGCCGCGCTGCCCGTAGTGCACGACTCGAAGTCGAAGAACCAGAGACACGAAGTCCCCTCGCAAACTTGGAGTTTGCATTTGTCGGATTGGGTGAAATGTCAGATTCCCCGACAGTCGAAGAAGCCATGAAGCGTCAGGACTGGCCGCTGTTCAAGCAGGCCAGGGACGTCGAGATCGGAAAGCCATGACGCGGACGGGTACTTTCGGTCCCGAATTAGTTCCCAGGCCTCCGGGCCGGAATGGGTGGTTGGCAGCAAATGGGCTCTTCGGATCAAACGCAAGGCAAATGGTGAAAATTGACAAGTACAAAGCTAGGACTTGTCGCGAAGGGATTCACCCAAGTTCAGGGTGTTGACTACTATGAAACCTTCTCTCCTACTGCCAAACTTTCATCCCTGAGGGCACTCCTGTCCCTTGCCGCTTGTTTCAACTGGGATGTTAAAGTGTTTGATTATTCTGCCGCATTTTTGAATGGTGAATTCACAGCGGATGAAGAGATTTCATGGAGCAAGCCTCCACATTATACCAGTGGTAATCCAGAGGAAGTGATCCGCCTCCAGAAAACCATCTATGGATTGAAGCAATCGGCGCGCAAGTGGTATGATAAACTCACTGCCGAACTTGCCGCACTCGGCATCCAGGCACTGCACTCGGACCATGCCGTCTACAAATTGATTCGAGGCGGGAAATTCGTGTTCATTGCGATCCACATTGATGACAGCACAATCACCGGCAACTGTCCCGAGTTGATCGACGAAGTGCAAGAAGATATCGGACGTATCTTCAAGATCACGCTATTGGGTCCGATATCGTGGCTTCTCGGCATGGAAGTCAAGCGGAATCGACCCAAGCGGACGCTCGCGCTGTCGCAGAGCACCTATATTGATTCTCTGCTTCGCAAATTCAACCTGGAAAATTGCAGGCAGTTTCTGTACCCTTGGATCCAAATGCTCAATTGAGTCGTGAGCAATGTCCGCAAACGGACAGGAGAAAGCAGAAAAGAAGAAATGAGGACATATCCCCTACCGCGAATTGATTGGCGGGCTAGTTTGGCTAACAACCGCAAACAAGGCCTGACTTGGCATTCGCAGTCTGTGTTCTGTCCCGCTTTATTGATAACCCCGGGATGGTTCACTGGAATGCCTGCGAAACGCGTACTTCAATATTTGAAAGGCACGCGTACTCACGGTTTGACATATAGTGATGCAGACCACAGCCGCGGATTGGACATATATACCGATGCCGATGGCATGTCTCTTGACAACCGCAAGGCAGTCTCTGGCTATGTGTTCATTCTGAACGGCGCCGCAATTTCTTGGGCATCAAAGCAGCAAGAAATCATTTCCCTCTCGACGACAGAAGCCGAATATATCGCGCTCACCTATACGGCCAAAGAAGCCATCTGGTTCCGTGCATTTCTGGCTGAACTGTTCGGTGCGATCGAAGTTCCGTCGGTTATCTACGATGATAATCAGTCAGCTATAGCTCTGGCACATGCTGAACTTGGACAATATCATGCACGCACCAAGCACATTGATATTCGTTATCACTTTATCCGCTCCCAGATCAAGGACGGAACTCTTGATGTGATTTATTGCCCAACAGCCGAAATGAAGGCAGATGTGCTTACCAAGGCACTTCCTTCATTCAAGTTCAGACCCCTTATTTCAGGACTTGGATTGAATTCGGCTTGAGGGGGAGTGTGAGAATTCGGCGTAGTGCAACAAGCCGAATATGGGTTCCTACTTCGGAACCGAGGCGCAACCGCGCCGTAGTTAGGTCGCAGTAACCGTAGTCACTCGCAGTAGATATATGACTCGTATTTAGTTAGTTCTGACTCGTTTGTAGAATTATTATGACTCACTTTCGTAGTATATAAACTGTAGTAATTACCAGAATCTTTACCATAGACTTCTACCAAAGTCTCAACCAAACTTCAGTTTCGATCCAACTTCTATCAAATACCCTAGCCCCGACCGGTTGGACATGTCCTGCAGTTGGCCACGCGCCACCGCCCTCGCGCTCCTGCTCGGTCCGCATCCGCTCGCACACTCCTCTGCCACCTCCTCCGCCTTTTCAGACTCCGACAGCCCACGCCTCTGTCTCGCCAATGCCCTCCAAAAGGCCCCGCAGCCCCACGCGCTGCACCACCCCAACCACCTCCACGCCCAGGTGCCCCCATCTCCCCTAATCACCCCAATCGGGCTTCGGGGTCTGCCGGCTCAGACGCTGCCCAACCCAGGGCTCGCGAGCGACCTACAGCGGGGGGCGGTGGTGTCGCCCACGCCCAACGTCGCCGTTTGTCCCTCGCCGCCACCGGGATCGCTACGCACGTTGCGCGCGCGCAGGATGGGTGGGTTCGGCCAGCAGCTTCAGGGCAGAGTGGGATAGGGATAGGGTGGGGTACACGACACCTCCAGGTCCACGAGCACCGCGCGCCCTTGTACACCACCGCCCCTCCTCCCCCACGCCCGTGCTCGCATGCCACCGCTTCATGCGCGAACGGGGTGGTGGTACAACGGACTTGCGCGGCACGGGCAAGGGCGACGGGAGGGGCAGGACGCCGAGTGATGCATTGGCGAGGGCGCGGGCGCCAGGAGACGTGCCCTCCCCGCCCCTCGCGGTCTTGCGCAAAAGCGGCAGCTCTGCCTCGCTCTTGCTCCGCGAGCGCGCCATCAGCGGCCTCACGGGTGACTCTGGTGTCTCGTCCGCCCCGCCCCTGCCAACCCACTCGCTCACCCCACCCCCGCTCCCGTCCTCCGCGTCCAGCCACACCAAACAACCGCTAAAAAGCAGAAACTCCCGCTCCCTTGGCGCGGCCTTGCCGTGCTTGTCGGTGTCCCACAGCAGCAGTCACAGGCCCCCTCGCAGCAGCAGCCGCCGGTTGGACTCCCCTGCAGCAGCAGCAGCAGCAACGGCAAGACACCGATGAATGGCGCCACACCATGCAGGCGCTGCGCGATCCTGGGGAACCTCATCGTGCCGAACGGGGAGAAGCTCACCAGCACAGACCCGTACAGCGAGGTGGAGGTGCTGTGCGGGGTCATTGAGGAGTCGCCCGCAAGGACCGCCCCGCCTCTGCCCTCGACCCTCTGCCGCTCCAATACCACCCTCCACTCCAACTCGTACTGTCACTTCCTCACCAGCGAAAGGCGGATCTAGCCCCACCGCACCAGCGACGAATGGGAAACCCGCACGCCCCGCCCCTCCCACACACCCTCTCCACCAACTCCAACTTGGGGGGGCACCCCTGTCACGACGCCCGGCAGCGACGCCAACGGCCCCACGCTGCGCCCGAACCGCAAGTCCATCGACCTCCCCGGGCTGAACACCTTCGCCCCGCGGCGCGCACCAGAGGGGTCGCCTGTTTCCCGGACCGGGACCGACGTCGAGCGGGAGCAGCGCGAGCGCGAACGCGAACGCAAGAGACACGAACAGCTCTACGGCCGGCACGCTCACGACCACCTCCAGGTCCACGAGCGCCGCATGCCCCTTGTACACCCACCGCCCCTCCTCCCCAGTGCCCGTGCTCGCGTGCCGCCGCTTCATGCGCGACACGGGGTGGTAGTACGTGGACTTGCGCAGCAAGGGCGCGGGCGACGGGAGGGGCAGGACGCTGCACGACGCATTGGTGTTGGCGCCGGCGCTGGGAGACATGCCCTCCCCGCCCTCGCCGGTGTTGCGCAAAAGCGGCAGCTCCGCCTCGCTCTTGCTCCACAAGCGTGCCGTCAGCGGCCTCACAGGCCACTCCGGTGTCTCAAATCTCTGCACGAGATGATTTGTGTCCTACTGTATAGCCCCCTGCGCCCTGCGCCTGCTCTTCATTTATCGTTTAGCATCCTGTTCTCCTTTATCGTGCCACCATCTTTCTCGGGTCCTGAGTTTATATTGCATTATTGTCTGTACGGCTAGTTAGTTATCTTGAAAATATTATATTGAATCAATTTTTTTGGCACTAGTGTGCAGAACTGATTGAGGATGTATTTTGTCTGCCTGGGCAATACCCGCCCAGCCGTCAAGAGGTCAGACTACACAGAACTACACAGTTGGCCCCCAAATACAGCGAGGTACATATAAAAGCCCAAATACGGGCAACTACGGAAATGAGGCTGAATACGGGCAACTACATAGATTGACCTCAAATACGGTCCACTACGTAAGCACCCTGGAAATACACAGCTCTACGTAACTCTACGTAAGAAGCCTTCCAAATACAACGAATACAGGCGAATACGGTAATACGGCAAAAACCAGGGTTTGCTGATGTTGTACTGGGCTGCAACGAAATACACGGTACCAGTGGAGTAGGAGAAAATGCTGCAGACCGAAGTCTCGAGGTCTTACGGTGCTGTTTGTTCAGTAGGCCCCACGATATGAAATTGAGGGATAGCCGCGTGTAGTTGTATATCCCTAGCAGTGTGCACATACAAGCAAGGGTAACTATTGCAGTTTTCAGTGGGGGCGGCGGGAGGCGGCGAGACGGTGTTCTCGACATCAAATTGGAGGTCTGTTGAATGTCCAGTGAGTACAGTATGATACAGTGGGCGTGCACGACACACCTCGCATTTTGAGAGCTTCATCCTGAGGCTGTGGCAGGCATTCCTATCTTGAGATACTTCGAATCCATCGGCTATAGGATTTTTTCTGTTTTGGTTTGTACATATCCCGAAGTTTAATTGAAGATCAATGTGGCTTCGTGGATGGGTGTTCAAATTGCAAATCCGAGTTTCACTCAAGTAGCAGCTCACTTCCAGAGTCCCCACACCCACCGAGTTCAAACAGTACTACACAATCGGACGTGGTGTATGGACACAGCCAGGCCTCGTAAATTTCGGTGCGAATACATATATAGTTGGCAATACAGGGTTCGATTCCCCGCGTCCGAATCCATTGTTTGCCCCTGTCGTTTTTTTTTTTCGATTCATACATACCTTATCTCGCATCTATTCCTTGCGCGAGCGTCCGTAGTTCAATTGGGGATTGATGTGGCTTCTTGGAGGGGTGCTTGAATTGCGAATCCGAGTTCACTCAAGTTGCAGCTCTCCTCCAGAGTCCCGATTCTCACCTGATATACCCAATTCAAACAGAACTATGCAATCGGACGTGGTGCACGGCGCTCGGCCAGGTACCTTAAGAGTTCGATACTGAGGATATATCTGGCAAGACGGGGTTCGACTCCCTGCGTCTGAACTAAATCTCCAAAGATGTATTTTGACAGTGACTCCGCGCTAGCTGACTGACTGGCTGACTGGCTCGTTTTGAGTTGAAATCAATGAGATCCCAGAAGGCTTGGCTGAAGTGAGTCAATTTGGGACCCGCGGTTGAAATCAGTTGTAGTTTGTAACTGAGAACCAAGGTTGAAACCATCCCTTGATTGGCCCCCAACCCGCAGTGTGCTCAACCAGAATCTTCCGCATTCAAGTGATTAAGGCATATCCAAGGTATTCGTTTTTCAAAAAATACTTCTCACCTTAAGTTTAATAGAGCATTCGGCAAGTGTTCATTCCTCGGCAATTACCAGAAAATTGCTATATAAGGTAGTTCGGCGAATGCCGAACGCAAAATTTTTGGTGTTTTCTGCCCAATTCGAGCGCAAAAACCCAAATGTCACCGTCACTGGTACCCAAAGTGTTCAGTTCAGAACCGTCCGTCAGCCGTCACCTGAACACTCACTCGTAATATTACAGTACGGGGTTCGACTCCCGCGTCCGCGGCGTCCGAACTAGTATTACTGCTTACATCGATCCGGGCAGTCCTGTTGAGTACAATATTTTTCCAACTGAAGAATATCATAACGTTTAATCTTCAACCGCACCGACTCCTTTTAACCACGACGAAATTGGATCAAGATTGGATTCATCTTCGTTTGTCGATTCATGTTAAACAAGCAAACACCATGACGATCTCGACTGGCAATGAGTGAGTGCAATTCTGCCCCGGGATTCGAGCGCAACTTTGGAATACGTGGCAAACATTGAAAGTAAGGATGAAGGTCGAATTTTTTTGGTGCTTTTGATCTCATCGAAACGCGATGCCGTCAAGCGAGCAGCGCGTCAACAGACCACAACAGAGTCCCATAACGCGCCTTTGTTGAGTCATGTGACATCGCCTCTTTCTTCCGCACCACCACCACCGTCGTCATCCAGCGACCATTTTTCTACTCTTCCCAACACTCATCGCATAACATGTCTGGCCGTGGTAAAGGTGGAAAGGTACGCGTTGTCTTCGTCTCAGTTGTCTGGATCTTACTCGCTCGCCGTCGCAGGGTCTCGGAAAGGGCGGAGCTAAGCGCCACCGCAAGATTCTTCGTGACAACATCCAGGGTCTGTTCCTACCGTTTCACACTGTCGCACCCGTCTTAACCCCACCACACAGGTATCACCAAGCCCGCCATCCGCCGTCTCGCCCGCCGTGGAGGTGTGAAGCGTATCTCGGGTCTCATTTACGAGGAAACCCGCGGCGTACTTAAGATCTTCCTCGAGAACGTCATCCGCGACTCGGTCACCTACACCGAGCACGCCAAGCGGTGCGCTGTCTCTTCCTTCATTATTCTCCGATGCTTATCACCCTTCTCGTTCTGCAGCAAGACCGTCACCCGCCCTCGACGTCGTCTACGCCCTCAAGCGGTCTGGTCGCACGCTGTACGGTTTCGGCGCATAATTTTTCGGGGGTTGGTCAGTCACTTGTATTTCGCCCACAGGACCCGCGCTGACCGCCAAACTTCTCGCGCACAGACCACTATAGATCTCGGTACCGCGCTGCCTGTGTTCACTTTTCTGTATCTCTGTACACACCTATCCTTATGCATATTGTACGCCCTGCACATGCCTATCCACGATACATGCCTTCTATGGGTTTCCACTTCCACTTGCACCCTCGCATCTGCCCACTGTCACGTTCTCGGCTCTTTCACCATGCCGTCGGCTCCTCCACTATCGCCGTCGGCGATGGCACCGGGCTCGTCCTTTGATGCTCGTCCTTGATGACTTCCCGTGATTGTATTCATGTTGTCGCTCCGTGCACGGACCATTTACGCTGGCTGCTCGCCATTTTTATCTTTGCCCTGTTTTATCGGGCTGGCTTGGCATGGCATTTCCAATTTGTGCCGGTTCCAACTGGTCTACGCGCTTGAGCCTCTTGCGCACTACGGTACACGAAGCAAACTTGAGAGAATGAATGCCTCCAGAGCTCGTAGATGTCCATAAGATATTCAGAGGTGCAATTTTGGTTCACTGACGTGCCTAGCACATACGTGAGTGATCGAGGGAGGACTGGGAAAGCCGCGGGAGCAAAGTCAGAAGTGTATTGATTCAATCACTATGGAAGATCATCAACTTCTCTATCCCTGTACTGAGATGACATATCATTGTGTGAGGTCAAGCAAGTGAGCGAGCAGAATGTATAAAGTCTGGAGACCGGAGGCTGGTTATCGCCCCGTCCGTCTCTTCCACGACAACTCGAAGCTACTACCACGTCTCCTCAGACTGGGCGCGTCCCCGCACGCTCCACACGGCAATGTCCTCGAATGGTGAGTGCACTTCGTTGCAGGCGAGGAGGGTATTGAAGCTCGTCGCTGCGCGCAGGGAAGGGGAGGGGGAGAACGATAAGCCTCCGAGGGGGAAGTGGTGGCACGCACGCGACGCCGATAGGCGCGTTTCCAGCGGATCCCTGCCCTCCGCCGCAGCTGTGGTGGAGTTCCCCAGCGCCTGTTCCTGGACCGCAAGCACTGTCGTGGCACGCAGTAGCCCCTCCCTACGCCTACGCCACCGCACCACCGCCAGACAGCCACGGTCGTCAATGTTCTGGGGTTCCACGTCTGGCCTTCGTCCCCGATACACCGCCACACCCCCATCCCCAACCCCAAAGTCGGCGGAGACCAATCCCAATCCCGCTCCCACCGCAGATCCACGGCGTCACCCGCGTCGCGTTGCATCCCGCCCTCGTCACCGGCAGCACGCACCTGGTCGTCGACTTCGCTAGTTGGCGACTGCACGCGGACGCGGGGAGCAACGCCGCCTGGGAGACTCCCGCGACGTTGCCGGCGCTGCCATCGCTGACAATTGAATCACCGCATCTTCCCTGGGCGATAACCGCCCATGCATCGGGCAACGTTGTCCGCTGCGTGAGCGTGGCAGACGTCATCGGCGCTATTCACAGCGCGCTTAGTCTCCAGGTCGACGGGGAGGGGTTCCGGGACTGGGAAGCCATGACGAGGCGCGGCAGCCACAGGCCGGACTTGCTGACAGCCAGATTAGACGCTGGTGGTGGGCTAGTGCACCGGCGCGGGATGACGAGACTCGAGTTGCTCGAGGGGAAGACGCGGTTTTGCGGGGCTTGCGGAGAGCGGCGCCGGGTGCGATATTTGGGTCCTGGAGGTGGCCTAGGAGCTCTGGAGTTTCTTTGGGGGGTTTGGGACAATTTTGGACATGGACATGGACATGGACTGAGCCGTTGAAGTCGGACTCGAACTTGAATTTGTGTATTATTCGTGTATTTTGTAGCGCGTTGCCTAGATGTATCCCGAGACTTGGTAGAAATGAATACGGTGTAGTCGAAATGTAGGATTTCGCAGTAGAAAATAAAAGTCGACGTTTGAGGACAGCAGGATCTAAGTACTGCTGCGGGATGCGGTGTAGACTAAGACGCGAACACCACATGACTGAGAATCGCTGATGCAAGAGCCAAATAACGACAATGTATGTTTCTGGTTTCCGTGGAACTTGCAAAATTTACGGCAGGTTTCATTTACTTGGGGATGTAAATTTGATTGTGGCTTTTGGGACACTGAATGGAAGTGCTGAGCCTTCAAGTTTTCCGCTTGTGCGATGAGATCAGCTGGTCAGCCCAAAGACGTAGCAGAGGAATTTAAAATTCAACCAAAGAAGGGAGTTATTTCCTGGTTGAAGTGCCTGCCTAGGGGAGACTACATTCAAAAGAAAGTGCACGAATGTTTCTGTTCTGTACAGAGATTGTTAACATATTCCCCAAATTCAACGCCGCCATTCTCCCGTTGTTAGCGGGCCGCACGGAAGGTTCTGCCGCGCGCGAAATAAATTGCACCTCCTGTCGGAAGCGCATGAGAAGCGCCGACATATCGTTTAGAAACATGTCATTCCTAATCAGTGAACTCAACAATGGAACGGGCGTGTGTCTGAAAGATCCAGAAGGTAATGCGGGAAATATGACCTTTCCGGGCTTGGGAGCTGCCGATACTTGCGAAGTCGCGGAACAGATTGACAGCCGTGCGGTTCAATCCAATCGAATCCTTTTTGCCCGCGTGTGTTGAAACACTGGTCACTGAAAAGGATGCACAGATCTAGAGGATGCCGCATGAGAGGCTACGAGAGGGCAACATTGTAGCGAGCTCACGTACTGATATCGGTACCGCGGCGAAAAAGGGTTACAGTATGGCAGCATTCTCGAAGAAGTGAGACATTAGCAATTCAAAAACAAAAAACAGTACTTATGTTCTCTGTGTTTTGGCTTTGTTCCACGGGAAGCGCACATCGCCTGGACCGGGCCCAGGCCTTGAGCTTCCGCGAAGACATTCAACAACAGGTGACAGACACACTCCATGTTACGGAATGGTCCCGGTGCAGAAACGGAACAAGGTTGACGTGAGAAGTATGCGGGGTATTGTCACCGTGTCCGATGGGAATCATCTCCACAGTTCTCGTTGGCCAAACATGGGCGACCGAGTGTGGTGTATGTTGCCTCGAGATAATGAGAATGTGAACCATATATAGGATTAACTTCAGCGCCGCACTCGTGCAGATTGTGGCTCTACTTGATCCGAATAAGCATTAACATGGGAAGATGTCCACATCGTGCGTGATTAATTAACCATAAACCGAGCAGTAGTGATGACAAGAAGATTATATGTCCTAGGAAGTGGTGCAGTTGGTCTGTCAGGTCGATGTGAAAGCGTCCATCAGCCACGTCCATGAAGGCACAGCCGTAGCGGTGCGTATGTTTTATTTGCAATAATTTAACCGGGAGAAGGGTTGTTTCAAGGACCAGGCAATGAAATCTCCTCAAGGGAAATCTCGGATGGAGAGGCCATTGTGTTCGGGGGCACCAGGGCGTACCGGAGGTTTATCATCATCCGGCCGCTCATATAGATGGCAGGGCGACCGCGAGCGCGGTGAGAGCCTCAAGCGATGCTTCCTGAGATAGAGCGATTGTGTGCTCAACGGCGATGTAAAAAGGGAGATAAATGGGCGGCTTACAACGTCTTTGACCCAGCAGAACAGGTTGAATATATAGACGAATTGGATCCTGCGAAGAGGTGAGCGGCAAGCAACTGACGGCGAGGGAAGACACACGCGAGGAAATACATAACTGAATCGCGCACGAGAATATCTTGAAGCGCTTGGTGGCCAGTGGACTCAACCCGTTGGTAGCCCTTGTATAGAGCCAGTACGCAGAGAAGTAGCTCGAAACTGAGGAGGATTTTCAGGGCAAATTCGCGCAGAGCGGCTGGCATGCATACCTAGTGACTGGAACCCAGAGCACCCAGAGCCACGCAGGAACAGCCGTGACATTACAACGCACCATGACGCCGACGGCCTCAGCGACGACTGAAAATTCGGCAATTTGAATATCTGTATATATCACTCGGGCTAATGAAAAGTACCTGTCACTTCCGCATAACCAAACCCAAACATTCCGACAACGGCCAGTACCTCCAGCGAGAAGGCACTGACGATGAGGGCGCCTATTCGAGGAGAAGCGTCGTATAAGGCGTAGATCCTCAGCTGCAGGATAACTCCATGGCAGCATTCGCTCAGTGATACTAGCAGAATATTAAACTGTGCCCATACTTTGAATAGCCCAGGAAATGGACATCCCGATACCACCTTCGAGGCGGAACCACGAATAACCTGTTCAATCGCGTGTCGAGTTAGCGCCAGTATTATATCGTGCAAGGAATAACGCGCATCTGTAAATTGTTCTCGTTGTGGAACGCGCCATGAGCGTGAAATAACAACTACTCACAACTACGGAGACGTTTGTTAGTAATTAACATGCGCGAGATGGTGAACGCACAGAGTCGGACAGGTTAGGTGATACCGCGACTTTTTTCTGTCAACTAGGTGTATTGCACAGAGGAAAGACACACCGAATATTCCAAGCCTGGGAAACATAAGAATAGGATCGCCCGTGGATATATCGACTCACGAGATGAGGAGAATTCCGGCATATCGGACCTGCGCGAGCTTAACACTCAGACGTTTATGATAGAGATGCCTTAAAACTTACCCAGAGAAATAGAAATGTAGCGAGTGTCCATGGCCGCCGTTTTCTGCTCAGTATCGGATGAGCCCTATTCGAAGTAGTGCACGCTCAACGCACCCAAAATAACTCCCGCTGCAACGGAGATAAGAGATTGATTCTAAAGGAAAATATGAGGGGCTCACCTCGTCCTCGAACGTGATCACTGATCACGGAAACATGAGCTGGTATCAAACATTGGACCAAGATACTACGTACGATAATCCCACACCATGAGCGTGAGTGCCGACGCTGGGGAGGGTATCATACAGACTGCAAATACGATTGCGGAGGACACCCACCACGATTATGATGCCCTTGAACTGCGACTTGCCAGACATGGACTTCGTGGGCGGTCATCTTGGCGCCTCAAACCATCGCAGCGAAAGAAAAAGGATTAAATGAATTAGTAGTGTCTGTCTAGCTGACAGATAAATAAGACATCGCTCCACGTTACGAGAACCCCCAGGGCCGACTACATTGAAAGAACCACTGTGGCCGAGACGCACGTCGCAATTGACAGGGCTGGCTGTCAGACTCTCATACTTAGGACGACGCAAAAAGGCCCCAAAGCCGCACAAGCGCCGCAAGACTAGGAGAAAGACTGCATAGAATGGCAAGCGAGACATAGAAGCCTCGAAATGACATTTTACGACATTTGGGCGTCTGTTAGCAAGAAGATCGACAGTCGATCCCACTGGTGTGGAAAAGCTGACAACAGATTCAGCGGTTAGAGTGCCTTCACGTGAAACCCAGATCAATTTGCTCGGAATGATCCGAACCTTTAACACGACGGTCCACGATACTATTGCTGGAATTTCAAGACTCTGGCAGGAGAAAATTTGTAATCCCATGTCCAGCCGATTTTTCGATTTGGTCTTTCGGCCAGGGATTGAAGGGCACTGGTGTGATTGCGCCAAGATTGAACTTAAAGTTGAAACGCTTCAAGCGCAACACAGGCATGGAGTTTTGACTTGAAATATCGGTAAGAAATAGAGTACGAGGCCATCTTCGATGCACCCAGCAATTTTTTTTTTGTCCATACATCGGTTTCATTGGCTGCCAGTGGAGGGGAATGTAGAGACGAAGGTTCAACCATACTGTTCATATGCATAGAAGACTCCATAGTACATAGAAGATTTATTGACGCATGATAAGTCCCCTGAGACAATCTCGTCCACACAGAGATGAACATACTCCATATTCGCAGAACCTCCGATTCCCCCTCCTCCTCCGCCTCTTCGTGGCGGCTGAAGTTCCGGAACACGACCGCATCCTCCAGCACCTCCACATCACGCTTCTTCTTCCGTCCCAGCTTATTCATGACGTTGAACAGCGTGATTTGAAGCCCCATGTCGAGGTGTTTCTCGTGCTCGGGCGGGGGCGGGGCGAACCCCATGTGCAGATCGTCCGAGTCTGAGTTGGTCGGGAGCACGATGGGGCAGGCGCGGTAGCGCCGCACCCGCTGCATGAAATATTTGCGCTGCATCTGCTGGATGACAGCGATGGACTCCGGGGACTGTCCGCGCGGCTGGGCTCGGGTTGTTGCGCGGGAGAGCGACAGGGAAGGAGGGGGGGGTGGAAAGGATGCCAGAGCGGGGGGAGCGGGTTGGGCTGAGCGACGTCCCGCGGAGGGCGAGGTCGGGGCGTGCTAACAAGCTCAGCGGTAGCTTCCTCATTCTCAGGCCCGAGAGATGGTGTGTGTGCGAACGGGATGAGGCGGACAACCCGGGGTGGCGACTCCGAGTGGCGGGCCGCAAGGTGCTGCTTGCGATTGGAATGTTGGACCATCCGGTCAAGTTTCGCAAGGACTCGGGCTGTGCTAACTCCACGGCTCCTGACGACTTCAGCTCTCCGAAGAATGATCCTCTTCGAGACCTTGACCGGTGGGATTCCACCAAATTGAGGAACATTGGCTAGTCGGATGCCGACCATGGTGGAATGGCGAGCAGAGAGGAAGAAGGGAAGAGACACGAGGAGCGAGAATAATGAGCGTGAAACTTCCAGTGAAGGAGGACACCTTGATTTCTTACCGCCCGTCGCGAGTCTCTTATAGTAATTGCCTCCTCGCTTGGACCTCGACTGATCGGGCCAATTGTCGTCGCTTTGACCAGAAAATTCTTGACGTGTCGTAGTCAGGTTTTGCTGTCATGAGCAGGAGTGCGGTGACCCTCGCAGTGACCACAACACGCTTTGGCCAGGTCAACCAGAGGCCCAACAAGAGGCTTAAACTTTTGAAAACAGCTGTAAGTCCATTGGGGGTAGGTACCCCCCCAAATAGATTCAACTAATGCGAGAATAAATTGCGACCGTTTCTGGGCTGCCGCATTGATGGGGTCCTGGCAGTTCCATCGACATCGGCGGAAAGTGTAGATATACCCCGGGGAAATATTTAAGTGGGAAGTTATCCTGTAAAAGTGGGTGACCTCCCGTAAGATTTAAATATTCGGGCGCATTTTTTGAGCTTAACCGAGCATATTTCCCGCAAACCAAATGATACATTAATTCCTAGATGTAGCATAAAAACCAACTACATGCGGACCAACCCACCCTTGAATGTCCCTTGCACTGTGTCGGCATATCGGGGAAGCGCGACGATGGTGTTGAAACAGATCGTTCTCAAAAATGACTTTATACAGTGGGACATGAATTACGCTGGGAAAATGGGTCTAAATGAGTGGGTTTCTGGCTGCAATCAATTACATTCAAAATGAAGTTGAACAAATTAATTGGTAGTAGCTGAGCAATGCAGCCTCTGCTGGAGACAAGGCGTAAAATGCCGGGCCATGCCGAGGTCAATCACCTCGCTTACTTCAAGCTTGATCGATCACCTCTTGGCATCAACGATCCTCCGAGTCCGTCATGTAACGCCCGCGTCGACACCGCATTCCGCAGCAACTCTTGAGCAACTCGCGCAGTCATATCCTGTTCTTATCCTCAACGTCGACCTTTATTTTCTAGCACATAAAATCCTACATCTCGACTACACCGTATTCTTTTCCACCAAGTCTCGGGATACATCTAGGCAACGCGCTACAAAATACACTAATAATACACAAATTCAAGTTCGAGTCCGACTTCAACGGCTCAGTCCATGTCCATGTCCATGTCCATGTCCATCCATGTCCAAAAGTGTCCCAAACGCCCAAAGAAACCCCAGGGCCACTAGGCCAGCACCAGGACCCAAATATCGCACCCCGCGCCGCTCTCCGCAAGCCCCACAAACCGCGTCTTCCCCTCGAGCAACTCGAGTCTCGTCATCCCGCGCCGGTTGCACTAGCCCACCACCAGCGTCTAATCCGACTGTCAGCAAGTCCGGCCTGTGGCTGCCGCCCCTCGTCATAGCCTCCCAGTCCCGGAACCCCTCCACGTCGACCTGGAGACCAAGCGCGCTGTAAATAGCGCCGATGACGTCGGCCACGCTCACGCAGCGGACAACGTTGCCCGAGGCATGGGCGGTTATCGCCCAGGGAAGATGCGGTGATTCGATTGTCAGCGATGGCAGCGCCGGCAACGTCGCGGGAGTCTCCCAGGCGGCGTTGCTCCCCGCGTCCATCGCGAAATCGACGTCGGCCAGGCGCTCGCTGCCGGTAGCCAGCGCGGGATGCAACGCGACGCGGGTGACGCCGTGGATCTGCGGTGGGAGCGAGATTGGGATTGGTCGCCGCCGACTTTGGGGTTGGGGGTGGGGTTGGGGGTGGGGGTGGGGGTGGGGGTGGGGATGTGGCGGTGTATTGGGGATGAAGGCCAGACGTGGAACCCCAGAACATTGACGACCGTGGCTGTTTGGTGGTAGTGCGGTGGCGTAGGGAGGCGCCGCGTGCCACGACAGTGCTTGCGGTCCAGGAGCAGGCGCCGGGGAACTCCACCACCACTGCGCCGGTGCTTCGTGCGGGAGATAGTGATCCACCGGGAACGCGCCTATCGGCCTCGCGCCCGCGTGAGTGGCATCACTCCCCCCCCGGGGGCGTATCGCTCTCCCCCTCCCCCTCCCTGCGTGCAGCGAGCAGCTTCAATACCCTCCTCGCCTGCAACGAAGTGTACTCACCATTCGAGGACATTGCCGTGTGTACGGAGCGTGCGGGGACGCGCCCCACTGAGGAGATGTGGTAGCTTCACGTTGTAGTCGTGAAAGAGACGGGGCGATAACTAACCTCCGGTCTCCAGACTTTATATGTGCCCACCCATGCCTCACTCGCCCCTAATCTACAAGCCCAAGTGCACGATAATTGATATGTCATCTCAGTACGGGGATGGAGAAGTGATCCAATACACTTTTGACTTTGCTCCCGCGGCGATCACTCACTGCCATCAGTGACTCCTCCCTCGACCTCGTATGTATCTGCCAGGCACGCTCAGTCAGTGAACCAACATTGCAACTCTGAATGTCACATAGACGTCTACGGAGAAATCATTATCAACCCCCAAGTTCGCTTCGCGTCCATACCGTAGTGCACAAGCCCGCAGACCAGTTGGAACCGCCGCACGAGCTGGACATGCCATGCCACGCCAGCCCGATAAAACAGGGCGAAGATAAAAATGGCGAGCAGCCAACGTAAATGGTCCGTGCACGGAGCGACAGCATGAATACAATCACGGGAAGTCATCAAGGACGACACCAAGGACGAGCTCGGTGCCGTCGCCGACGGTGATGGTGAAGGAACCGACGGCGAAGGAACCGAGAGCACGACGGTGGGTACGAGTGAGGAAGTGGAAGTGGAAGTGGAAACCCATAGAAGGCATGTATCGTGAATAGGCATGGGCGTACAATATGCGTAAGGATAGATATACAGAGATACAGAAAAGTGAATACAGGCAGCGCGGTGCCGAGATCTATAGTGGTCTGTGCGCGAGAAGTCTGGCAGTCAGCGCGGGTCCTGTGGGCGAAATACAAGTGACTGACCAACCCCCGAAATTATGCGCCGAAACCGTACAGCGTGCGACCAGACCGCTTGAGGGCGTAGACGACGTCGAGGGCGGTGACGGTCTTGCTGCAGAACGAGAAGGGTGATAAGCATCGGAGAATAATGAAGGAAGAGACAGCGCACCGCTTGGCGTGCTCGGTGTAAGTGACCGAGTCGCGGATGACGTTCTCGAGGAAGATCTTGAGTACGCCGCGGGTTTCCTCGTAAATGAGACCCGAGATACGCTTCACACCTCCTCGGCGGGCGAGACGGCGGATGGCGGGCTTGGTGATACCTGTGTGGTGGGGTTAAGACGGGTGCGACAGTGCGAAACGGTAGGAACAGACCCTGGATGTTGTCACGAAGAATTTTGCGGTGGCGCTTAGCTCCGCCCTTTCCGAGACCCTGCGACGGCGAGCGAGTAAGATCCAGACAACTGAGACGAACAGAACGCGTACCTTTCCACCTTTACCACGGCCAGACATATTATGCGATGAGTGTTGGGGAGAGTAGAAAAGGTTTGAGGGTGGTCTCCTGCTGGGCGACGGTGGTGGTGGTGCGGAAGAAAGAGGCGATGTCACATGACTCAACAAAGGCGCGTTATGGGACTCTGTTGTGGTCTATTGACGCGCTGCTTACTGCACTTTGACGGCATCAAAGCGCCATCATGCACTTCATGGGATCAAAGGCGCGATTTTTTTTTTGCCTTATTCCAAGGTTACGCTCCAATTCCGGGGCAGAATTCCACTCACTCATGTACTCCTACCTCCTACACACTCTACTCCTTTGAATTCTTGGAAATTTCATTGTAAGTAATGCAAGAACAACAGCAAACACGACTCAGGGAGTCATTGAGTACATCCATACTTCCCTTGCAATTATACTACAGCTCATCTTGTATCCTTATCCTTCACAGAAGACGCCATTTCCGCCCCTCCCCGGACAGTTTGGGCTACGTTCTTGCCAAGCACAATCATTATTTGATAGAGCGTCTGTCTACTAGTGACTAGGTCCCATGGTCACCTCCGAGCGCGTTCTTGGCAGGTTCAGATATTTGCACATCGCGTAGGAAGACCAGCCAGTCGCCCACGGACCGCCGATACTTTTACCGAGCCCTTGCAGTGTCCAGGTGTTAACGTTGAACGCCCGAAGGTCCCGTCGGGTGGGGGCGTTGATCAAATAATCAACTTGCCAGGCTCGTACTTCCTCTGAGGACCCCTACACCATTTCGCCGGTCTATTATCACTCCGAGTCCTAGCCATGTCTTTCCTGAAAGCAGTCTGGAACCACGGGCAAACCCCCTGTTTTTTACTTTACTCTCGAAGTCAACAACTTAGTTTCGCGACACTCCCGGCCTAGCATGCTCATAGCTACGTGGATTTTCGTATGTTATAAGTACATATCACTCATTCATTATTAGATTAACTAAGAAATATACGACGGAGCTACTTATTATTATGCTCTACGGAACCGGCTCGTAAGTATAATATTATCGATATCATTAGTAGACCTCGCTCAGCACGGACCCGTACTCATCATAACCAGAGGTCCTCAACTCGGCATCGGTCCCCGCCCTCTTCTCGGCGTAGCCAGGAACCTGCAACAACTCGGGGAAGACTTTCGCTGCGCGGGTATGGAAGGAATTCGAGTAGTCCCCCCATTTGGCCCTGCACTCATCGCACAGCTGGACACCGCCAAAGGCATGAACACTGCGGGCGCCGTATCCGTCCCGATGGACACATTTCGAGCAGCTACCGTCGCCGCCCGTCTCAAGATACTCTGGCAGCTCGGGGTACATGAGCTCCGTGCGCTCCGTCACCAAGTACTTGTAGCGGCGGTAGCCCTTGCGGTCCTCGGACTTGACTTCGTCCTTGGCATCGTTCCTGTGCCAAAGCTTGTAGTTCTGTCTCGTCTGGTCCACTACGTCCTCGTCCTCGGGCTTGCCGATGGCCAGGCCGTCCTCGACGAAGCGGTACCGCCGCATCAGCATGTGGATGGGCCCGCCGAAGAAGCGCGTGAAGTTGATGACGGCCTGGTGGTACGGTCTCCCGGTCTGCGCCCACGCCGCGTCCAGGGCCCAAAGTACCTCACGGACCAGGTGAAACGACTTGATGCGCAACTCGAGGGGCATGTACGAAAATGTGCTGTGCGTCTCGCCTTCTGCCCTGTGCTTGTAGAACGCCACGGCGTCGTAGAGGACGATGCCCATCTCCGAGAGAATCTCAAACTCGTCCTCGGTGAACCACACGTCGTCGAGGGTCGCAGCAGGCCAGGGCGGCGGCGATGACGAAGCGCACGAGGCCATCGGCGTCCCGCATGCGGAACCATTGGCGCGGGCTCTGGGCGAGCGAGTTGACGTAGCGGCGGAAGAGCTCCTCGTCACGCCGCGCGCTGGACTTGTCGGCTGTGAGGAGCAGGTAGGCGCGGAGCTCGCGGGACATGCGCTCATGGCCGGGCGTGCCCTCGAAGAGATCGTCCAGCACCTCCTGGAGGTTGTACCCGAACATGTCGTCCCCGTTCGACTCCATGTCGAACATCTCGCCACGAAACTCGGCGATAGCGCAGATGATAACGACGCGCATAAAGGCCACATAGCGCTTCCAGTTGGTGTACTGTGGGATCGCGCATCGTGTGTACTCCCATGCGCACGCGAAGATCTCGGCCTTGATTGAAGGGGAGAGGTCGGTGACAGCCGAGAGGTCGTTGGCGATGTCGGGTGGGTAGAAGAAGACGTTCCGCGGCTTGGGCATGCTGGATGTCTCGTTAATCGGGATAGGTAGCGTGGTGGGCGCAAGTACAGGTGTGGCAGTCATTGTGGTGGCTAACGCAGAGACTCCTTTGATGAAAATCGGTGAGGCAGCTCATCTTCCTTATATGTACGCGGTTGAACGCGAACACGAGGCTGATCGTCCCTCGAGGCTTGGTGTGATTATCTTTTGTCCGTCGTCATCAAATGAATTGTCGAGATCCACAATAAAGTTGTTTCACAAGCAACTCGCACCTGATTCATGCATATGAAATTTCCCCGGACATCGAAAACGTGCAGATCAAGCAGGTACAAGTATGTAAAGTTCAAATGAGTTTCCTCCGCCAAATGCTCAATCGTCATTGGTCGCACCCTTATTCACGGAGACCTGGATCGTGCCTCTATTTTTCCGTCGCCTTCTCCTCGTCCTCGGCGACCTTCGTTACTTCTTGAGTCTGGATGGGACCCACTTAGTGTTGTGCGGGTCTGGTCAGCTTTGAAAGTCCGGGCTTGGATCGGGTCGGTAGCTTAGCCGATGGCTTCAAGTTGGGTTGGGTCAGGGTCGGGCTTGAGTCACGGCGCTCGAGCGCCGAACCGAACCTGAACCGGCGTCAGGTTTGAGGTTCAGGGGATGACTGAACCGAACGCGGCGTTCAGATTCGGCGTTTAGAACGTGACTTGCTATTTTTATTTCTGCTCACCTTCTACCTACAATTGCAATGCACTCAAGTTAATTTCCACCCACCTTAATGTATTTGGAGTTTTGATTGTCACCTATATCCTATCTCAACAATTGTTTTCAACCAGCTATCCATTTCGGGTAGGGGTGATCACGTGGACGGTTCGTTTGGTTTGTGCCGTCTCTGCTTCAATTTTTGTCATTTAATCGCTCAAGAGTGCACAAAGAAAGAGTTTTATCACCAAAAAATTGGGTCCCGCAGCACGTATAAAGGTGTTTGGCCAAGCCCGTTGGGTCGGGCTTGGGCCCGCACGCGGCACAACACCAACCCACTATGCTCGCGCCGCTCTCAATAGCTCCATTGAACTCGTCAGCAGAGGGGGAAAATCCTGGTCCGCAGATTTAGCCACGAGGCTTCCGTTCCAGTACCCGGAGTTAGTTCTTACGCGTCAGACGACGGATGAAGACGGGGTAAAAAAGCTAGTGCTGTAATGTTTATGAGGTGAAATTGCCACGTGGGACAAGCTTTAGGGCCGTCCTTAGGGCCGGAACCATTTCCGTTTGAAACCGGTGTTTTGATTTGACTCCGCGTTCGAAAGAGGAATCTTGTCGATCGGATGATCCGGATCAAACATATGGTCCGAATTTGGCGTTCCGATCAATGCTCGCCGTCACTGAAAAATGCTCTGCCGCAGCTTACGAAACAAATGGTTCAAACAGTTTTGAACTACCGAAGAACTGACCACCGATGAAAAAGTATGTTTGAGGCCTCATTTGAACAGAGCCAGCGATGCGGTTAGTCTCATTGAAGGTCGGGCTGAATACAGTACTTGAACGATATCGAGGTTGTGCCAAGGTTGCGGCGAGGTCGATGTGGGGCCTGGCGGATCATCCCAGATGTATCCCAATTGGGAATTATCCCCATGATTGTTGGCAGGGAGCGCGTCTTTGGGAAGACGCGCCAGGATGTGCCACTCTAGGGACTCAAAATCTCCTATATTGAAGTCCACTCTGAAGAATATCTGCGAGGTTCGTGAACGAAATGAGGTCTGCTCAAGCATTTTTTTTAATGCTCCCTGGGTTTGAAACCAGTTTCAAATTGTTTTCCAACCCTTTGACAACCGTTTCCGTTTGATTTGCCCAAATTTCAAACGGAAACTAAATGGTTGGAGCCCTAGCCGTCGTGAACCACAAAAGGACAGCGGACCAACGCAAATATCCTCCTGTACGCGGCACTATCTAACTCCGGTGAGGACACAAAAAACGTGGCGATTACCTCTGTGGAAGTCTTGCGTTACGTCGATCATGCACATCGACCTGTACCTCGAGAGGAACAGAAGTTGACACACCGGAACATGCTCTGAATTCCTGCCCGTCCTCGTACTCACTGGTGCAGCTGAGAACTGTCTTCCAGGCCAGCCTCTTCACTGAGTTCGGACCTACGCGCCGAGATGCTGGTTCTTTCAAGTGTTGACTTCCTGAAAGCCATTCTACCCCGATCGACGATCGCGCTGGTTGCAAAATACGCGCGTAAGGTGTTCTATGCCGAGCCTGTTCTGTCACTTAATCAGGTTTATTAGAGATATTTATTCACCTCTCTGGTCGGAAGTGAATGCAACTGCACATCGGAATAACTGACCACATCTGGGTTACATTAAGAAAAATACCGTCATTTAACACGTTCAATTAGTTGTTCAATTGTAAAACACACTTTATTGAGCGAGGTTCGATCGAGCTAGAAACAATAAGTAAAGTGTCTGTCTAGAGACTAAGAACACACTGCCAATGAATCTCCCGTGTATCTTAGCAGACTCGGTACGTTTATCTTTTCTCCCATCGCGTCTCGGAACTCAGACTTCAAGCTCTTAGCTGTCAGATTGGTGTCCATTCCGCGATTCAGCATAAGGGCCCCTTGAGACGTTTCTGTTCTTTTTCATCGGGCTGCTCGGGCGGCAGGCTCCATGTTATCATCAAAGGGGCCGGTGGGTGAACCGAATAGAGGCTACGGCATTGTGAAAGACCTCGGATCTTCTGACGATATGGACGGGAATGACGTCCAAAGAATTCTGGAGATGATTCACCTCTGCTCCTGCTTGGATTCTAACCATCCTTACGTACCTATGTGTTTTCGGTAAACTCGTTGTTCAGACACTTGGACCATGCGAGTATAATGTACCTCCCCCCCCCCCAACACTGGTTCACTGATGTTATGGCGAGTTTTTGACCGTCATAACTTCTCTTTGGGCGTGGTCGACGTCCGATCTCAGAAAGAAGGGGGTCCGGATTTCCCCGAGGGGCACCAGTACAGAGATACAGTGGAGTGTGTGCCGTCGAGTTAGTCTACGCTGTACACTTGAAGGCCTGGACTTGAAGTGACATCTTTGTGGCATCTTTTGTCCATGATTTTTTTCCTTCGTTGCAGCATGCCATTTCTGCGTGTGCGATATAAGTATGGCGCCGCGCCGTGCGAGACGGTTGGCGAGTTGTAGTGCCTCGGAGGGAGAGAAGACGGGAGTTTGTCTTGGTTCTCTCTACTCAACTTGAAGGCTGGATGGGCAATCCATTCGCATGTAATTTATTTAGGCGCTAAGGACTTGGTTAGCGCTCCCACATAATCGACTTTCCCGACATCACAAGCTTTCCTTCCAGCTGAAACCTCGTCATTCAAAATGACCATTGCCCATAATTGTCTGGGCGAACCGCTGCAAACTGTACGTAATTTCCGAACCTCCGATGCTTACTGGGATCACGAATTGAGGTATGCGTTTTGCGGTCGTGTTTGGCGTTTAAAGAGACAGGTTTGAGACCGGGATGACTCAACGTAATGTAATTGACCTGATATTGCGATGGTAAGATATCTTTACTCCTTTAACTTTGAACACCACTATTGTCAGTCAAGATCCTCGTCATGGTGTTTGCGTGTTTGACATGAATCGGTGCGGTTGAAGGTTAAACATCACTCGGACTACGCGAGACGATGTAACTATACCGCGAAGGGATGGAGCCGAGCGGAAGCTGTACTGGGAATGAGATTTGAACGCCTGCCGGAGGAACGAGGCACGACAAAATTAGTAGCATTAGGTGTTCGTCAACGCCTATTGATGCCTGGAACACCTATTTTCTACTCTGAGCACCTATTCTGTCTGTCCAACAGCTATTCAAGTGATCACACGAACACCTATTGCTTTATTCCAACAGCTATTTTGATATGAACATCAGAATTAGGGGCCATCCTCAGCTTGTAGTAATAATGTTACAGTGAAAAACTCATCCAACATCGCGAAGGGTGGGGAGATTTGGAGGAGGGACTGGGATTTCAATCCCTTTGCAGATCACATGCTAGAAGTAAATAAATTGGATTCAATCGGCGTAAATACAAACATGTATTGCATAGGGAATTAACTCGCCAACCCGAGCGGCAGCGTGATGATCTCGCACGCAGCCACAGGCGTTACACTACGCGCTCGCGCGAAGACTGGCTGAGTATTTGTGTGGACACACACCTTTGGGCTGTTGGGCTGTAGTGGCGGTCTCAGACTCCGTCAAAAATGTTGGTCATTCCCCCCACCATCATCACTGCATGAGAACCCTGCTCTCTATCGTCGTACAGTGTGATCGACGGCGGTTATTTGTCTCTATTCACCGCGGCCATCTGTACACCGTCGTTGAGGAAGGAGGAAAGGAGGAATGTCACGTACAGTCACGCAAAACAGCGGCAAGGCGGCTGGTTCGGTGTTCAAATTGATGTTAGGTGTTCGGTGGAAAATAGCTGTTCATCAACGAGATAGATGTTAGGTTAATTAATAGCCATTGGGATGGAGAATAGCTGTTGGTTTGCAAAATAGGTGTTCATGAATGCCTAATGCTACTATTCTTGTATATACTCCCCGGAGGAACTCAAAGAGCGTGGAGGTGGAATGGAAGATCCTCAGAACATCATTTTCCAGTGCTAGATAGATGGGATATGTCAGTTGCCGGTGCGAACCCTCGAGACGGCCGCCACAGGTTCCCAATGAGAAGCCGCGCGTGGGTCAAGTCCAGAATCCATAATCACCGTGAGCGACCTCTATAGTGGCACATATGGATTGATTCAAACTTTCTCCTACACTGGACGAGTACTGCTAGCAGGATACAATTGCGAGCTAAAAGTTAAAACAGGTTCCGTCACGGCCAATGGGATTTCCCCCAGGTTTCCCGGTGGAATGTTGTTCTGGACGGCGCGGCCGGATATCTCGGTCAAAATCCCAATATCGACGTACTCATGAAGATTGAGGATCAATCTCGAGATCATAGTGACTGAGATACTGTAAATCACTGATATGAACATTTGGGCAATTAGATTGGTGGGCCCCGCAGACGTACCAGCTGGCGAAAGTCGCGAGGGAGCCTGGAAGTATAGGCTGCGGAGAATGCGTGCGTGAGTCACTCGGCGCGTAATTTAGGCTTGAGGAAACCCAGACCCCGGAAAACTGACGAGCAGTGAGTGGATCAAAGTTAATGTTCAAAACAACCCATGCGCGCGTACATAATAAGATGCAATGTTTGCGAGATTTGCGAGCGCCATTATGCTAAGATATCGTCAGCAGATGGATGGACTGGCAGCTGAGACGATTCCAACCCAAAGTACACAGCACCTTTTATTCTTGAGTGAATGTGGGTTGACGCGGACAGAGATGTTTGCGCACCATCACGCACTACGAGCGCATGTAGATTGAGTGACGGGATCATTTTTCTCCCGGTGCGGTATGCGTTGTAGACAGTCAAGCCGAAGACGACCGTATCGAAGAGAAACAGGCCCTTATCGAACAAGGACTGAGTCCCTGGTTGCTTAAATGCCAGTCAAGAAAACCTACCTCCCAAGAGCCTGCCAGATCTAAATTCAATGTTAAATCATCAAAAATACAGAGACGGGGCACGATATACGAACGATATGCCCTACGTTTGGCCGTTCAGTCGAAGAATCTCAGTGGGTAGTAATTAAACAGTGGCGCACGTTTTCTCCGTCAGTTCAAAATGACACCCTCCCAAAACCATGGGTCGAGAAGCGTGCTGCTGCGTGACCGAATACTGAAATGTGTTTGTTGCTGCAGGAATGCGGCAGATAACCCACGTACCACAGTCACTACCACCACACACATGCCAATTCCGAACATGAACCATAGAATTCGCCGATTGCGGCCGTACAGTGCATACACCCGTATGATCATTATGACTGTTGAATAGTATATCAGTGACTCGAGGCAGGCGCAAAACATCGAAGCACGTACTGCCCGCTATTGTCTGGGTTACCAGCAGGACGATCTCTCGAAAAACGCTGTATCGCATGCACGCCTAGCGAGTCGGTTTCAACACAGCATGGTGAACGAAACTCGAAGAAGAACAAGACTGGCCTTTGTGGAAAGAGTTGAAAACGGGAGCGCCGCAACAGCGATCCCACTGAAGAACCCAAAATACCGGTTGATGAAAAACCAGTACGCGCTGAATGACTTTCTCCTTCGCCAAAGGAGGTCGATTTCGATGTCTGTGAAGAGTGTTGAGATACATCGAGGGATCAATGGATTGGTGGTGCCTAGTGTAATGAGATGGTCGAAGTACAGCAAGGCTGAATGAAACTCGGTTTAGCGACAGACTGAGCGGCGACAGGTCATACTCACTCAATCCAATGAGATGCCCATAATCCAGTAAGCGTCTAGAAACAATGATATTAGCATCCATAAGTGTATTTGATGAATTCGCGACATTCGTTGAGCTGCTGTGCCAGCCGGTTGCACTTCAAGTTGGAGGGCCATAGACGTAGCGCTGGGCAGATGAGAGTGCGGGCCAGCTCCAGCCGTGCAATCTGCTATCCGAGTGCTTTTTTAGAGACAGTCCACTGCACGGTGCTGACAACGTGCTCTTGGATGATATTTCCCTCGGTCGCAATGTGGTGGGAAGATGTGCAACGATATGCGCACGGAAGCCCAGTTCTGACCACCCGGCTTCCCACATTGTTCGTTGCCGTTCAAGGCTTCTTCACCAGATCCCCGGAGTGGGAGGGTAAACATTCGGGATCACTAAGCAAACCCTTTATTAATCAACGATGAAATTACACGCAAGTCAGGGTCACGTTCGTCGCCGTGCTCGCCAAAAACCCAGAATGCTCCAAGAGTGCAAACGTATATTCGCCCGTCTGCAGCTCCCATTCGTTCTCCCGGTTAACAACCTGCAGGAACCGATCCACCTCGAGGGTCATTGTGGCCAATTGACTTTCCCCGGCAGCCAGATAGACACGCGAAAACGCGACGAGCTGCTTGACTGGCACGGTAACGGTGGATACGCGGCGGAGGAGGTACACTTGGGCCAGGTAGCTACCGGCGACGGGCCCAGTGTTCTGGACGGTCACTTCAAAGGTGATTGTATCTCCTTGGGAGAAGGTGCGTTTCCCGGCGACATTGAAACCTTTTCGGGTGAAGGTTGTGTACGAGCTGGAAGGAAAATAAGATTGCTGATTCGGAGTTAGAAAACGGCCTACAGTCCATAGCCAAAGCTGTACTACAAGAGGTGTTATTGACATACGAGTCAAGATAGATGGAGCTTACCACAGGATACGATCCGATATCCTCGTCAGTGAAGTTGTTGACATGCGAGCTCGCTTTGTAACTGCGCCCATTTTGAGCAGGTCCAGTGACTGAGATCAGAAGACTCACTTGTAGTATACAGGCAATGTGCCGACGTTGAACGGAACACTCAATGGCACCCTGCCTCCGGGATTGAATAACCCAAACAGCACGTCAGATATTGCCTGTCCACCAGATTGACCGGGGAAAAACTGCACTCAACGGTCAATTCTCCTGCAGTCCAAGGTTAATAGGATACGCACTGCATTGATAACGGCAGCAGCTTTCTGATAATACTCGGGAATGGCGAACGGTCGACCTCCTTGGAGGACGAGAATTACAGGTTTTCCCAATGCGAATATCGCATCGGCAAGAATCGCTGCATCAGGATGGATGAAATTCTGGATATTTTCTGAACAATTGTCGCTGGCACCCACTTTGCTTTACCGACAGTCCCAGAGTCGCTCGATCTCCATTCTCGCCGTCGGAGTTCCAATTAGCGCCGACGGCCAGAACAACGACATCAGCACTGTTGGCCACATCCACAGCCTGCTCAAAGGTAATGAGCCGTCGCAAAGAGATAGTTGGAGACACACCTTCTGCACCGCATCCCCGCGGTCCACGAGATTCCAAAAGAGCTCAACCTCTGCATTCAAGCTGCCGAAATTAGCGATCTTCTGAAACAGATTGAAGGCCTTGAACTCCAGCCTCAGCTGGTGCTTTGCACCCTCAACGAAGCGGAACTCTGCGCCACCCGGGGGCGGCCGCGTGGTGTTCGCACCGAGCTGGATGTTCCCGAGGATATTGCCGTTGGGGTTCGCCTCCGTTTGCGAAACGAGCACGCCGTCGACGAACAGACGGGCGGAGCAGTTCGCCGCAACCGCCACACCGAGCCAGCCGTCCACCGGCGCGCCATCGATAGGGACCTGCAGCTCGCCCTCCCACACGACACTGAAGTTATTGGACGGGAGTCCCACGGGCGGATAGAGCCCCCAGTCGCGGTTCGGGGTCTCTTGCAGATGGAAGACGGGCTCCGTGAAGTTGGTGTCGGCGTAGTACGTCCCGCGCATGCCCGGGACGCCGTCGAAGGAAAGGAGGTACCCAGGAATGTTGTACTGTCCGTGGTACGTCCAGGTGTCGGCACCCCAGCTCGAGACGAAGCGCACGTTGTGCGCGTTAGCGCTCAGGTGGGCGGACATGGCTTGGCGCAGGGTACTAGATCCGTTGGTCGGGTACATCCCCCATTGTCCGGAATAGTCGCCGTAGTTGATGATATCGCTGAATGGACCGATGAGAGCTATCGTCTGGATATTTTGTTTAATGGGGTCGAGAGGGATGGTGCTGTGGCGATTCTCGAGGAGGACGATACTGCGGTGAGCGGCGTCGAGCGTTAACGGGGCGTGTGCTGCTGTGAGCGCCTGAACATCGAGAGACTCGGAGATGAACGGGTTATCAAAGAGGCCTGCGGTTATGGTCAATAATAAGCCTATACGATAATATTCATGGATGAGTTCCTAATGCGTACCGAGATCGTACTTGACGCCGAGAATTTTTCTGACATGATCCTGAAGTGTAGATAGTTTGACTGTCCCATTGGCCACCAGGTCCACCGTGCTCTGCACACGATATAGGTCAACTGCATGCGATCCAGCGGAATTGAACTCACGTTGACCAGCACATCGATAGGGAAGTCGTAAAAGTCTATCATCCCACCAGCGTTGAACCACTGGGCTATGGTGTCCGCCGGAGAGGAGGCGACATGGTGTGTGGTGAACAGTTGTGCCATACCTATCAAGAATTAAAAAAAACACGTCATTATATTGCGCGGGCAGATAGAAATGGCGAAATATACCTGTATCATCTGCAGTTGTGAAACCTGGCCACAAGGTCAATGCGTATCCGAGACGGACCAAGGGCGGAATGTTACCATCGAATCCCCATTCCGCCAACGCGCCGTAGAGCACGGGATGCACCGATGCGGGGATCTCATCGAGCTCATTGTATGCCCTAATCAATCCTCTGAGTGAGTGCCCAGGAAGAAAGTAGCCAGCCGAGGACGGCACACGCACATCATAACTCCCCGCGCACCGCCGAGCTGGATTGCAGCCTTGAACGGGACAAGCATCTCCTGCATTACCTCGCGGAGCCCGCGCCCCATGAACGGCGCGGCGTTGAGCCCGGACCGCGGGCTTCCGTGGGCTGCGAAGTGCTTTAAAGGTAGCGCACTCAGAGTTTGAACGTCTTCAAACAAGTTCCTGTACCAACCTTCAGAACAGGCACGACCGCATCTGGGTCCGCCCACGAGCTATTCTTCGATAAGCCCGACGCATAGGCAACACCCATGAGCGACGTGAGGACGAAGTCCTCGCCCCACGCCTCTGCATCCAGGTCAGCTCACTACAACAGCACCAAAATTCCGACAAGAAACGCGTACCTTGTGTTCGGCCCCAGCGCGGATCCTTCCCCAAATCGAGCACAGGCGACAAACAGGCATGAATGCCGATTGCGCGGGCCTCGGTGCCAATGGCGCGCGCGACAGAATGCACCAAATTCGGATCGAATGACGCCGCGAGACCGATGCTCTGCGGAAACATGCTCTGCTTGAACGAGCCCACGCCGTGGAGGCATTCGGCGTACACCATGAACGGGACCTTGAGGCGCGACTTTTCGGCATTGAGCCGCTGCACGCTGTTGTATTGCGAGGCGTTCGTCGGGTACCTGCAGGAACGGCGTGAAGAGTTCTAGTAAGGGAAGGAAGAGATTGGAAGGATACCAGTCGGCCATGACGCCCACACCTGCGTCAGGCGCAATCTGCATTGCGGTGTCTGTGGTGGAGTGTGAGATAGAATGAAAGGACCCCTGGGGACCTACCATATCCACCGTTGTCGGAAGCTACCCCAATAATGTTGTCTTGCGAACGACAAATAGCATCAGGACCACACCCGGAAAGAGTGCCAGTAAACGTACCTGCGAACATGAGATGCATTTGAAAAACTACGGGAACACGAATGAGAACACGTCGAATTATTCGTCGGCGCATTGACCTAGCTCGGGGATAGTCATATTATTCACGAGATTATCCACGAATTGCTGTTTCGGCGTGGTTTCAGCAGCGACTTGCACACCACCCAGTATAGTTGGAAGCGCGTCTTGTGGCTGGCACTATTCAGATCGCTTGCGGAGAAAGGCGAATACGAACTCACAGAAAAGGTGTCCAAAACCTGATTCAGAAACGCGTCCTTCTTCAAACGAAGCCTACGCGGATTTTCTGTGAGATTGGAGGCCAGGTGGTCGGAGATCTGTCCAGCCAACATCATTCATCCTTGAAAACGCCACGAAACGATGAAGCTCGCGGACCGTCAAATGCTCCAAAAAGTCGTCGAGGAGCGCTTCCACGGTATCTTTGATTTCTGCATACGAATGGATGCCTTGTTGCGAGGATTGCTGGCGGGCAGCGTCGGTGCAGTGGGCCAGATGAAAGAAGACAGCGTGCAGGAGCAGGAGCAACGAGAGGAGACGTAGGCTTAGCATTGTCGGCCACAGAAGAGCCCGGTCTGGTGAGAAGCTAAAACCGAGATGGATGGTTCGGAAAACCCGACGCAACGGACTAGCGCGCCGGTGCTTCAGAATTCGGTGGTGGAGGTTGGAATCAAACGACGTTGATAGGGCAACTAATTATAACACCGGCAGATAAACATCACATGATGCGATGTCGAAGTTTCGACTCGGACAAGACTCGGACTTCGCGCAGGATATAGAGCTCGACCATACAACAGAAGCATCCAAAGAATGATGAGACACATGGCCTTTGGAATGTGACTACCCCCTAATTTTTTGAGAAGTTCAGAATTCACTCTTCAGAAGCTTGTCGGGAGTCGCCGCGGCGGCCAACAGTGAGTAGTCTCTCTAGACAGACGCTTTATCAGTTCCAGATCTTACCTCACTTGATAAAACTAGTGGCACTGGCAGGAGAGAGCTGAGATCAATGCAAAGCACACAATATAACGCTTGGTTTTTTGTACCCAGATGCATCTCGGTGGACAATGAACCAGCAATATCTGTGAAGGCGTATATATGGATTTAATCGTCGTAAGGAGTCAAGAAAGAGTACCAAATTAAATTATGGCGCACAGCGCACCGCTACTGGAGAGCGAGGACGACGACAGAGATATCGTCACGCTGCGTCTTCTTATTGAGCTCCCTCGCTCTCTTCCTCGCATCCGTCCCGAAGAGGACATTTCCGATAACCCGTTCGGCGACATTGTCGCCTACCTGAGCTGGGACGCACTCATGTCCGAGCCCGGCCTCGAGATCATCATCATGCTCCCCACTCGCCAGCCAGAAAATTATATCAAATTTCCGGGCATCGGGAACGCGGACCTGATCCCGGAGCCCGTCGGAGGCGAAGACGAACATGTCCCTGGGGAGGACGTCGTGGTGTCGGATGGAGGGTGTGGAGGACATATATGGCGGAGTCCAGCTGTTGAAGTCGAGAATCTCCTGCGGCTCGAGACGCGGAGGACAGAAGTGCGAGAGGAGCCGGGTGGCCATGCACAACGGCGCCTTGAGCTGGTGGTCCCCCAGGGCTTCGAGGAGCGCGTGAGTTGAGAGCTTGTAACTTTGTGTAGTAGAGATGGAATACGGTGTACTTACCGCGAGTGACACGTATAGTATCTAGGAGTGTGTCGTCCTTCAGGAGATGATCTTCGTTTGGGTGCTCGCCGCGCAGTCGTTCGACTTCGGCGGGGTTGTCGCAGTTGTGGCGTTCGCTGAGGAACAAGGAAGTCCATTTATCGTCCTTGTGTCGCCCACATACTGTGTACGCTGGTCAGCACGGCTGAGCGAAAGAGCTCAAACGATGGATGGGCACCTGCATCACAGTCTCCAAGGGAGGCGACCCAGAGATGTTTTCTCTGCTTATCTAGGAACGCGATGAGTGCTGTGCTGCCTACAGTCGCACGCGTGCCCGCTGCGTAGCGCTCGTCGTCCTTGTCGAGATATCCGATACGAGGATAGACTTCCGTCTCGGTGTTTAACCACTTCGGATCGGACCAGTCCTCGCCTTCATCAAACAAGGCAAGCAGCGGCAAGAGGAGGGACCAGTCAAACTCCTCGATAGTTTCCTTCATGATCGCTTCCACGTCGACGTTGTCGGGGCGAAGACGCTCTGACAACAGCGCAGGAAGCTTTTGGGCGGCAAAGTCCGACAACTGGTTCCCGCAGTGGCCTGACAAACCCTGTGAGATAGAACATGGGACTGAGCGCTAGTCTTACCGTCAAATATAGCTATGATGATGCCCCGCTCAAAATGCAGGACTGCAGTGCGGTCCTCGCCCTTGCTTCGAAGTTCGGCTCGATGGATGTAGCCCACAGAGCGGACGACATCCGAGATGGTCTCAACTTCGCCAGTGATCGAGTCCATGGAGGGTTGCTTCCAGTTTCAGTCGACAATTGGTGGAAAGAGAAAGATATGTCGCTTCCGAGAATATAAACGTCGACATCCGAGTCAGATATGGGCCCCGGGTTGGTGCCGCGTCTGATGCGACGGAATCTGGCTTTCGGCCCATGAATCTCGAGTTGAAAATGGTTTCTTGATGAACAAACTGATACCAGATGAATCTGGGCTGGGCCTGGTGAGCGAGGTGGAGGTTGAGTGGAAGAAGGGATCAGTGGCAGTGCCGCAGCAATCAAGCCGCAAACAACGCTTGCTCGTGGCCACAATGGTCGTTCTGGTGCTGGACAACGGTGCTTGCACCATCAAAGCTGGACTTTCTGACCAATCCTCTGCTGGCGCCCCTCGGTACCCCTGCCATACACTCGATGTCAGAACGTCGCTGAAATTAAACTAATTTCAGTATCATCGCGAACGCGGTGGTTCGTTCGAAAGGCGACAAGACGACATACATTGGCCACGAATTGGATAGATGCAAGGACTATTCGTCGCTGAGCTATCGCCTCCCGCTAGAAAAGGCATGCCCAAAGGTGCTGTGATGCTCTGTACTTACAAGGCCTATCCAGGGATATGTCGTGGACTGGGACGCGCAAAAGGCCGTTTGGGACGGCGTACTGTCCGACGAAGTTCTAAATGTGCATTCAAATTCGGCTGAAAGACGCATTTGCAACTCACCGCCGTGCATAGGTCAATCCAACGGAGTCAACTATCCTGATGACCGAGCCGTATTTCAATCTGCCAAAAATCCAAGAGGTGTACGATCAGTTCATCTTTGAAGAGTACGAATTCCAAGCCCACTTGCGCTCTACTCGTTAGCCTGTTTCTTTTCCCGGCCTAGCTTGCGCTCACCTAGCCAGCTGCATCGCTTATTCCACACGGAACTCTGTTCGATCAACCCGGGCTTTCATCGCCCGAATGCGTGCTTATCGTCGACTCCGGCTTCAGCTTCACCCATGTCGTTCCCCTGATGGAGGGAAAAGTGGTCTGGAGCGCCGTGAAACGGTCGGTCGCGTTGATTCATCCCAACGAACTGCATCTCATCCAGCGTAGACTCGACGTCGGCGGGAAGCTCTTGACTAACCAGCTCAAAGAGCTCGTCTCATTCCGGCAGTGGAATATGATGGACGAAACATACATCATGAACCACGTCAAGGAGACCTGCTGTTTCGTCACACAGGACTTCAAGAAGGAGCTCGAGATCTGCCGGTATAATTTGCACTGACTGCTGTGCACCCACCGTGATATAACCAAATTCTGTTTCCAGGAGCGACCCGAAGCGCAATTCGGTTGTCCAGGAATACGTCCTGCCCGACCTTACAAAGAGCAAAGCGGGGAGGATCCGTCAGCCGGACGACATCCCCCTCGACACAGACCAGGTGCTGACCATGGGCAATGAGCGGTTTTCCGTGCCGGAAATCATCTTCCGTCCCGACGACATCGGTGGGTGTTCCCCTCCCTTCCCTCTCTTCTTTCTCATCAAGTTAACACGATATCAAGGCCTCGAGCAATCCGGCCTCCCCAGCACAATTGCGGCCTCCATCGCCCTCCTTCCCGATGATCTACAGGGCATGTTCTGGGCCAATATCGGCCTCATCGGCGGTACCACTAGCCTCCCGGGCTTTCGACAACGGCTGTGAGGAATCTTTTTCTTTACAGGCGAAGCGCTCATTTTATCTATAAAGGTTATCCGAACTGCAATCGCTGGCGCCCGTCGGGTGCGAAGTGATCATCTATCAGTCCGCCGAGTGAGTGAGCTTTGATCCACGTACCCTCATCATAAATTCTACTCACCTCTATGCTCGATACTCACATCATCACATCCTCCCAGCCCCGCCCTCGACGCGTACCACGCCGCCATGGCCTGTGCCGCGACTCCGGCCTTCCCCGACCTGGTCGTGACGCGCGCGGGAGTACCTCGAGAGCGGCAGCGTCGCCGTACGCCGCAAGTTCCCCGACTGGCAGCCGCCGCCGCCGCTGCGCGAGGCGGCCAAGGAGAAACCGAGGGACGCGAAGGAAAAACGACAGGATGCGAAGGAAAAAAGAACGCAGGATACGGCCGCGGCGAAGGGGAAGGGGAAACAGCGCGAGCGCGAGGAGCCGGCTGTTGGTCCCAGGACGAGAATCCGCGCGGTGAATCCTGTTGCACCGGCGCGCAAGCCTCGATGATAGATCTAATTCCATTGTTTTACCTCGCGACGCGAAACTGATAGGAGTCCACGGCTTGGTAAAATCGAGGTGATTGCGGAACGAATCTCTTCGTCGCTACTGAACGGCTCCCTGTCCAGCATTGGAGATTTTGACTCGTTCGGCAGCGCGGATCCAAAACCAGTCCGAACAAGGCACAAAACTCGACTCATCACATGGCAGCATTGGGCCTTCTTCCCACGTCGGAAGCGCGCTCTTTCGCGACTCGCCAGGTGCACCTGAACAGTATGTATAGGAGGTGTTGGGTTTTCGACGTGAACATTTCGTGTCTCCATCGGGGACGATGGAGACACGAAATGTTTTGTTCGGTGAGACTACTTTTTGTCTTGTAATTATTTTTGTCCGAAGCATAATCCCTCCCTCTCAGGCGAAGTTGCATATTCATCTAACTCACCGCCGACGTGGATTCGGGTTTTTCTACTGTCAACGCGCCGCTGAGGGCGGATTTCGTATTTCCCTGTGGTTGATTCCAAGCCTCTCAGCCAAGCGCCAATGTCCACTTCACACCGCTCTTGAATCCATCCAACCTCGTGCATCGAACCAATTAAGATTAATAAAATATAAACTTTGAGCCCCCAGCCAAGAGATCCCGCTACCGCACGCAAACATTCAGATTATCGACCCCCATCGACTCCGTCGGGATCTCCAGCTCGAAGACCTTCCCGGGGAAGAACACCTACGTCGTGCTGATCTTGCACCCCGACAGGGCCGTGAACTCCGAGACTTGGTCGGCGGTGACCTGGGGTACAGCAGAATCAGCATGTTTGATTATTTATTTATTTATGCGGGAGACAAGCGCACCTGATACCCCGCAGAATCCTTATTGCGGTCGAAGATGATGGTCTTGGTGACCTTTTCGTCCGCGCCGGCCTTGGTGCACTCGAGGTGCACGCGCATGTCTTCCTTCGCGCCGAGTTTGACTTGTTCCTGTTCATCATCCGCGTTAGTGATTTTTGGTGGGGGCATGGAAGGGAGAACAGGGGACACGCACAGGCAGGTCAATGATGTCAAACACCGCAAAGTCCTTCAGGTCGAAGGACCCCGCCTGGTCGGCGAGGTTGAATTGCGCGGAGGGCGAGGTCTTGGGCACGAATTGGTCGGTCAGCAGTCCGCCCACGAGACCTGGTTTGTGCAGTGTTCCGTCAGATGAGATGTGAAGAGCGCAAAACAGACGCGCGACGACATACCCTCCGCCATGGCGAGACGCGGCCCGGTGAATATCTGCGTGGTGTTGGCGGGGAACGATTTGCACGCGTCTCCGGGGCAGCTGGTCGTGGAAAAGTCGGGCCAGTTGAACCCTTGGAAGCCATCGGGGATGGGGGTGAGTGCATTGGCATCGAGGCTGTCGAACTGGGCGTCGTCAAACTGATCCAGGTAAAAGTGGAAGCTTAGTATTCTGCAGACAAGGACAAGACATTGGGACGAACGTTTATTACACGGTTCGTGCAGGCTCCATTCTGCCGGACACGCAATCTCCTTGAGGCTGGGGCCGCGAACGCTGCGCCGGCGAAGAGGCTGAACAGGATGACCGAGTTCTTCATAATGAGAGAATAGAAGCAAAGTGCAGGTCTTGAAGGAAACTGAAAGAAAGAAACCTGCACAGCAGAAAAAGACTGACGGGGCCGAAAAGGAATGCGGAAACAATCCCGCGACCCCCTTTTTATCGCTGCTTTGCCGACTGAATAGAAATGAATCACTTACGAGAGGTTGATGCCTGTTTGAAACAAGGTGGAATTTTTCGTCAAGTCGGTGTCGACTCAATCGCGCAATCGGCATCAGCTGCAACAAGTTGAATTTTGGACGGACATTTTACTCTTCACAGCTGCATATTGTACTTGAACTTCATTTTTTTTTTGCCAATATCCCTTGGCGTTGATGCGGTCGACTGAGAAAGAAGCGGATCTGATGGCGGCAAATCCCGCCAAGCAAACGATTGACTGATTGGTTCCTGCACCGCTGCGATGGCGTCAACTCTTTCGAATTCCAAACAACCACCGATGCTGGTCGAGTTATCGGTCGAGCTGCTGCACCAGATTACCGATTTGCATTGCGCATGTACGCTGTCCGCTGTGTTGATTAGGAGCAATCTCCGCTAGCAGCTCACTAGGGCGGATTGAGAGGCCAGGGCGGACCAGCATGTACTAGGATGCAGACATCTTGCGTACGCAATAGAACCTCTGCTATTCTCTTCTCTCGTCCTGAAAACGCACACCCTGAGGTGCGAAATACCCTTCGTTTCCTCGAAACCCTTGCCATGACAGGTAAGACTCAGACGGCATGGTCAGAGTCCCCTGTGTGTCAAAACACTTATCCCGCCTGCGCGGGAAGATCTGTGATTATCCGGCCACACGATCTTTTCTTTCCGAGAAATAAAAGGCAACCTCGACCTCCCTCTGGCGCAATTGCTGTTCCGGAATCCCTCAGCAAGTTGCGGGACTCTGTACTGGCGGCCTGGCTCTTGCCTGCCTCCGTTGCCTAGGACGTTACAGCTTGTGCTAAACAGCCGCGGGCTCGTTTCTTCTGAACCCTTGGGGTCCCGCGACTGGGCTATGGTCCGGACTATACTTGAGAACGCATCCGACTTGCACGTCCGCCTCAAGCACCTCTACACAGATATCATCACACCCGACCTCTTCGCGTATCTTGCGTCTTACTCCGGGCTCGAGACACTTTCGCTCCAGAACTACGACGAGAGCTGGGAGGCGCGCGCGATCGTCTCGCGGACACGTTCTTCAGCGCGGTGCTCTCGTGCCACGCACAGACGCTCGTGGCCGTCGTATTTCCGAGTCGCTGGGCTTCGGGGCTCATAGCGCTCACGGAATCGTCCGCCTAGAGCGGTTGAAGAGCCTCGACAAGAGCGTTCACGACGCTAGGGGGGCACAGACAATACAGTACAGGATCATATCCCGCTCTTCTATCTTGCAAGACGACTCAGCGGATCCAACACCTCCTTCAGCGCGCCATGTTCCTCACCTCCTTGAGGCACCTCGCGATCTCTGCCAGATCGTCGCCCTACGAGTCCTGTGCGTCGGACGACTTCGAGAGGATCAAGGCGATGGTGACGTTCCGGTCGCGTGTCGTCTCGTCTGCACTCAGGCTATTCGCGGCATCCACTTTCTACGCGCTGGCGCTGCCGGAATCGACTGAACAAAGGCTGACGTGTATGCAACTGTGAGCTCGTTAATATCATCCTTGCTTTGGGTGCGATGGTTTAAAGCGGAAACCCCTGTATCACTCGGCCTGATATCCGGTTTGCGTTATTCGCTGACGGATAAGTGGCGTCTCAACTTCCAAGTCTTGCAGCCGATTTGTCCCCTTCATTGAATGGAGGTTATCTGAGCCGACAAGACCGCTCCATCGTTATCCGGAAGACCCGAGTCCCTGCAAACGAAACCGGAAGATCCTTCAAGTCCTTGTAAAGTAAACCCGAAACACGCCCAGTTCCATTGCACCTGACTTTGAGGACGTCATCCATTCATTCGAACGGCCGTTGGCAGGCAGGTAATTCGATCGTGCATTTGAACTACCCCTATGAGTCTGACTACATTGATATTTCTCCCTCGTACCTCGATCAGCGCTTGCAATGCTTCCTCGATGTCCGTCGTGAATCCCAGAGACCATCTTCCTCATCTTGTCACTTGGGGCACCTTCAACATCTTCTCCGCGTGCGCCAACGTACTCCTTCTGGCCCTGACGCTGATCAGCCAACGCTGGGAGGCGAACTTCCTCCTCCTTCACCTCGAACTCATCTTCGTCCTAACGTCTGGGGCTGCAAGTCTCTTGATATGGACAGGCCACGCCTTGGACCTGGATCCGCCTTATGGGTTGTGCCTGCCGAACGCCCTCGCCGCAATGTCCAACACCCCTCTCCAAGGTGGCTCTGCATTTGCGATTGTGAGCACTCTGGTCCTTCCCACAGCGGTTTTCTGAGGGGGAGTGTATGTAGGTGCTGAAAGTATGGGGGAGTGTGATGATAGCTTGTCATCCGCGGTGGAGGCGGGCGCTGGAGTGGAGTGTGTCGATGCCAGTCGTATGTCGCCTTTGGTCTCTTCAACATTCTTTCTTTGTTAACATCACCCGTAGCTCTTGGTGATACCGTGGATATCGAGGTCTGCCAATTTTTTTTACTGGGCTGGCGGTATGTTTGCTAGTCTAGATCTTCTGCCTCTCACAAATCCAACCCTCGTATAGATTGGACTCGACCACAACAAAGTATATCGAGGCAGCCCGTTCTACTGCATGGTTGACCACCCGGCATTGTGAGCATTATTCAGCTACACGGGATTGAGTTAAACGTTTCATCCTTTAGACAAAATGCCGCGTCGGGATTTGGTGCTACTTATACGTTTTTGTGCCTGGTCCTTTCTGGATGGACCACTTACAACCTAATTACCACGCGCTGGCGCGTCCGTCGAATAATCGACTATCCCGGCGTCTCTTACGCCTTCGTCATCCGAACGCTGGTGTTTTCCATATTTGTCGGAGTCGCTTTTGTGTGAGTCCTTGTCTCCTCTTCGCGATGTGCCCGCAGTGCAGCTCACTCAACGAATCGCTGGCAGGGTTGGAATAATTTCCCTTGTATCATCTTTTTCCGCAATGGTCCCGGACGTCGCTCTCTCGTCGTGCAACGTTGCAGTATTCTTCATCTTCGCAACGTCCAGGGTATGTGGATCATCCGTCTTCGGTTGTGCATAATTTCCGAGGGTCATCTCTTCTCCTAGCCTATCATTCAATTCCTTTTCCGCTGCCGCCGCGTCCGAGGCATTACGACGACTCGGACCGCCTTCCAATCTGCCCCCTCGGGCCGCTCCCGAGGGACAAACACGCTCACTGTCACCGAGGGGCCCCAAGAAATGGTGACCTTCGCCGTCGGCAGCAGCAAGGTCACCTTGGACTACGAGCCGCCTTCCGTGTGGCAATTTAAGACCGACACAACGACTGATTTTGGGGAAGGAAAGTCGAAAGACAATACGCCTTTGCCTTGACTGTGGCTTGTCGTCTATCCATGCAATGAATCGCGTTCTCCGAGTTCTACAACGAGATGATCGATCTTCGACGCACTGGGCATATGCTTAATATTTTTCTTTACGTCAGTTCTCGCGGTGGTCTAAGCACTCGCTTGATTCGTTCTCCTCCTGTCTCCCTGATCCAACCCTGATCAGTGATCTGCATAACGCACCAAATCATAAACGGTACCGCACCTTTCAACTTCCGCCTTGTCTGAGCCGCAGTACCACCGTTCTACAAAATCTTTGAAAACTTCCGACTTCCAGGTGGCCGCCACTTCATACAGTCACGGCACCGCCAGTCCCTAGCACACATCCTCCTATCGTAGGCACTCCTGTTTATGAAGCCGACGATTTCTCCCCCATGTCTCACTACCCAGAGCGTATAAATGAAGGCGCTGGACTCCTGTTTCCCACCACCCTACTTCCTTGTACGCTGTCCCGTTCCCCGACATTGCAATGTCTGCAACACCCCTCGTTCAGCTCTTCCGCGAATTTGCCATTTGCGTCTCACTCTCCTTCATCATCGTCCTCGGGATCATCCATTGCCTGCTCCACCTGCTGCACGCCGCCGTCGCGTCCGAGCTCGCTCTCCGTTCGCCGGCGCTCGCAAAGTTCCTGCCCTCCTCCGCGGCCCAAACCGCGCAGCACATCTCGCACATCCACGCACACCTGTTCGTGATATTCAAGATCACCGTCGCATCCAGCGTCCTCGTCTTCGCCCTCCGGGAGATTGGGGCTGCCGTCGCGGGCTGGTGGGGAGTGGCCATGGACAGTCTGGACGAGAACGACGACCTGGAGGTGGGAAATCGCAAACCCGCCGTCTGGGAACCGAGTTCAAGCCCACTCCCGATGGACGAGAAGAAACGGTGGGTGGTCGCCGTCTCATCTGTTACATTGCTCCCGGTTCTCACTTCGTGCTGTTCCAGTCATCGTCATCTTGGCGGTATCCCATATCCCAACAACACGGTGATCTTCTGATGTGGCTCGGGTTGATCTTTAAAAATTATACGGCATTCTTGAACGGGCTGCTGGCCATAGGTAGCCTTGCCGATTCATGCAAGGAAGGACTGGTTTCTAACTGAGCCACTTATAATACTCCCATGTGGCTTCTGAGAACTCGACCTAACGGCGTTGAACGCTGGAACTTACTGTAATCCTTTGTTGGAAACCCATGCCATGTTCAAATATCCAATATCGACAAGTCTGCCATGCCGTCGACTTTAAGTTCAAGTACACTGGCAGCCGCGAGGGAAATATATATGCCCAGAAGCGATAAAAAGAAAGCGGAGATTCGAAATGAGCCTTTCTGCTCTTGCAATCCGCTTCTTTCTAACATTTTCATCACCACATGCTAGGCGTTGGCCTTGGCGAGCGGCGCCACAGCGTAAGTCGACGTCAAAGAAGTAGCATATGTGAAAGCAGAGGAAGTAGCTACTGCAGCGCACACTGCACTTACTTCCGAAATGGCCGGCACCACATCCGCAACGAGCCGTATAGATAATCAACATTCGCGATCGGGAACATGAAACCAGATTTTTTTCCACCTCCCTCTAAAAAAAAATCTCTAGGTTAATGGTTCGACTAGGGAGACTAGATCGGGAATGCGTTCGCAGATCTTTTTTACAAGTTACAACACGCGTCACATTTGGTGATAACTAACAACTAACAGACTACACAGGCTTGTTTGTTTACTTCTGCTCACTAGCTCACTCGTCTCGCCTACTACACAACCCCGGACGCGGCGATGGTCACTTTGGCAGACGGGGTACCGCTCCCGGAGCCCTTCGCCTCAATGGTACGAACGATGTCGAGGCCCTCAACGACCTCGCCGAAGACGACGTGCTTTCCGTCGAGCTAATAGTCGAAGTTCGTTGTAAGTACAAGGGAAGGAGGGGGAACAAGGAGAAGGAGGATGGCGGTGAGAAACGTACATGCGGGGTTGCGACGGTGGTGATGAAGAACTGCAAACAGCGTATATCAGCGAAGTGAAAGGAAGTAGGAGACGAAGCGCACCTGCGACCCGTTCGTGTTCTTCCCCGCATTCGCCATGCTGAGGAGGCCAGGGCCAGTGTGCTTTTTGACGAAGTTCTCATCTGGATAAGACGAACGTCAGTGCAATAGGATCAAGACCACCGGGGAATCGCGCACCATTGAATTTCTCGCCATAAATGCTCTTCCCGCCGGTCCCGTTATGGTTCGTGAAGTCTCCACCTTGGAGCATGAACTGTGCACCACCGCGAATGAGCATGGGCCACATGCTGAAAGAGACAATACCGCACCTTCGGAATGATGCGGTGGAACCCGCTCCCGGCGTACCCGAACCCGTGCTGCCCCGTCGCGAGCTCGCGGAAGTTGGCAGCCGTCTTTGGGACCTCAGCGTCGTACAGCTTGAACACGATACGGCCGGCGGGCTGGCCGTTGATGGTGATGTCGAACTGTGGCTCGTCAGGAATGTATGCAAATGGGCAGATCTGGGCCGATCTGAGAGAGAGGGCGTACGAAGACGTTTCTGCAAGGAAAAGAGTGGTCAGAATACGGCAAAGGATCCAAAGGATGGTCCTCACTCAGACATTAAGGAGAGAAAATTGGTGGTTGAGTTGAAAGAGGGATCGATGGCGCCAGATAGTACGTACAGCTTATAAACCCGCAGATCGGATGTGATACGTCGGGTATCGGCACCCGCACGGGCCACCTTCCTTTCCGCACATCACCTCGTTCCACCATCTGTCCGTCAGTGGCGGCCGTGCATCACCTTCGCTCAGCTAATTCGAGATGTGTCCCCGCTGACCTGTGTTGGTGAGCCGGGGGAGTGGTAACGCCGAGTTGTTTTGGGGTTCCCCGAAGGTCACGGTAACTCTTTTCGGCAACTCTATCTAATCCATCTCAATCTATCTTGCATGCGGCTGGTAGCATCGGAAAGGTTGGTTACTTAAGTTGATGTTAAGTAAGAGTGGGATATGGTGCGATATTACGCCAATGGGACAAAGGTTACCTTAACGCCGGTTTATCAAACTTCCCGTAACTCTTCCGTCGAAACGAAACTGATTTCACGTTCACAGCGGTGGGCTGCATCATCGGATTCTTGGTGCAGAGTAGCCATCCGGAAGGAGAAACGAGCTTGATTATCAAAACCACATGCTGGTTTATGGATAGGAAATCGAATTCTCTCCGAACATGAAATGGCCTGTAGCGGGATCCTCCACGGGAACGGCACATGTTTCTTGTTTTGTGCACATGCATTTATATTTACGCTGATTGCTTCCGTCGCCGCGCATCTGGCATCGGCCTCTGCCTATAATTTACTCTGGGTGTTATATTAGACAGGTTGTGCAAAAACCGCACAAGCCGCATGCGGCAGCTTTTGGGCATTGTGCAAAGCAGCGGGAGTATTTTTTTTGTTCTGGCACTGTCAATCACCTCCAAACTACACATTTCAGCGCCAATCTGCATGTACCAGCTATGCGGCTTCTGAGCCAAATCCAACTGAAACAGACTTCTCAGAATGGCATTTTTCGTCGTTCTCCCGGGTCTCTCGTACTGCATATCGTGAGAGACAAAGAGTTCAGACATCCCCACTCTCCCCCACTCCTCAACCAAGTCACCAAATCTCAACCACTCACTGATAAACACGAAAAAAACTGTGCAGCTGTGGCGCAACTTCTCTGTTATCCTGATGCCGGCTTGTCGAACATCACAGATAAACCACAAAGGCCCAGTAGCAGGGGAGGGTGTGTCTTGTAGAAAGAGTTTGACCAACTCCTGATTTATTGAAGGCCACAGATAAATGGATGGAACACCTACCTTTGATCTTTTGATTCACCCGCTTTTGCAAACCACCCTGTAGAAACGAAATTGATCTACGGTTCGCAGGTACGTAGAGCTCCTGGTGGAGTTACATTCCACCAAAGGAGCTGTATATGAATGTCGCAGTGATCAAAAAGCGGAATTGGATCCGTATTTCCAGCCTACGCCCGAGATCTTTTTCAACATTGGACACGAACGATGCCGATCAGCTCCGCTCGGAGCTATCAAACGGCTGATCGGCATTGTTCGGCACTGGCTGATGCTTGCATCCAGTGTTGATCCAGTGCTCGTTCACCGGATTCCGATGGATTCCAATGGAAACCGGCGGCTCACGGGTGGTATCCATTTCCAGCGAGCTCCACTGGATATCACTGGATCCTGAAACCCCAGTTTCCACTCCTACTACTGCAATTCTCAGTCGTCGTTTTTCAACCACTTGTGCTTGAATGCAAAAGCAAAGCAAATGGGGCTCTCCAGTCTCCCAGCTCTTAACATGGACTCAAATAATAGTTGTATCCCCCCACAGTTATTTAAAATAATTATTTGTCTCCATTCTCGCCGTTTGACGGTTCAACGTCAACGGTTGGCCTCATGGTCAACTTTCCGGCGTTCTCTTGGTGTGCATACACACTCTTTTATATATTCAACGTAGCACGGGGTAAATCAAGACATATCAAACATTTGTATCTTCTCCAGTCATTTCTAACGAAGTCCACTAGAATTGAGTGGCTGATGAATCATTGGAACCCACTGGTGATTGGTTGAACACCTCAGGTTGCTGACTCATGATGAGAAGCATCGCCATTCAACGTCTGCCGATGTCCAGCACCAGCCACCGGTGTCCACTGGCGGCCAGCGGCGGCCGCCAGTGACCTGGCTAGTTAAGGGTTTATTACTCTTTATGACAACGTCGCATCAACGGCCAAAAAGACCTCCAAAACCCCCCGGCTTACGATACATGTAAGGCTTGGTGAGCCTTGTTCCAAATTCACTGTTTCTGAAAGGCCCATCGGACCTTTGTGCCAACATGTCGACGATGTGTCGACAGGAACAATGCGCAAGTCATTTCAGGTTTGTATTGGTTGCTAGGAATTAGCTAAGGTGTATGTAAGTGCGTGATACCTGTGAGATGAGGACGCCCGCCGAGGAACTCTGAGCCCAGCTCCATAGAAGTGTCAGTACCATCGATATCTCCGCTGCAAGCTGGACAAAACCTGGCGACGTCGCCGCAGTTACTTGAGGTTTTATCTTCGTCTATGACTTTGGTGTCCCCGCGGGGACATGTGTCGTGATCCAATATCCAGCTGGCGACCTAGGTTTTGATCATATGCCGCCAACTATACATCCCATCCTAATAAAAACATTTATTAAAACAGGCATCTGGGGGGTCTCATCCCAGTTGCTTCTCCTCCCACTAGAGTCACGGGTGCTTGCAATCTGCATAATCGCCTTGGGCTCTGGATCTTTTTCACGAAGCCATCCTTTGCCTGGGACCTTGTCCGAGTTCGCTTTCGGACACAACTTTCTTCCCCTCCGAAACAGGATGCTTCAAGTTTCAAATGAGAACACGGTGCCGGAGTTTGTTCAAGGCAATGATGCCATGTGTGTCTCACTTTTTATCTTAAACCGCTATGGGGAAAGACACGTCTGTCGTGAAGAACAGATACTGTTGTCAGGGTAGGGTCGGGCCTGAAAGCCCGGGCTTGGGTCGGGTCTAAGCGGGTCTGGGCCCGACGAAGTCTCAGGCCCATTAGAGGCTATTCGTTGCCAATTTTATTAAAATCCAAATTTATTTTAAGCCAAGCACTCCACCACGTTCTCACACTGCCATTTCGGCAAATGCGCACCTGGTTCGAACACCTTTCTGGCAAGCTGTCGACACAATTTTTGGGACGGGGAAATATGTACGCGTCACCAGCAAGTTAGTGTATTTTTTGGCACGTAGAAGGGACAAATGAGCCGGAGATTTAGCCCAAAATCCGGGGCGGGTTCCGGATTTGGTAGGGCTCCACCTGTCTACTCGCTTAGTTTTTCAAAGATCACGGCTCCTGTTGTAGGTCAAGAGTTCAGGGCACTGTGACCGTTCTCTTCAGACTGAATATATTAGAGTGATATACAGATTACTCACCTGCAAACCGTTCTCTTCAGACTGAAGAGAATCGGCCGCAGGCCTCTTGTATATACAATGTGAACCGTGATAACCCGCTCGAACCAAACACCCGCGTAACCGTCGCGTCTCCATCCGGACTGGATAGCGAGGTTACTACTACAACACTCCCCTTGACCGCGCTATCCAGTAGCACCAGCAAAGTCCAGGCCAATCATGCGGCGAAGTCGGGAAGTAGTGTCGCGGGGAAGAACTTTGGTGAGTAGATCCGCGGGGTTGGCATCAGACGGGCAATAGTGCATGGTGACAGTCGTTTTCGACGAGGTCGCGAATATAATGATATTTAAGCGCTATGTGCTTGGCCTTGTCGTGCATCGCGGGATTTTCGGCAACGGAGATGGCAGACTGGTTGTCGCAGTACATCGGCGACAGATGATCCAATGGGTATTCCATAAGCTCCCCGAGTAGATTGCAAACGAAGGTGAGCTCCCTGCCCGAATGACTGCCTGCGACGTATTCCGCTTCCATCGTTGATTGGGCTGCAACACTCTGCAAACGGCTGATCCAAGATACCGCGCCGCCAGCCAGCAGAACCACTGTCCCGGAAGTCGACCGCAATTTGTCTTTGTTGCCTGCCCAGTCTGCGTCTGTGTAGCAGCCAAGAGAGCTCGAGATTGGCGCTCTCGAGCAGCCAGGTGGGCGGCGGTAAGTGATGCCGAGATCGAGTGTACCTTTGATGTATCTCAAAAGGTGCATGAGCGCGTTCCAGTGCTCGATGCCCGGATTTGAGCTGAACCTGCTGCCTACTCCGACGGCGAAGGCAAGGTCGGCACGCGTTCCCAGCATCCCGTACATCACGGACCCAAGAAGACCCAAGTAGTCCTTCCCGATCATAAGCTCGCGCTCCTCGTCGGTCTTTGGTGACATGTCCTTGGTCAATTTTGTGCTGACAGGGAAGTGAGTGGATATGGGCCTGCAGTCAGCCATGCCGAACCGTTTGAAGACGCTCTCGAAATATTTTCGTTGCGAAATCCGCACCGTCCCCGCCTCGAGGTCTTGTTCGATCTCAAGTCCCAAGCAATATGACGCGACACCGAGGTCCTTCATCTTCAGCCGTGCCGACAGCTGCGATTTTATGACGTCCCAAGTAGCCTTGTCGTTGGTAGCACCCTGTAGGTCATCAACATAGAGCGCGATGACGACGAAGATGTCCCCGCGTCGGCAAAGATATATGCTGTGATCGGATTGGAGTCGAGTGAAGTCAAGGGATTTGAAAATGGAGTCGATGAGGCAGTACCACTGCCGAGAGGCCTGTTTGAGACCGTAGAGGGATTTGCGGAGTCGTAAGACCATTTTGTCCCCATGTGCATTGAGTTTCGGCGGAAGACCCAGCGGTTGAGCCATGTAAATTTCCTCATCGAGCTCGGCGTTGAGGAAAGCGGTGACGACATCCATTTGGTAGATTGTGAGGCCGTAGTGAGCAGCGAGGGCGAACATGACTCGGAGCGAGGTGAACTTGACGACAGGAGCAAAGGTTTCTTTGTAATTGATGCCGTGAATCTGTGTGAATCCACGTGCGACCAATCGAGCTTTAAAGCACTCAAACTCATTCCACTGGTTTGTCTTCGCACTAAACACCCATTTGCACGTCACCACCTTCCTCCCCTCTGGAAGATCGGCGTACTCGAACGTCCCGGTGTCCACCAGCGAGCCAAATTTGACTGCCATCGCGTTGGCCCACCCTTCGGATTCCGCGCTGGCCATCGCTTGCCTAAACGTCGACAGCACTCGGATTGGAGGTTCTGGAGCTCGGGCAGCACGAGCCTGAGCTTGGAACTCCTCCTCCTCCTCAAGCTCGGGTGTGTCCTCAACTTGTGGCGCCACTTTGTGCTCATAACGACCTTTCGGCAGTGTAGCATGCTCATCCATCATCCCATCGAAACGGGGTGGCAGCCTGCGCGTCCTCGGTGGCAGTGGCACCTCGACCACGTCCTCTTCCACCTCTTCCACCTCCACAGCCCGCCTCCGCTTCCACTCGCTCCTCGGCTACCTCCTCCTCGCGTGCAAGTTCCATCCCACCGTCGACAATGGGGACAAGAACATCTTTGGGGGTGGAGGGTGCCTCGGCGGCGATGCTGGGTGCCTTGGGGACGATGGGCGGGAGGTTCTGAAGGTCCGTGATTACTTCCGTCCATCCGGAACTTCGCCCGCGCTCATAGAAAGTGACGTCCCGGGATTTGTAGACCTTGCGATTGACGTGGTCATAGCACTTGTAGGCCTTTGACTCAGTACCTGGCAGTGTGTAGTACCCCAATAGGATGCATTTCACCCCTGTCTTTGCCAGCGCTGGACGTCCCTTCACCAGAAGCACCCACACCCACACCCACACCTCGCAGCCAAATGGGCGCAGATGGCTCACATCTTGGTGTTCATTCTTCCAAACCTTCTCTGGGATGCGCCCATCGAGGGACGACCACATTGGGCAGTAGTTTCGCGTTGCAGCCCCAGATGTGACGGCGTCTGCCCAGAAACCAAGGGAAAGTCCGGCCTCGATCAAGTTTGTGTGAGCACTTTCTTCGAGTGTGCGGTTGATGCGCTCTGCGACACTGTTCTGCTGTGAGCTGTGTGGTGCAGTGGTCTGGTGAACAATACCGTCCCCCGCAAGGTACAGCTCAAATTCGTCAGACGTTAACTCGCTGGCGTTGTCGGTACGAATCTTGCCGACTTTCTGACCGGTTTCCTTCTCAACACGAGTCTTCCATGGGCGAAAGCTCGCAAGAGCTTGACTCTTCTTCTTCAGGAAATCCACATCAACATGCGCGCTGTGGTCGTCAATGAATGTGATGAAGTACAAACTTCCGCCAATTGAATTTGGGAAAGGTCCGCAAATGTCTGAGTGCACAAGTTCTAGAACACGAGCAGCACGTCTCCTTCCTCCATCTGGGAACGGCTTGCACACAGTCTTCCCAGCAAGACACGCCTCGCACGAGATATCATCATCCCAAGCCCCGAGGTCCAGCCCATCAACCATCACTGATGCCCAGAGTTTCCTGAGATCGGGGAAATTCAGGTGGCCGAATCGCCGGTGAAGTGTCAGGATGTCGAGGCGCTTACCAGCGGGGATAAGGGTCTTTGCCTTGAGCACGGAGGGGTAGCTGCTTGGGGACGAGGCGGCGTTTGCGAGATGTAGGGCGTAGAGGCCATTCGTGAATGAGGCCTGGCAGAGTGTCTTGCCGCGCAGCTTGATGAGGCAGAGGCTTCCCTGGAACTCAAGCTTGACACCAGGCATGGCCGTCAGCTGCCCGACTGACAGGAGCGAGCCAGCGAGCTTGGGGGCGTGCAGGGTGCACGTAAAGTGCATGGTGTCGACTCCGGTCGCGGTCTTGACGTGTTTGCGGATTGTGCCAACACCGATAGCGAGAATTTCGCTGTCATCTCCGAGCTGGATGGGGATCGGTGTCTTGAGGGTGCTGTATGTGATGAATGCGGTACGTTCCTTCTCGATGTGGCGTGAGGCGCCCGAGTCCACAAACAATGCATTGGGGCGGAGCACGCTGGTGGTCTTCTTCGTCAGAAGGACCTTCGGGTGCTCATCGTTGACATCCATGGCATCGAACACGACTTGCGCAAGACACAGCTTCTCCCTGGCTTGGTCCTTCGAGTTCAGAGGACAGTCGCGCCGGATGTGGCCCTTGTTCCCACACCCGTAGCAGGTGACGGCCTGTCTCCAGTCACCGCCCCCTCCTGCACTGCTATGTCCACCGCGCCCACCGCCACGTCCTCTGTGTCCACCACCACCACCACGTCCGCGCTGACCTCCTCCAGTAGAGGCGACATATGCTGTGAACTACGGAGACCTGTACGACACAGTCGGTACTAGCTCTCACTGAAGTTCGTCGAAAGAACCAATGGAATTATATCTACCTGTACAACACAGTCAGTACTAGCTCTCACTGAAGTTCGTTGAAAGAACCAGTGAGAGGAAAAACGTGACTGGAAAATAATCTAGTTTGGCACGGACACGTGCCCTGACGCGTAGCTCGATGTCCAGATGTTGACACTCCTCCTCAGCGTGCTGAATGCGTCAGTCAACCAACAATCCCCAGCATGGTCTGGAATTTCTTGAAAAGAGGTTCCGGCAGCGGTTTGGTGAAAATATCAGCCATGTTCTCGGATGTGTGGACGTAAGTGAACTTTAATTCCCCACGTTCAACGCGATCGCGCGAGAAGTGGTATTGCACATCAATGTGCTTGGCACGGGAGTGGAAGGATGGATCTGCCGTGAGGATTAATGCACCTTGATTATCGCAACAGAGGACGGTCACATATTTCTGGTCATGACCAACGGCACGTAGGAGCATTCGTAACCAGACCGCCTCCTTAGCCGCATGGCAGCACGCCATGTACTCGGCCTCAGTGCTAGAGGTTGCGACAGTGGTTTGGCGCTTTGAGCTCCAGGAGATGACACTGCCTCCGAGTGTTATGCAATACCCAGATGTAGACTTCCGTTGGTCTAAATCACCTGGTGGCGCGTAGTTAGAATCGTTGTATCCCGTAAGACAGATGGGTGAACGTCCTCCGAGGACAAGCGAGTAAGATTTTGTTCCAATGAGATAGCGTAATATACGCTTGGCTGCCAGCCAGTGGAGTTCGCCGGGATTCTGACAGAATTGACTCACAACCCCGACAGGGTGGGCTATGTCTGCGCGGGTTGCGACGTTGGCATACATCAAGGAACCGACCAGTTCACGGTAAGGTACGGAGTCCATACGGGCTTTTGCGCCAGGGGTAGATGGAGACATGGAATGAGCAAGTGGTTCTCCGTGAACCATCGGAGTGCGGACAGGATGTGCGTTTTTCGAGTCCGAAGCGTGCCGCCTTCTCGATGTAAGCTTGCTGGTTCAGGGAAATTGTATGGGCGACACGATCGCGAGTAACGCGAATTCCGAGGATCCATTTGACCGGCCCGAGATCCGTGATTTCAAAGTGCTTCTTCAGCTCCTCCTTGAACGTCTTCATCTCGACTTTGGTACTCGACGCGACACAGAGGTCATCGATGTGCACTGCAACCAAAGACGACGCGCCGTCACGGCGTCTCGAATAGATGCTGTGCTCAACGGAAATGCGCTCGAATCCGAGGGAAATCATAGCGGCATTTAGGCGCTGATTCCACGATCTGCTGCCTTGTTTCAGGCCGTACATGCCCCGCTTCAGCTTCCACACCCAGTGTTCCTTTCCAGGAACCTCAAATCCCTTTGGCTGCTCCTGCCAAATATCCTCCTCAAGCAACCCGTTGTGGAAAGCCGTCTTCACATCAACGTGGTCGATTTCGTAATCAAGCGTAGCTCCGGCATGCAGGACCATTCTGAAGGACTCGAAACGGGACGTAGGTGCGTAGGTCTCGCGGTAGTCCTGCCCAGCAACCTGGGCATATCCCATGGATACTAAACAAGCCTTGAATTTCAGGATGTCGCCATCGCTCCCCCGTTTAATCTTGAAGACAGGTCGTGACCGTATGATTTTACGACCTCTGGGAACGGACTCGCGTGGTACGAGCTCGTAAACACCGTGGAGCTTGATGGAATCCAGTTCAGCTTGGTACGCCTGGCACCATTCCTCGGAGAAAGGTGAGTTTTGGGCCTGCTTCCATGTCTTCGGCTCATCGTCGGATGTGGAGGTTGCGTTGAAAACCCAATATTCATATGTGGTGTCGTCAACGGCATGTGCCGCTAGCTCCTCCTTGGCTCGCTCCTCCTCGATTAGCTCCTCATCGGCGAGCTCCTCATCGACATCCTCAACGGTAGCCCTTTGCGTCTTCGCCTTTACGCGTCGCTCTTTCGTACGCGCCTCGGCGGCACGAGCATCTGCTACGGCGGCGTCTTTACGAATGTCTGGGAAGGCACCATCCTCCCCTCGGACCTTGCGTGTGCGTACAGGACGTTGCGGCTCTGGAATGGTCTCAGGTGTGTTCTCTTGAGGCTCCTCCTCGCTTTCTGGCTCCAATTCATAGGGATCCAAGACGTGGGAGTCTGGTTGGCCAACAGGGACGTCCAGCGTGTTATCAAGCAATGTTTTCTTGGCCGTTTGGCCAGTTGTCAACGGCCTGGGCACCTCGTTTTGCGACTCGATGAATTCGACGTTGCGGGTGACATGGATCCGCCCCGTCGCACGGTCATAGCAACGGTATGTGTCCATTAGTGATGAAGAGTATCCCACCATGACACATTCAATGGAACGATTGAAGATTTTAGGGTTATTCTTCTTCGGGAGCTTCAATACAAATGCGCGGCAGCCGATTTCGCGCATATGCGAGAGGTCCGGCTTGTTATCGGTCCATCGCTCGTGGGGTGTTTGCTCAGGATGACGAAATGCGCTTGTGAGGGTGCGGTTTTTTATGTATATCTCAGTGAGTATCATCTCGCCCCACATATTCCGAGGGAGGTTTGGGGAAGAGAGGGAGGCCAGGGCATGACTCATGAGCGTGTGATGTGTACGCTCGATGAGGCCCATTTGCGCCGAAGAGTAGGGCGCGGAGGTTTCCTTTTTAGTACCATGTTCTCGTAGATATCGAACAAAGCTTTTTGAGTCAAACTCTGTCCCTCCGTTGACACGGACGATACCGACTTTTTCTCCGAATTCTGCTTCGACGATGGCTTCCCATTCTTTGTATTGCTGCTCAGCATCGGATTTCCTTTTAAGGAGTACGGTCCATTGCTCGTGGGTGCAGTCGTCAATTAATTGCAGCATGTACAAATAGCCACCTCTCGCAGCCACTGCCTGCGGTCCAGCCAGATCTGCGAACACCTTTTGGAGCTTCCTCGTCGAACGCACCCCCTTACGCTTCTTCGGAACGGGTCTCTTTTTCTGTTTCCCGAGAATGCAGTCAGCACATTTGGCGGGGAGGTGCGACAACTCGGCTTCCATACCGGTCACAGCTGTTCCTCGAGCCATGTCGAGCACAGTCCCGATGTTGACGTGCCCGAGGCGACGATGCCAGGTTTCGAGTGTGGGAAGAGCCTTGATGGCTATGTTCGCCACCGCATCAAAAGATGCTTCATTCAACAGCGGATCAGCCAATGTGAATATGGGTGTCTCGCAATCAAGGGTGTATAGCCCCGCATCCGAACGAGTCCCGGTGGCTACAACTTTGCCGGACAGTTGTTTAATGGAACAGCCTGTGTTGCCAAAGATTGCCTCGTGCCCGTCGTCACAAAGCTTCCCGACTGAGATGAGGGTGATTGCGGCCTGTGGACAGTAGAGTACGTTGAAACGCCGTAACAAGGGCGCGCGGCATCTAGTGCTATTTTGCGATTTCCTAGGACCAGTATTTATACAACGGGAAAGCGCTAGCACTTCTGAAGTGCTATTACTAGCACTCAGGACTCTGGCTAGGTGATATAAAGGAGAACTGGAGTGAGCCCAAGCTGCCGGTTGTAGCCTCAGATACGACTAGTGTGACGCGCTAGCACGGTCTGAAGGCACAAACCACGGGGAAATAACCATAAGCCTACACAGTCAAGGTGCTAGCACCTAGGGAGCGAGACACAGAAGAGTGGTATTGCGAGCACGCTAGCTGGGGTGCGAGCGGCGAGTCTGGGATCTGAAGGGTAGTAAACTATGCGCTAGCAGCCTTCTAGCAAGGGCGCTAGTGTGCGGAACCCCTCTAGTGATCGACCCGAGGCCCGAAACACAGATGTGAGCACGTGACGGTCGCGACGCGGTCGCGAGTCACAAACAGAGACAAAGTAGATAGTAGAGGGATAGCTAGCAGGCTATTGGTGCGGATGCGCGGGTCACCACATATGCAGTAACGGATAAACGGACTGCTAGCCGGTGCTCTGACTCGTGCTAGATGACTCCAGGCGGCGGATTCAACTCCGCTTCGTCAGGATAGCGATTCCAGCAGCTGATGGCAAGCTGAGGGATCACTCACGATACCCTTAAATGGACGCTAGCGGATCAGTGTGGCTGTTCTGCTTGGCATAGACCCATCATAAAACCAAACGGCAGTCGTTTCATTGGCTGTCGTATCTATCACATCATTTTCACTCATTTATATTATTCATTCTGTTTATCACATGTACCATGGACCTCAGTAGTATAAAGGGAGCACAGAGTAGGCTAGAACCTCAGATTATTACACCCCGACTTTGTACGAAGTTGGTGCAGGTGGTCTCAGGTTGCTAGTGGAGATTGTACACACACTTCACAAGTAGTAGCTTTATTGGAATCAATACTGTTGACTCTGGACACGTCGAGATCTTAAGTTGAGGTTCTAAGTTGTTGGCTCGCGGAGTCTTCACGTATAAAACCAAGGGTGTTCTCTTCGAGAACCAGCTAGCAGTTGCGCTAGCAGCTTTGCCTTCACCCCGATATATTCGTAGTGTGTTGGATCGCCTGCTAGGTGATTGTGTGTTGACTCGAGCCCACTAAGAAGAAGACGGACTAGGTGCCCCCACCTCTAGACCGACTGTAACTTGTCAGTTACTTCGCCTTCACCCCGATATTGACGGAAGCGCTGTCGTAGTGTGTTGGGTCGCTAGCTGGACACTTATAGTGTCTATTGCCAATACAAAGTGGAAACGTTCCTGTTCTTGGTTAAGGAATAGGTCAGCGGCTTAAGGACTGCCTTGTCGCTTGAGGATTGAAGTCCCTTTGTTGTTAGCCTCAATAGTCTTTGGGTATCCCATTGCGAGGATTTTCACAAACCTACATACTCTGCCCTGGTGCCCTCGATCTAGCGATCCAGCCACCTTGTATCCAACCCATAAACCCCTGCCCATCCCAGGTGCTAGCGGTATTGTTGTTGGCAGCTGCGTAGTGCTAGCGTGTTGTTGAACAGCTTTGTTGAAGTCTAGCAGTCGAATTGTGTTTGTTCCAAACCCGTTGGTCGCATACTACGGCCCAGACCCGAACTCACAAAGAGAAGCACTTACATCTTTGGAGGAATAGATTGTTGTAGTGGTGGTTTGGTGGTTGTTTTGTGCAAGCACGAATCTAAGCTATTTCTAGTCGTATATCAAGTGCGCCGTTTCAACGTCTTTCAAGATAAAGTGGCGTCCCTTCCCAACGCGCACCCGCACTTCTCCAATACCGACAGCCTTGATCGAAGAACCGCCCACACCAGAGATCGTGCGATTGCATGCCGTGATTTTGGTGAAGTACTTGAGAATGGGGCAAATTGAGCTCGTCGCGCCGGTATCGAGATAGAGGGCAATGGCCTTGACCAGTGCTACAAAAGCGTGATCTGTGGTGTTTGTAAACCAATCGACGGATGTGGTCTCGGTTGGGACATGCGAGGAGTCTGCGTGGGCAAAGAAAGATCTATATCCGCCCGCGTCTGCCACAAATGCCGCCTGTTCATCTGAGTCGTCGGAACTGTCAACAGCAACCTTGGCTTTCTCCTTGTGTGCTCCTCCTTTTCTGCCCATCCCCTTGGGCGGTTTTATGCGTCCACCCAGGCCGTAGCAGTGATCCCAATCATGGTACTGCTTGGCCCGGCCCTTGCATTGAGGGTTCGCGCATGGGCCTTGCCCGTTTAGATAAGACTTTGCAGATGCACCCTGTGCTTCATACTGCTTTGTGAATGCGGCGAACAATGCTTCGTTTTTAGCAGTCTCCGCATTTTCCGCATCAATTCGGACCTGCTCGTGCTTGATTCTCGCACTAACGGCTGATGACAACAGCTTCCCAGCACTGAGAAGTGTATTGAGGGAGGAGCGGGCGTCTTTGAATTCGGCAGCAGTCATTGCATTGAGGTAGATAATGCATCTCCATTCGTCCTCCGTGGGTGGTTTGATAGCGAAGAAGGAGTCAATAAGAATGTCCAGTTTATCTGTCGTCTGCACGAGAGGAATGTCGCGGGAGTATCGAAGGGCGAGTGCCTGCTGAAGGATAGTGAGCTGTGAGAGCGCTCCAGATGGCTGCAACAGCTAAGGCACCGGCAATGCATTGTGCCCTGGCCCAACCAGCGGGGCACATTTCATTGTGCCGGTTAGGTCTCCATGCATGGTGCGCATTACATTGTGGCCCCTGGCGGCCCCTGCGGCTGTTTCTTTGGCGGGATGATCGGCATGTCGGCAACAGAGGTCCCATCTCCCGCATCATTTTTTCTGACCACACTGATATAACGCATCATTTTCTGATCCCCGCTTAAGCACTATGGTGCACATTGCAACGCAACAATCTGCGGCAACTCGCGGCCCTCGGGTTCCCATCACTATCTGGTGATTCCATTCCGCAATGTAATGTGACACCAGCCTGGGCATTCCAGATCGCAATGAAACGCGGTCTTGGAAATCGATTGCAGATATGGTACGCGCATATTGCATTGTGCACGGTCATGGGGCACATTGCAATGCAGACATGATGGTATCACACACCCTACATATTAGGTGCACAATGCAATGTGCCCCATGCGCGTGGCACAGTGCAATGTGGACAAGGGTACGGTTACATATCGTCCTCCTCCTCAAAATCCTCGTTCTCGTAATCCCCACGGGAGTCGTCCTCCAGCTCAATCTCCAGGGGGACAAAAACCTCGTCCTCCACATCTCCCACATGGTCCGCTAACACCAGTGCGGCCCGGCTGCGCACAGCCCCCCATTTATCTGTCCACTGTGCGGCCCATTCCCGCTCGCGCTCCGCCTGCTCCAGCGCATATGCACGCAATCCCTCTGCCAGTGCCGGCGACACATCCAAACGCAAATCCAGCTGCTCCTTCCACCACTGCGACTTCCAGACACAAAACGCGACCGTTCTCCGCATTTCCTCCTCCAGCAAAATGAGTTCTTCCCTCCAGCGATCTGCGCGCGCGCGCGCTTTTGCCCACTCCACCGCGATGTCTATTTTTGTTGTAAGCCCATTTAGTGTCTCGCAAGAACAGCACTCACCTTGGTGTCATCTTCCATCGGCCTGCACCTCGTCACTCGATGTTCCTGCGTACCACAGCCATGACAGCTGGCGCCGCCCCTCGCCCGTCTCCAAGTCGAAGAGGACCGTGAGATCGACAGGCTCACCGAATTGATCGACGTCGTCGGAACCGTCACCTGTCAATCCTGCCAACAATCGCGCCTTCCTATTCTCTTCCTTCTCCTCCTCATTCATTGCCCGCTCGTTGATCCCCCTCACGTCCTCCTTGCGCAACTCCCTCAGCACCGATTCCCAATCCCCAGGGCCGCGCAGTCTGAACAACCCCACACGCGCGGCCCTGTAACGTGCAGCTGCGTCCCGGATCCGTTCCTCGATCCCATCTAAAAGTGTCCGGCTTTTCGTATACATTCCCTGGCCGCTCAAATGCTTGCGCTTGAACTGGGCAGCCACAGTCTGCGTCCTGAGGCTTGCTCGCAGATCACGCAACGCCTCGAGCGCCTGGGCTTGGCGCAAGTCTTCCTCATTCTTGGCCAACCCCGGCAAACAAACCGCGTCCCGTGCCTCGGCAGGTAAAGAAGACGGTAGAAAGATGTTGATGGTTTCTGGGGTGGAGTGATCTGGAGCTGCCAGCGGTGGAGTCTGCTCGCTGATCCAGCGCGCCAGACCTGGCATGTATGTATCTTGGATGTCTTGGAGGGAAGAAATCTTGCCTAGGAGCAAAGTCCGTTTGCGCTGTAAGTCGGTAGCTTGAATCGTTGTCTTGTTCCGATGTTTCGCCTCCAACGATACCTCGATTCTGTTTAGCCGGATTAGCGAGGAGGCAATTGATTAATGATTTCGGGTACGTACTGCCCCTGCTGCACCTCCATTCCCGCCTTCAAGAATGCTGCAGGCTTCACCAGCAACTCCGACGCGCCGTTGCGGCTCACTCTCGCGTGATCCTCCTCGGACAGGTGTTTCATCACGTCGGCGACAGTCTCACCTGTCATTTTGTCAGCGCCTGAAAGAATGGAATACCGTGTACACACCTTCTATCTCCGGATACTCAAAAGGGTTCGTAGCGGCGTTCAGTGGGTCGGCCTCCCAGGCACGGATTGTCGTTTCCCATTCCCGCAAATCGGGTTCATGCGCAGACTTCAAGCCATCCGTGAAAGCGTGGAACGCGCGGCTGTGTATCATAGCCTGGGGGATGGCAAGCACCATTTTACGCAGCAAAGAATTACCTGCAAGTGGGTCATCAGTCTGCCATCTCGCCAATCGCACAAACTCACCGAGATCAACGGTCTTCCGCCAATTGGAGAAACCGCACAAGTCATCGATCGTATCCTCTCGGGACCCGGGCCCCATCACCGAGATGGATCGCGCTGCTGAATTCAGCCAGGACCAGTTTCTTTCCACCCCTTCTCCGTCTGTTCGACCAACACCCTTCGTGTAGTTGAAGGAATACGGACCATGGCACACTTTCACGTGGGGCGGGAGATGAAATTTGGGCACTTTGAATAAAATCTTGAGGCCGCTTGGCAGTCGCATCGCCTTGGGCATATTCTGGGCACGGGTCCAAAAGCGGCGGGACCACTGGCAGGCGATATCGTAACTGGCGACGATCGTGAGGAGCGTGATGCCAATCAGACTAGAAAAAAACAGGTAGTCCATGTTGGAGTAGCTGTAAACCTTGTCAGCGCACTCTTTACAACATCAAGTAATCGAAATCGCACCGTTCTCCGCGTTGTAAGTCACCGGTGCCAAGAGGCCGAAAAAGCTTGTGTCGTGAACAACTCACAGAGCCGACGCCTGATGCGCGTAAACCCTTAGCTCGCTTGTTGTTCGCGGACCAAAGGGCGGCAAAGGATACACAATGAGTAATCTGCACTGTATCAGCTCCGGTCCAATTAAAAACCAAGGAACTTACCTCATCCTCCTCCACATATTTGATCAGATGGCGCAAATATCCGTCACTGGCGACCAGGTACGCCCATCCCGGACCTAGCGTGGGGTCCTTCTCTCTCGACGAGCGATCGCGACCTTTCATCTTAAAATTTGCGTCTTCGGAAACCATCAAACGATAAATCCAGCTGCGACAATAATCAGAGTGATATATGAGTAAGAAAAAGAATTACTAACGCAACCTCGGGCGGGGCATCCTCCCAACCGTCGGGCAAATTGATCCCGGGGTGCGGACAGGCACGACAAGGAATTGCCAGCTCCCCTGCCGCCGTGCCCTCAATCCCCTTCGGGTTGTGTGCGCGTCCTGCTCTTTTGCACATCTGAAGATGCCGGTATTCGCGCACCATGTGCATGAATTGGGCGAGGCGGTTCTAGGCACTCAGTCGGTAAGCACGCTTAGCGTCAATTGCTTTGACGTACCGGAACCTTTCGCAATCCCGACCCGTTCGTCAGGAGAACCAATGCGTTGTAAAAATCGTAAGCCGGCAAGCGACCTTGGAGATTCAAAGTGTGAAACCGTCGCAGGAGATTGAGAGTCGCGGCAGTGGAAGGATCTTTGCACGTCGCCGGATACCACCCAACGTTCAGTAGCTGCGCCACCTCAGATGGTGAATCAGGACAGCCACAGAAATTGATGTCCACGACATGTATCCCGTTGTTGTCCATTACAACGAACCCGTTTTTCGGAGGCGATAAGCGCACAAATGGACATTTCTCCCCACGCCGGTGTCCAATTTGGAATCGCAAGCCTACATCTCGCATCGTTCGAGGCCGAAAAATTTCCTCATCCCATTCCTATGAGTCTTCTCTTTAGCTCAGTACCCAAGCCGACAGACGGCTTACCTCGAATAAATGCAGGGGCTCGTCACGATGCTTGTCCTTCAAACAAGAAAAACACAACATTCGATCGCCAAAACAATCGCCGCAACGCCAGGTGGGGTTTGGCTCGTGACAAATGGCACACCCCGAGGACCACCATAAGCCGCGCCCTTCCCGTTGCACCAATCCATCCAGATAATCGTTGCGGTGGGGGATCCATGTCTTCACCGGGTGAGTCTACACATCGTCAATCACCGGTAATCTTCCGTCACTCTGCCCTCACTCACCGAGTTCTCCGGTTTATCCTTCTTGACCTTGATCTTAATTGCCGCCGGACCTTCACGAACTGGAGCAGGTGCGTCAAACTCAATACCCTCAGGATCATAGCCCATTGCGGCGTCAAACTGATCAAATGGTCGAGTTTTTTCTGGTGAAGGCGGCGGCGCAACATTGACCTCCCTGCGGATCCGTCTGTTCGTTGCTGTCGACGCAACAGAGGTACTCTCCGCTGCGGGGTCATGTGTGTAGACAGTCCGCTTGCGCTTGGCCGTCCTGTGCATAGAGAGTCGGGTGAAACATTCGCAGGTGAAAATGGGGAATATATATATATTTCGATCATGTGTGTGCGCGTAACCAGAATATCAGTAAGCGGGGATAGATAGCGGGGATACGTAGATGACGAAGACGACATATATGATGGCGGGAACGTCGGGCAGAGGCCAGGAAAGAACAGAGTTACTCACTCAGATCGCGCCATTCTGCCCGGGCTGCGCGCGCATCCAGCTCTGCCTCCAGATCCTCTGTCGCACGCGAGTTGTCCGACTCAACCTCATCACCAGATTCTTCCAAGTCGCTCTGCTCTGCTCGATAGATCCGAAGCGCATCGACAATCGCTTGCCGGCGGAGGGCCTGGCCGTCTTCTGTGGACCCAGATTCAATCCAGGCGAGGGCCCGTGACAGTGACCGGGCGACCACCATCCCAGGCTGCTTTCCTTGCTGCAACAGCGCACGATAACGGACGCGCGCCTCCCCCAAGTCTGTGTACGCTTCCCCTTCTCTCCCAACCCGGACAGCGTATGTGTTGCACTGTGAGCGTCTTGAAGGCGTAGCAGGCAGCTGCTGGCGTCGGCGTGCAGGCCTTGAAGGCGACGCCGGTGTGTACGGCGGAGGGCTTTCGGAAGGTACCTCCGACGATGAGGCTGGAGTAGGTGCCAGCATTGGCGAGGCCTGGGACAATGGGGCTGGAATAGATTCCAGTGTCGGCGTCGGCGAGGGCGAGCGGCTGTCGATGTAGTAGAGCGGCACCGGGTTTGGAACTCTGGATGGCACACCCCGTTGCCTACGTCGTGGCGTCGGCGAAGGAGAAGTGCCACGTGGCGTGCCCGGCCCCGTACGCCGATTACGTCTGGGAGTGGTGGCGGGACTACGGTGAGATGTGGGGGTAGACATGGTAGGAGTAACTCTCAACGATTGATTAGTGGGCATTTTGTGCGCCAGACCGACCGTCGCATACCTCTTGAAAGATAACTGAATGTACAGAGGACCGCGCTTGGACAGAGAGCAAGACGAAAGCAAAAAGGACCGGGAAAGCAAAAAGGACAGGAGAGGGCTGGCTCGAGTGGTAAGAGAGAGCAAGAAAGTCCGAGCAAAGACGACTTAGATGGTGAGAACGAGAAATAAGAGGCCCCTGCCCAAAATGGCAACAGGGCAGGATGCTCTTCTCCGATTGTTTCGTTGCACGGCAAAGACAAGACGGCACAAGAGAGCAAGTATTGCAATAATTAAAGCATGTCTATGACGGCGTTACCTCCCGTGCTGCGCGCTCGAGTTTTTTGGCAGCTTTGCGAGCTGCACGCTGGATCCCCACACGGCGCCTCTTTTCTTTGTCCGCCAGCCATTCCCGGTTCCTGTATGAATTAGGTTTCAACGATGAGTATGAGAGCAAGGGTGAGCTGCTTACCGCTCCCGATATCTCTTTGCAGACTCTCGCGCAGCCTGCTGCCGCTCCTGTCGGACTTCTGCCGATTCCCTGACTCGGGAGGCACGGATAAGGGCCATGCGCTCTCGTTTCTTGTCGTTACGCTCCTCGCGGTGCCTTTCGAAAGTCAGTCATTAAAGTCAGTCATTTCTGGCTGTCGCCGCACTTGCTTACTTCAAGTGGTATTTTTGGCTCGCAGCTCTTTTTCTGAGCTTGCGCATGGTTTCTGAGCTAAGCGCAGTGTCGCTTTCATCCACCGGCTGCATATCGAGTAGACAACTGGATGCTAGTATCGAGGAGAGAGCAAAACGATTGGAGATTTGCACCTTCGGGAAGTGCCGACAGGTTCCATCATCGGTCAGTTCTGCCAGTCTTTGTGTCCTGGACCCTCATCTTGCCCCCGGGGGGCGGAATACTGGGATATTTTATAGTAGACATCTATCGCTATCTTCTGGTACCGAAATTCCTTTATCTTGACCTTATAAGTTATATGCTCATGAAACGGACGGAACAGGTTTCAACTCTGCATAGCGAAACTCTCCACATTTATTTGAAAACCTGAACATTTTCAAGGTTGTATCTGTTTCGATTTTAAGATACTAATTATGCACTACTATTCAATAAGTTTTTTTCCAGCGCTCTCCGGAACGCCTCACGATGGTCGGACAGTTCCCGGGCATTGTCTTGAAGTGGACCACACTCAACATCACCAGGACTCAGAGCCTTACCGGACGTGATCCAGATTTGGACCAGCCATTCTTCAGATGAGAACAAAGCTCAATCTGACCGAAGACTCACCCTGAAGCCCCTGTACCGAGCATGGTGAGCATATTCGCTGTTGCAACAGCGGTTGATGGATGGTACACTCACCATTATCGATCGCACACATACCACGCATGGTACACTCGCCACGCTCACATGGTACACTTGCCACGGGTCTGGGCTTTTCAATCACTTCCGCTGATTTCCTCCCGCATGTCACAGTGCACTGAGCCCCGGATCGTTCACTCTGGTGAGCACTGGGCATTCTTGCGACGTCGCAAAAGAGAGCGCGAAGGCTCCCGTCACTCTGCCCCAAAGCCTTATCCAGACCCTTCGGCACCAGCAGCATTTGACGGCGCCAAAGTCGTTACCTTCATTCCCGGCCGCCTCGAGCCAATTACCAGTGTTCTCCTGCGGGACGGCCTAGTACCCGTCTCTGACCCATCGTCCCGGGTTACTCGCATCCCCCACACTATCCGCCCCAAAAAACCCGTGTCCGTGCCGAAATATCACGGCAAGACCTGGGCGGAGCATGATGAAGAGCTGCTGGCTCGGTTTGCGCTGTCAAAATCCAGGCGCAATGCTGGGAAGAGCTCCAACAGGGCCGAGTCCTCGGTGAGTCTAGTCCTCCATATTGATATTGCGAACGCGCACTCAAACTTAACCTCAGAAGGAAACCAGGCACGAGGCTGGCAATAGTTCCAGCGGCAGCAAGAGGAAGAGGCACACTACGGCCGAGTCCTCGGTCAGTTTAGTTCTTTGTATTCATACCGCACACTCTAATTGAAGCTCAGAAGGAATTGGAGGAGATCGTAGCGCCGAGACGCATCTCGTAGTCATAGATCATGTTCTTCACGCAGCTATAAACTCATTCTGTCTCGAACTTGCACATTGGCCCTGGGGCAAACAATTCGGTGTTTATTTCCACACACAAATGAACTCGACAGGCTACAACTTTGCATCCCCGGCGTGGCCGCTACGCCCAACCCCTGCCCGCTTCCAGTGATTTTCAACCACTTCCCCATTCTGATTCACATCCAAGTTTGCGGGCGCAATGCTGGCAGAGCAGCTGGATTGGTGTGCTACTCGATGCCATTGGCATCCGATATCGTAGCTCATGAGGCATGTGACAGGGAATCCTTCAGCGAACCTTCCTCAAAGTGAGTTTAACCTATGATTGAATGGAATGACCGTACATCTTCAACAGCGCTGCGTTGACTGAGGCTTCGACGGCTGGGTTGCGTTCGCCTTGGTGAGGATGAGGGACGGACATAGTAAGTAGACGATCGTGTTGTGATTGGCGGGCATTGCTGCGCGTGGCCGGCGCTGTTTCCACCGACTCCCCCGAAACACACGCGATCCCCCGAAACACATGCGATCCATCACGGTCCCGCTCCAAATGGGGAGATTTGTTATCAGAAGAACGGAGGAAAAGCTTGAACGGACAGACAAGAAACAGATAGTATTCGTCAAGCAAATTGAGATACAAGAGGACGGACAAATGGAATCACCACCGGAAAATATTGTTAAGTAGCAAGTGTTTAATAGGACGAGGACAAGAGGATCACCACCTGAATGATATTGTCAGTGTCGCATGATGCAGAAGAAGAATGCGACGCACGGAGTATGGTACCGCGCCTCCTCATCGACACGGTTTCCGTTGTCATCCCACCTTGGTTCGGGGTGGAGGCCGAGGTTGATCCCCAGTGACCAGGCGTCATTGGAGGGATCCCCAGTGGGGTACTCGCGGTGGGTGAAGGGTTGCGAGGGGTTCTGGGCATCGTGGACGGCTTTCAATTCCTTGTAGCGCCGGATACAAGCGCGCAGGTATCGCGCCGCGCGGACGGGACAGTACAGGCGAAAATCTAGTGTTGGTTAGCTCAAGTGACGATGAAATGACTCGGATAGAATTGCCGCACTGCTGAGCGCCCTTTGGCGGTCATACTCGCGGGTGACCATCTCCTGGGGACACCACGGGCCATCATCGTCCCACCCAGCATCGCGCCATTCTGCCCTGATGGCCCGAATCCTGCTGGCTCGTTGGTTAAGCCGTTCTTGGTCGGCCTCAGCGACCCAATCGAAGGCACGGGCGAGGGAGATGCGAGTGGCAGCCAGTGTTTCGCTGGAGATCGAAAAGCGGTCGTCGAAGTGCTCATTCGAATTGGGTGAGGACATGGAGGGTGTCGGCGAAGAGTGGTCCCGTTCCCGGTTGACAGCAAAGACGAGGTTGATAGTCCATGAGATTTCCGAGCGGAGAGTTTCAAGGATTTCGTTTGTTGAGAGAGACATCAAGGGTTGACGTAAAAGCCATCACCTGTGCACATTGCATTGCGAAATCACGTTGCATTGCGCACGCACTTTTCTCTGCTATGGCTCGCGCAAAAAAAAAACACAGCTCCAGGACGTAAATCCGACTTCACTGGGGAGAAAGAGGCCTGGTTAGTGGGATTCAAGGACGCAGTTCTCACTGCGGGGAAGGACGTCGTCGGCCACGAATACACCGACATCACGAATCGTTTTTTGCTGCGATATGGTTACGACCTTCCGTTCACGGAGAACGTCGAGGGGGACCCGAAAGACAAGATCCCTGTCATCGAGACCGACGTCAGCGAGGAGGAGCAAGCGCGCCGCGACGAGATCCGCGCGACCTTGCGAACAGTGAGCACTTTGTTTCGTTGTCATCACAAGGACAGGTCATTGAGCTCACTCACAACACGACAGAAACTGGCGGGATGGTACCGGACGCGTTTTCGCTCCAAAAAAGCGAACAACGGGGCTGTGAAGGAAATTCTGAGCGCGATGCAGTCCATGTCTGGCCCCACACAGCGACCTCGCCGTAAGCCAGCTTTGGCGACGTACTCCAAGCTGTACTACGAGTCACGACTGAAGGCCGACTTCGACGCGATCTGGGCGAAGGCCAAAGCAACTACACCTAGCAATGTGCGCGTCTCTATGTCTCAAGACTATGTGCGCAGCCGGTGGGTAGACGAAACCGTGGAATTCAAGGCGAGTGTGGAGATGGAGGGAGCGCGCATACACGAAGAGGCGGTGAAGGCTTGGAAGGCCAAGAGGGAGATACCGGTGTCCAGCGCGGAGGAATACCACAAGTGAGTTAGTCCCGCAGCGCCCGATTTCCATGACAGTCGGACTAACCGACACTAGAGCCTTGGAGTCGCTGGACGACGTGGCAATACCCATGGCTGACGCCCTCGCAGAACGGCTGGGTGCGCACGTCGTCATCCTGGTCGTTGGGCCTGTTGGAGAGCAGAAAGGGGAGGTCCGGCTGCGAACGTGAGTTACCCACTGAGATGTCGACACCGCGCTGACATACATACGCGAGTAGCGTTTTCTCCGACACCGCAGAGGGACAGACCTCAAAAACCTGGTCGCAATTTGATCACCAAGGCTTCACAGAGATGGAGAGTTCGATAACACGTTACGGGCGGTCATTTTTCAGTATGTCCCGATGTTTCTTTTGGCTTCGTGATACGAACTTACTGTTGCCCTTCAGGCAAGAAGCAGTGCCATGATCGTGCTTGGCCTCCGCTCGCTCCAGAGCCTTCAACAGTTGCGGGGATGCTCTCCATTGTGGGAGGGCCTCCTGAAGCAGGGCCGCCTCAAGTGCCCGCATCTCGCGCACCTCCTGCGCCTTCTGCACCTGCCCCGCCACCTCCTCGTGGCACCACCACAGCCACCGCAGCTGTTTTTGCACCTGCATCTGCAGCGCCTCCTGCGACGTCAACGCCTCCTGCGACGTCAACGCCACCTGCAACGTCAACGCCTCCGGCGACTTTGACGCCTCCTGCTCCACGCACCTCGACGTCTTCTGCATCCACTCCGGCATCTTCCACACCTCCTCCGCCCAACGATGGAATTGATCGCTCAGAGTGGGACCCCAACTTCGTCGAGGTGTATGCGTATCTTGCCAGCAAGAATTGGGGGGAAGAGTGGAAAGGGCTGCTCACGCATCTTATTCATTACGAGTGGTCGCATTATTTCGAGGACGACATTTCCAAGATTGAGCGGATCAAGGAACGACCGGCCGAAATCGCTACCTGGATGAAGAAGCATCGAGTCATCGGCGACGTCGTCCCCGACCCATCCCTGCCGTCATTTGGGGAGCGCCTTCTCAACTGGTGGAAGGAGGTGGGGCCGAAGGACCGCTGGGATGGGCCCAAGGATGAACCCCGCCTAACCTACAGCTTTGTCGAATGGTCGCATGCCGACAGGTTCGGCCGTAACGGCGTACAGCTGTTCCTCATGGCTCTCGCCTGGTGGGGGCAAGATTTGTGGAACCACGGTGCGGCGGATGGGCTTGGTGGTGGAGAGAGGGCGCTGGCAGCGGCTGCCGATTGGCATATGCTGCTGAAGGAACTTGACTGGTTCCTTTTGTACGCGGCAAACGATAGGGATGGGGAAGAGAAAGAAGCAGCGGAGAGGGAGGTAACGGCGAAGCCGAAGCCGAAGAAGAAGGGCCCGACAAAGCGGTAGGCATCTGACGCCTGCCCACTCCCACACGACTTACGCTATTTACAGCAAGGCTGTCGGAGCAGAGGGTGGACCGGCTCAGAAGCGCGCACGAGCAAAGGAAGCACCTGCCCCCCGTCCACAGCCAAAACCATTGACAAAGTCTGCGTAAGTCAATTGCGTCTATTACATATGCTGGACTAACTAACATCCCTCGCAGGCGAAGGGCCCAAACTACCGCTGCTGCTGCTGCAAAACCCGCGGTAGCCACTGCCGCCGAGCCCATTCCGTCCGCGCTTCCCGGAGATGCCAACGCCGTAAATGACGAGAATTCCGTCGCGCAAGTCGGCGCCGTAAATGACGAGAATGCCGTCGCGCAAGCCAGCGCCGTCACCATCCCCGAGATTAGCACTGTCGTCGGCGCGGCGGAGCGCGCACCGGAAAACAGCTGCAGTCAAGGCGATGTCGACACCGGGTCAGCATTCACCCCTACGGAGAGCGCGTTGTTATCGATGGGCGACATAGACATGCCTTTAGCCGCCCCGGCTGTTACTCCGGCCGCACTGCCCACTCCCCCCACTGCTGACTCTCTCGTGCCGCCAGTTTCTGTGGATCCTGGTGATCCTCTCATGGCACCTGTTCCTGCAGAACCCGTTGATCCTCCCGTTTCACCGATCATCCCACATCGTGATCGCGTCGGTGTGGGTCACGGACGCACCAATGATGCGACAGATTTGGAGGACCCCTTTGCGGACGATCCGTATGCTGGAATGACCGCGGAGGAGATACAGGAGATCCTTGATGATCCGGAGGCAAATGAGGACGACGAACCGGAGCAGTAGGATGCCAAGAACTGCGCTGTGGACTTTTTTTTTCGTTTAATCTTTTAAAAACCTCGCCGAATACAAATGTTTCCCGTTCTTGACTTGGACTCACACCAGTGAGTATATTGCAATGTGCCCCATGTCGTGGGGCACATTGCAATGTGTACGTATACACGTGCATTGCGTGGGCGCACGCATTACAAAATCTTCCACTGCCGATCCACATTGCAATGTGCACCTAGTTCACATTTTGTCAAAGTCGTGTTTCATTGTGAGCTGGAAAGTCCAGCCAGTGTCACATTGTATTGCGGGACGGAAAGCCCAGAGACTGATGGGTGCGTGTTGAGGACCGCAATTTGCCGAAGACCGTGCACATTGCAATGTGCACCATCATTGCCGTGGACCATGGCCGTCACCGATAATCAGAAGATGATTGGCGTGATCAGAAAATGATGCGGGGGCCGTAGCAAAATGATGCGGAAGAGGCAAACCCTGTTGCCGACATGCCGATCATCTGCCACAAAAGCAGCCGCAGGCGCCGCCAAGGTGCACAATGTAATGTGATCCGGGGATGGAAACCTAACTGGCACAATAAAATGTGCCCTGCTGGTAAGGCCACGCCACATTACATTGTACCTACCATGAGAGCTCATGGCTGATGGGTGGCTTTGAGCACGTCCCATGTGTTTTTAGCAATGACTTCGTCCTTGATGAGATGGAGGTCTGTCGTCCCGATGCGTAAACGGATGCAAGAGATAACAATCAAGTTCTCATCGAGCCAATCCTTGTATTTCGGGTTGGCGATAGGGACTGGCGGCGTCGACGTGTCATTTATTGTCTTCGGGGGTGTGACGACCCCACGGCCAGAGATATATCCCCACAAGTTGGAGAGGACGAGGGCGGATTTGCACTGGGCTTCCCACGTTGGCCATGTATCCGTGGATGCCTCGGTCTCGTACGCAAGGGTATCAAAGGACTGAAATTTTGTGCCCGACATCGAGTAGGGCTGGTTGACTGGTTACGCGTGGATCTAGGCGCTGTTCGGGGCCCTATAACCTGTGAACTACGGAGACCTGTACGACACAGTCAGTACTAGCTCTCACTGAAGTTCGTCGAAAGAACCAGTGAGAGGAAAAACGTGACTGGAAAATAATCTAGTTTGGCACGGACACGTGCCCTGACGCATAGCTCGATGTCCAGATGTTGACATATGCCTTGATCGCGTTCACAGCGATCTCGTCCTCGCGCACCTTCGCAAGCGTGACGTGCTCCGTGTGCGCCTTCAGCACATGCTCTTTGCGTTGTCTCTTCTCGAGGTCGTTGCGCTGCCACTTTTCCTCCTGCAGCAGGATCGGAGTCGCGGGCACTGAAGGTCATCATTGCGCCAACGACACCCAGTGTCTGAACAAGACCGGTGAAGTCGTCTGGGAGGCTTTGAAGGGTCAGCTGGATGAGCTTGTAGTCGCTGACCGCGTCATTCCCCCGCTTCAGATCGTTGGCATACCCGAGGATGATGTCGAGGTGATCTTGCAGAGGCCCGCTCTCAACGCCTTTGTACTTGATGCTGGCGAGTTTCTCGTGAATTGCGATCATCGACAGCATTCCTGTCGGCTCATAGATGGCACAGAGATTTTTCCACATCTCTGCAGCTGTTATGGCATCCCGAATGTACGCCACCTGGTCGTCACTGACCATCTCGGTGATCCTGCGCACCGTCTTTGCGTTCCCTTTCGCCCAATTTGCGTAATCAGGATTCGCAATCTCGGTGTCCACTGTTCCCATAGCAGGCAATACTGCGGCGCGCTGGACAACTACGGTCGGTGGCACCACAGGCCCCACCACGTAAATCCACCGTTCTTCATCCTCAAGCTTGCTCTGAGCCTTGAAGGAAAAGGTCTTCCAATTCTTGTTATCAAGCAAATTGAAAGTGTAGCGCGTGGCACTGGAAACGTCGGTTCCCATAACCTGTTGTAGGTCAAGAGTTCAGGGCACTGTGACCGTTCTCTTCAGACTGAATATATTAGAGTGATATACAGATTACTCACCTGCGACCGTTCTCTTCAGACTGAAGAGAATCGGCCGCAGGCCTCTCGTATATACAACGTGAACTGTGATAACCCGCTCAAACCAAACACCGCGTAACCGTCGCGTCTCCATCCGGACTGGATAGCGAGGTTACTACTACAACAGCTCCAAATTTCAAGAAAAAATGTCAAAAAAGCCATTTCGAATAGCCTCTATTGCCATCGGAGGTATCTCGGTTTTTTTGCAATAAACCATGGGTAAATGAAAATTGGGAACCCAGATCATGCATGGCTCCACCCACTGTCCCAAGCCACCGTCCTTGACTTCCTTCTGTCCTTGTCACCTTCACTTATCCACCCGATTTTCTCAAACTTCTTGGCGCGCGCAGACACCGTCCTCGCGGCGGTACCGCTGCATCATAGGTCTGTTTTTCTCGAAGCCGCCAGCGAAGACAGTATCCTTCGCAGATGTGTCTATGTACAGTGGGTTTCACAGGACTTGTCCTCCACACGGAGCTGGAATGGCGCGCGAATATACACAGATTGGCCCTGCGCACGGGAACACATGCAGCTCGTCAAAATTTGAGTGTCCGTCGATATGGTGGGGATTGTAGTGCACAATTTTTTGTGCATGATACGCCAACTGTCCACAGTCCTCAGACACATTCCATTTCCGGGTATGGTCGAGTACACGGAGTTTCTCCTTCAACAGGCGGAAGCGGGTTTCGTTGTCGATCCGGAGTGAATATGATACCTTGGGACGTGAGTCGCTCTGTGCATCCACCAGTTTTGAGTGTTCAGAATTAGTCTCTGTAACAGATACACTGCATTCCGCCCTCGGCTAGAGCGTGAGATGTCGAGGCGCATGGAACCGTTGCCGAGGTGCCGCGAGTTTTGTGTAGCCGGCATCACGGATCTAGAGCATCGCTTTCTCGCTTACCTACACACAGCCTTGGCGAGGCGCACCGATGGCCGCAACGGCTTCCTAGATGTCAGTAGCTGCACATACCTCGGCACGTTCTCCGAGCTAGCTTACGTCTTCGATGTGAAGGTGCGTCTAGGCGTCTCGTCACGGCTGGTCATTGATGTGACTAGCCGGCTAGATGTGGCTAGACACCGCCTCCGGCTAGGCGCTGGCTAGGTCTCTCGAAACGGTGACTTCTACCAGGGGCCGGAATGCAGTGATACCCTATATTGATGACGAACAAGTAAGTATCAATATAGGGTTCAGAATGGCGAGCCAGATGAAATTGATGGGATACCGTAACGTAGTCTCTATTACAAAACCGATATACAGATGACGATCAAGATGTATCTGTATATGGATACATCGTCAACATCATCTCGCCATTAATTGTGAACACGCTCAATCGGTACCGACAATGCGGCCCGTTCCGTGGAGTTTCTCTTGCAACCTGAGTTCTAGGCATTGTGATTTCGGTTGTCGCGGAATTTTCTCGGCAATGTTGAACCCTCTCCATCTACGGCAGCCAACAGATCCGGACATGACATTTGGATGGCAGCGACTGCTCGGTATTTTGCTTCTTCCGGTAGCCGGTACTTAGGAACGAATCAAGCGTAATTAACCAACATTGGCGGTAAACCCGGCATGTCCTCCAATAAGCCTGCGTACATCAATTCTGATGCGGCCCGCGGCCCGGGACCCGAAATATAGACCCTGGGCGGAGCCGAGTGACAAACGGGCGCTGCATGCCCGCTGTCCATCTGAGTTCGTGGGATTGACTTAAATTTAATTTGGACCTCTACCGCCACACCATCTTCCGGATCCAGGAATTCGAAACAAATATCCAACCTTGAAGTCCGGCGCTTGAAACATCCGGATTGACCTCTTAGAGAGATCTGAGCAGCAAGAATGAACGTCAGTATCTATTATCTCTATCCTGTCTGCGATCTATGTTTTTTGGGGCTGAACTTGAAATTTGAAAGAGGCGATTTAATGTGATTTGGAAATGATTTATCTGGATAACTCCAACGCTGGGCAAGCTGTGCCTTGCTTTCTGATTTATGGTCCATTTCTCGTGTTTACCACAGGCGGAATCGCTTAATTTCAACCGCGGATGGCGTTGGACACGGTACGGACGGATATTCGACTAAGCTGATCCCCATGCTCCAATGTTTAGTATATAACCCCTGGACATGGGGGCTGGATTCCACCACGAACCCAATTCCCAGTACATGCCGACAAGCGAATATTCCGTCTGCATCCAGGGCCTCTTAACGGATATTGGATACCGCTACGAGCCCTTCCCACCTTACGATGCTGATTACTGGGGTCCCTTCCATGGATGGATGTTGCACACATTGGGACCGACGTCGTCTTGGGGTGCGAAACAGCTTGCCGAACTGGAGCACGCTGCGGGCGGAGTCATCGAAAGAGTATACCCGTTTGCGAGCACTCAGATGAAGCTTCTTTTTGCGAAGCTGACGGCCATTGCCATTCTCATCGACGATTCAATCGAAGATGAGACTGTGCACAAGCATCTTGTGCAGTTCTCGCACAGACTTTACCGCGGCGAACCTCAACAGAATGGGTTGCTGGCGCTCTACTACACGAACATGACAGAGCTTTCGGAGATGTATGGAGACGATTCTGTTTTACGGGGGTTCGCCATTGTTCCGTGGATCAATTACATCGATGCGTGCTTGATGGAGAAGCAGCTATTCAATGTCGAGGTACTTATGGCTCGTTTACTTCTGTGCCCATTTGACTGAAATTTTATTGAACCCTCAGCGTGGACGATCAAAAAATCATGACGCCCTGCAGCCGAGTACCCATGAAGAAGGTCTTGCACTGAAATTGTGCGGATTTGATTTTCTTCTGACGATGGTTTGACATTCTCATGGTTCCCGATAGTCCTCATTATTTGCGCTCCAAGAGTGGGATAGCCGAAGCATACGCCGCGGGTATATTCAAAGCGACCAAGGCCCAACACTTGCCTTTGACGAGATACATCAAGGTCCTCCCAGATTTGACTTTTTACATCGTGAATCTTACTCCAAACGTATCTGGACATTCTCTAATTCCTTGGTGATTATACAGGAGGTCATGAATGATCTTCTATCCTTTTACAAGGAGGAGATCGACGGAGAAACATACAATTTAATTCATCTTCGCACACGTTCACTCCTCGGCGTCGGGAGTACACGGCAGCGGAATGAACGCAGAGTGGACCTGCTACGACACACTCCGGCTTCTTTGCGATGAAATCCGACAGGCTACACGAAGTATAGACGGCCTTTTGCGATTGGAGGAATGTGAAAGAAAGCTCCAGGGCGATCCCAGAATCAACGATATTGATGAGGTTGATCTCGAGATAGCGATGCAATGGAGAGGCTGGCGAGATGGGTATATTTCTTGGCATTTGGAATGCCGAAGGTACAAGTTGGGATTTTTGAAGTTCGCAGTGACAGGCGACCCCGAGCCGAGCAACTAGCCGTGTATAGACTATTTTAGGACAACTAAACGATAGATTCGGTTTTCGAACTTGAAGTTGAATATTTATGATGACGACAGTGATCCGCCAGTCGGATCAACTTCCAATATCATTGCGTTCCTGCGTCGTCGCTTGCCCTCAGCCTTTCAACAGCACCACCTCAGCCACAGTCTCCTTCCAGAAACACCTCCTTCTCAGGTTTATCAATTCGTGAAGCAGGACCACGATGAGGGAAGTTAAATTGAGTTTCTGGGAGGCATACCGCGCCGACAGTTTCAGAACGGGGTTGCGAGTGGGAAGTCAGTGAAAGAGGCCGACAGTGGCCAGCAGACTGATTGGCATGGGCCGTTTTCCGTGTTCAAACCACCCGACTTAATAAGGCAGTTCAGCTCCGAGAAGCACCCCAATGGCGGTTTTCGTGGGGATTTCGAGTCTGCCACTAGTATTTCCGATTGATTCCCGAGTAACGGAGGTCTCCAGGTGTGTTGTCCGAAATTTGAATGCGGTGGATGTCGCTGACCGAGTTGCTAGGTACATGTACTTCATTTCTGTCAGTCCATCACAGATGCAACCCGCCCGCCATTCAAAGGTTCCTGACGTAAGTATGCCGTTCGCAACGGCCGCTTTTCCTCGACCGCTGCGCAGGCACTGTAAACCCGATGGCTCAAGCAAACAACTCTTTTGGCCTAGCGACGACGCGGCTTTCGCTCACGGGACGGTCTAGGTATCTGTGTTAAGTATCTGATCATCATGTCCGAACCAGTGCACGCAATTTGCAAACGACGATATGTAGCTCGAGTTGTCGGGAGCTGCCTACTTGGTCGAGCCCAACTCTGCAGTCTGCCGGATAGGAACATTTGTCGAGGTCGTCCAGACTCTTTGATTTCTCCAACCCTCTGTGAGGGGCGCTTTCACTTATTTATTCTCTTCCAATCTACTTGGTCATGTCGGCATCGTCCCAGGAGCCTGTGGTAACTGTGGCGTCCTTGGGCGGCGGCGGGGAGCGGCTGATGTATGTCGTGCTCGGCCTCATCGCCCAAACTTTCTTTTTCGGCAAGTCCGGTTCGCCTTGTTCATACGGCAACTAACCATTTCGTGTGCAGGCGTATACACGGTTCTTCTGTTTATCTCGACTCGAATGCTATTGTGAGAGACTCTTCGTTCTGCGAACTAGGCGACATCTTACGATTGTATAACTAGGAAACGTGGATTGAAGATCCAGAGCAACAAAATCATGCTCCTTGTCACTCTCTTCATGTACTCTATATCGACAGCGTACTGGGCATACAGTGTAATCTATGCGACGGACCGGTTGCGTGCCCAAATCAACTTGTCGTCCAAGTCCCCAATACCCGACCACGACCAAATTACGAGATGGTTCACTTTAATCAACGCCATCGTCATGATAAATGTGCGTGTATGCCCCCGTCATACCAAAGTATCTAACCATGTATAATGCAGTATATTCTCACCGATGGGGTGGTAATCTGGAGGGCCTGGGTCATCTGCCGTCGTGATCTAAGAAAATACCTGTGGGTCGCGATGGGTTTCTTGATCCTCACAACCGGTATGAATGTCCGGATTCTTTTCGCTACAGAGAGCTGAATGCATGCTTCAGTCGCAATTTTCCTCACAATCGCATTCCGGATAGTTTCTTCCATCCAACCTTCAGCGAAAAACAGCTTTCTAAGTCCAGGGATCGATATTCTGCAAATTTCCACCGGGGTGTTGTCATTGTATTCAAACATTGCTTCGACGAGCGTGGTTGCAATCACCGCGTTGTACGTTCGCCTGAGAATAAATCCATAGGAAACCCTAATGAATCGCCGCTGGACAGGGGACATCGGCGAGTACTCCGCGACGCCTTCGCGGTCGAAGAGGCGTCGACGCGGTCTGATCAAATTTTGGCTTTGCTTGTGGAAGTTGGCACGTTTTATTTCGCATCCACTGTGAGTTCTCGTCGCGTCTCATATGCAGTGATATTTACAATATGCTATTTTCCCAGCTCTTCGCCCTAATGTCCGCGCTCATCCGGTTGCCATATGGAACCCTGGGCGATCTGTATAGTCCGATCAATGTCCAAATCGCGGTTCGTAATTGAATTCGGGGAACTCTGTGTTGGCTTACTGACACCATTGAACTAGGGGCGCATACCCCCCAATCGTGATACTTCTTGTGAGCACGAAACGGTCGTGGAACGAGACAGCATTTTCAGATACTACCGTCTTACGCGCGCCTCGCTCTTCCTCTGCATATCCAATCCAATTTGGAGGTGCAGATACTGGTGTCGATGGAACTGGTTCACTGCCAGCCTCTCGCGACCATGATAAAAGAATCGAAGCTGAACCGTTTGCTTGACCAGCTTCGGTTCTAGAACGTGTTGTAATACTTGAGCCATCGTTCATTGGCGAACCAGTGTGTATCCGTAGATTATTTATTCGCATTCATGACGACAATGCCAGTGTACTTCTATTTCAAAAACAGACGCAATAAAAGCTGGGAGAAGATCAGAGTCCTTGCGTGCCTTCGAAAGAGTTGGAAATTTAGGAGCAGACCGCGACAGAAGCGTTGAAAGTCACACTTCGGGGCAGAGGACATTGAGAGGACAGGGATAGTGAAGCGGAAAACCCGATCGTTTCGTCAGAGGCACGGTAGATTCAGTCCCAGCCCAGTAAATTCACAATATTATGCAAGTCCCGAGTGTTCAACGACGTTCCCGGTTTCCACCGACCAAGACGCCGGACGCAGCTCAAATCAAAGGCACATCATCATTGAGCCCCTCCCCCTCTTTCGCTCTCCGGCTTGCAGCCTCCTGCCGGAACTGGCGCGGCAAGAGGAAGAGGCCGATCGCGTACAGGGACCAAATGACCTGGTTGGTATTCGCCCCGTTGAGTGCTTTTCTGGGATAAGTGAGGGGAGAGAGCACTTACAACGACGATAGCGAGCCAAAAGTCTTTGCATCGCCAATTTACGGGGTGGCCGTTCCCCGTGACGTATGCCCATTCGATCCAGAGGCCGTAGTGTGTCTAAGCGCGGGCTCTTTATTAGATAAGACCAGATTCGGAAAGGCCCGATAACAGTACCTGCCATGTGGCGAGTGCGACGGTGGCCAAGCCGAGGATGGCGTGCAGGTAGTTCTGTGGGTGCCGGCCACCGGGAAAGCGAAAGGGCAGCTTCACCCAGTGGATGAATGCACCCAGGAAGACTTGGATCACGTACATCACCAGCAGCGCGAGGCCGACTTTCTGTGTGTGCTCTTAGTCGAATGCGAATTTCTTCCGCGAATTGACCGTAGAACGCACCTGATGGGGGTCGACGAAGTGCAGTTCGCCGCCCATACTTGTCGTTTGGTATCCCAGCGCGAAGCCCGTGAAAACGAGAGGCCCGGTGATGACAAAGTTTACGATTGCATGGGGCCAGAACCAACTGCGCCGCCCAGTGCGTGAGCTGTTGGCAAGAATCTGTGACGGCGCTTACGAGTTTGTGAAGGTGCGAAGATATCGAGCGATGAATATTCCCAGAGGAAGGGCCACGAGATACGCAAAGAATGCGACATGAGCGTGGATGCGCGCTTTGTTTTCGAAGGTGGTGAGGGGAAACGAGGACATGGACGATGTGGTCTCCGAGTCGCGTGGGAGGACCTGGTCTCGAAACAAGTCCGCATTATATAGGCCGCGCATGCCTGAGCCCGGCGGTATTCCAGGCACCCCCAAGTCTCCAATCAGCGGCGACGTGTTGGACGCGCCGGTGTGTGGCGGGAGACCGGCCTGGGAAATGATCGAACTAGGAGGGGATAGAGCGCCAGGTGACGTATCTCCACCAAGGCGAGAGGAGTCAAAAAAGCCGTTGAGCTCAGTAAAGGTGAGGCAGGTTGACCAAGTATGCTGGCATCAGGCTGACATGTTAACAGAAACGCGAAGGAAGTACGCCGAGAGAGCGCCGAGATATTCGCAGCGAGAGCAGCAGAATCCCACATCAGAGAACAACAAACAGGTAGCGTTACCCGAGGTCTGTGTGGGATACAACATCTTGATCTTGCGGCGGCCAGAACAGAGCACTAAACAAAGAACTAAGGCTGACCGAAAGACCCGATAAGTAGTTCCCAAAAGATCCTGCCATAAAACCTAGGCCTAGGCCTGGAGCTCGGAAAGGCTGAGACAAATTTAGAAAGCAGCAGTACAAAATTAAAGCACATTTGCTTCTATTGCCCCCGAGGCGGAGGCGTGTGGAAGGTGGTGGTTGCAAATAAGGAAAAACGCAGCCACGTGACAACCCAGATTTGGTTTGTGCACGTCACCCACCACCATGTCTGAACGCATGGGCTCGTTCGAAGAAACGGCGCCGCTGCTAGGTAATTCTTCTGCGACTTATACAAACACACATGCTCCTCTGGATCATGTTACTTCCGTCAATGCATCGCAGGGAGACGGTACGACACCCGCGTCGCAGATAAGCAAAAAATCTGATTCGCTCGTTCAGGAACGTTTGGAGAGTCGTTTGACAATGTCCCCACTGCTAAGAGGCAACTTGGTGAATAGATCCGCGCTGTGAACTGACGCCAATTAATTTATCTTTTACCCAGGACTGACCAGTGCGGTGTTTCTGGTCTTTAATCGTGTCATCGGCACTGGGTGGGCTCTCGCAGAATTATATGCCCGAGAAATGCTGATAAATTGGCTCAAGAATATATGCGACACCGAGTGTAATCCTTCGCACTTCGGGAAGTGTCGGCATCGCGCTCCTCATGTGGCTCCTCGGCGCACTTGTCGCTGCCGCTGGGACCACAGTTTACGTTGAGCTCGGAACCGTAGGCTTATACCCCTTCAACCTTGTGTGGGAATTAATCCAATTCTTACACAGGGTCTTCCAGGAGTGGAGGCGAGAAGAACTACCTAGAGTTCATCTATAGACGACCCCGTTTCCTCGTCAGCTGCTCGTTCGTGGTATACACGCTGATAATTGTAAGTAATCCCACCAACGTGCAATTCAATTTATACCTCTTACCTCTGTACAGGGCTCCGCGGCGGCCAACAGCATTGTTTTCGGAGAATGTTCTTACGTTCTATCCCTTCATCGACTGGTTTTCTGAACGTACCACAGACGTTCTCAACGCGCTTGCCATTCAACCGACTCGCTTCGCCTCGCGCCTCGTCGCGATCCTCGTCCTCACCTTCTGCCTCTCCGTGCATGGCACCCTCCTCAAGTTCGGCGTCCGGCTCCAAAACACCCTTGGCGCCTTCAAACTCCTCATCCTCTTCGCCATTTCTCTGCTTGGCATACTCTCTCTCCTCGGCGTCCCCGGCCTCGCAGTCCGTGCGCCGTACGAGACCCCGCACAACTTCGAGTCCTGGGCGGCATTCTGGGAAGGCAGCGGCACCGGCGCGAACGGGTTTGTTACGGCTCTGTACAGCGTCATTTGGTCCTTCATCGGATACGCGAATGCAAACTACGCGCTGTCGGAGGTAAAGGACCCTGTGAGGACGATTAAGAGGGCGGCGCCGCTCGCAATGGCCGCGGTCAGTGTGGTGTATATGGCCATCAACGTTGCGTATTTCGCTGTCGTCTCCAAGAATGACATTTTGGGCAGTCGCCGGATCGTTGCGTAAGTCTTCCATATCCTCCTGTAGAGGTGCAATTAAATACAGGAACAGGGCATTGTTCTTCCGCAATCTGTTCGGCCCCGCAACTGAACGAGTGAGCTTGGATCCAACTTTCTGCTGATTGCTCAGAGTCGTCGTCGCAGGCACTGAGTGTTTTCATCGCGCTCTCCACCCTCGGAAATTTGTTGGCTGGGCAATTCACGCAGGGACGAGGTACACTTGTCTTTTGGCTCGTGCCACAGCCTGTCTCGGTGCTGACCGTCTTCTCTGTTATCATTTGCGTTTTCTTTTTCTTTTCTTTTACGCCATCTAGTGATTCAAGAACTCGGACGCGAAGGCATCCTCCCATACTCGGCTTTCTTTGCGAGCAACAAGCCTTTTGGCGCGCCGCTTGCGGGCCTGCTCACACAGTACCTTGTGTCTTGCGCCTTCGTCCTCGGGCCACCACCCGGTGATGCATACCTGTTCATGATTAGCAGTGCGTCCACTGCCTTTTCGGACCATTCATTTCCCTAACCTCGCCCCAGCCTCTTCCTACTCCCTCGCCCTTATAAACACACTCGTGTCCCTCGGCCTCCTCCTGCTGCACACCCCGGCGTACAAGGCCTTTGGCTGGGCTCCACCATTCCGCGCACCGCGCGTCGTTACTGTGCTTTTCTTCCTCTCGAACGTGTTCCTCGTCGTCGTGCCGCTCGTCCCACCTGCACCCGGGCGCCGGGTGTACGAGGCGCTTCCGTATTATGTGCGCGCATTCAACGCTCCCCTTCCCTATCCTCCTTTCTGCCTATTAAGCTGTAACTGACGACTTTGTCCCTTGATATTTTTGTACATTTCTCTGATGATGAACACACAGCTACACGCTGTCGTCGCGCTCTCAGTCTCCCTCCTCGGCGCCACATACTGGTACGTATGGGGTTTGTGGCTTCCGCGCCGGAGGGGGTATGCGCTCGAGCGCGTATGGGTGCTGCAGGACGACGGGGTGCCGCGGTGGGTCTTCCGACGTGCGTCCCAGGTGCCCGGAGCTAGGTCAGCGATGGTTGGGTAGGCAGGATAGGATTTGACGGCGCCAGGTCCCGCATCAGAACGGCCGGTGCCCGTACTACATACACAAGGCGTAAATGTATGCTACGGATGTACCTAATCTCCACCGCTCTGAACTAGCCCGCGTCAAATCTATCACTTCCCCGGCCCATGGGACAATCATCAACCTTCTGCAATAATTGTCATCCATCGGCAGGACGAGCAGTGCCAACCTAACCGTAATCAGCTAGGAGTCAAGTGCCAGTTCACCGGCCCTTCACATAAATCACTGTCATCCAGAAAGCAATAACCAAAAGACCGAACCGTCTCGCAGCCTCGATGTTCGGTACACGAAATATATTCAGTACTGGATTAGACATCCCGTCAACCTTGAAATGCCGAACAGCTATGGTGATAACCACAATTCTTTATGTTGAATGGTCGCCGCCCGACCTACACGAACTTTGCTACTCGTGTTGTCACTGCACGGTCGAGAAGGTAAGTGCCGATACTCGTCAAACTGACAGCAGACCGTATCATAGCAAAATGGTGTATGCAGGGCGAACAAATGCGAAGGAACTTAGCCAGGGTTATCAAAGGTGGCAGTAATTACCAGAGCAGCACGGCGGGTCTTCGACATCGAAGCCAACCACCACACCCGAGGAGTGTGTACTTCCCACTCAGCGCTTCAAAGCTCCACACTGCGGTTATGGAAAAACCAAATAGAGAGTTTGCGCAGAGCCACCAGTCTAACTGGTGGCTGCTCTCTGGTGTGCAGGGCAGTCATAAGTTCAGCTCGAGCTAGCCCTCTCCACAGGGGCTATATATGGTGGCTAGAAGACCCCGAGAGATGTGCTGGCTGCAGAGAAAAAATAGCCACCAGTTGATCTGGTGGCTCTGCGCAAACTCTGTAATAGTTTTCTGCACAGGAAACTCACAAGCAAAAGCGAAAAAGCCGCGGCTGAGACAAGGCTGTCGGGTAGAGCCCAGACTTCGCACAACGCACAATTGAGTGTTTCTGAGCTTCTTGCCGGGCGAATGATGATCTAGATGCATTTATTTGATGACTGACTGGGCTTGATGAACATAAGTATCACTGTAAGACCAAGACTGGGTGAAATTCCCTAGTTAATTAACCCGCTGACTGGATCTCAATAAACCACTTAGTGGGCCATTGTAACCCGGTAGCCACAGAAATCACCAACAAAACGGGTTACCATACCGGGTGAAGAATGGGTCAACAATGGGTTAAAGTCACCAAATATTTTTCCGTTTTCACCCAGTTTGACAGACCATTTTTATGCCCCGTTTACTGGGTTAATACGCAAACGGGTGAAAAAATCTCATCAGGCGGGGTGTTTTGACTAAGATCTGCAAGGCTCAGTCAGCCGGAATATCGGGTTACATTTTCCCGACTACGGGGTCATCTTCACAGGCTCAAATGTATCGCACAAATCATAGATATTTGTTGTAAATAATTGGGTACAGGATGGTACCAGACCGAGAAATCTGAACTACGAAGAAAACAAGACGTACGGAAATGAAAACACATGGGAATAAGATCAGGAAGAGAGAGAACAGACTCACCTTGCGTGTAACCATGTGCGCAAACCTGCAAACCGACGCTCCAAACTTGAAACCTGGGGAGAGGTGAATATAGGTTAGTAAATTGATTCCCAGAACCAGTCCAAGCCCACGCAAAGAGCCGAGTCAATCCACGAGCCTAGGATACCAGATAGCCATTGCCAGATATACCGAGTTACAGAACCCTAGAGAGCCCCAGATACCAGAGAAGACATCATAGGAGGCAACAGAGTTCGTATTCTTGCGTCTTGTGTCTTGCGCTTGGTTCTTGACGAGGGCACGACAGTGGGTGACGATGGTGGTAGGAGGAAAGAAGACTGCTGATCCATCAACACCAACCTGACTCATCGCACGTGCAGCGGAGCCGGAGCGGAGTTTGAATGTCTCTCGTTTCGAAGTCGCGATGTGCTGCTAAAATTCCCAATTGCCAATTGGAATATTCATCAGCACCTAAAATATCTACTTATATTCAATCCACAGACATATTTCTAGCTGATTGCTGTTAGTTTTGTGCTCACAAGAAATGACGCGGTAAATGGTCACTTTCCCCCGATTGCCCAACCCGTTTAACGGGTTAACCGGCTGGGTGAACTTGTAATGGGTGAAAGGGACTCTGCGAACGGGGTAACCAAAATCACCCATTTTGGCGGGTCAAGTGTACCCGATCTGGATTCACCCAGATTTGACCCATATAACGGGTGAAGGGGGAAAATCACCTGGTCAACCAGGGAATCAAACCCGGTCTCAGTCTTACAGTGTATCATGGCAGGCTGAGAACGGCGTAACCGTGTCAGCTGACTCTACAGTGCCGGACAGTCAAACACTGCGTTCAGACCCCCCGTAGACTGACCTGGGTCTACCTTAGTCTACCTTAGTCTACCTGGGTAGACAGAGGGTAGACTGTCTGTCTACCCGGGTACAACCTCAGTCTACCCTCTGTCTACCTGGGTAGACTGAGGTAGACTAAGGTAGACCTAGGTCAGTCTACGGGGGGTCTGAACACAGTGAAAGCCAACAAAGTGGACAGTGGCTCAAATGCTATTTTTTTTAGCTTAGCTGAGTTCAGATTCAGATTCAGCACCCCAAAATATGCCTAAAACCGATTTTTCGGAATTTTCCCACGAGAAAAAGGGTTCGGCCAAATTTTTGGGCCATCTCATGTGGGCGTCCTGGGGATCTTACTGCTCTGAAATACCTTGTATAAAGGTATGCTAAATCTTGCTTCATGCTATTGTCTGTGCTCTAAAGCTGGTTCCCATTTTTGTGGTTTCTGAGCCGCAACGTATAGAGTTGGAATCAGTGGCACTGTGGAATGACATGATCAAAATGTGACTTTTGTCACAATAACACTGAACTTTCCCAGGGTTTTTCCTCTATAACTGCTCGTTAAATATATTTCTTTGTACTAGAATCACACCCAGATAGGTGAAAAGAGCTCAAATAATATATATATTTTTTCATGATTTTACGTATGATTTTTGGTGTCCGGCCAAAATTTTGCACTCCCCAGGTGAAAAATGGGCATTATCTCAGTAACGGCTCGATGAAATTGACTCAAAAAAATTCAGGAACCTGCTCTTATTGTTTCCTTTCAATTCCGATGGGTATCGGACGTCATATAGATGGTCAATCAAATTTGTTGACTTTGACTGTCCGGCACTGTACGCTCGGACTTTTCGGGGATTGAGGTCAAAAATACTTGTTCACAGCTCACACCATGTCTATCTACCTTCGGGCACTGCAGGTATCAGCGTACCTGCATCTCTGCCATCGTCATGGCGGCGATGATCCCAGACTGGACCTGCGGGGCCGTTAGTCGTTGGCGTATGCGGGGGGGATTGAATGAATCGTACCCCGAAGACGTCCAACGCGTGCTTGAGGCCCGTGTTGCACTCCATGATGAGGTCGGAGTCCTCCATGGAGCGGAACATGCGCCTAAACAGCCCGCCCTTGACCTGGCTTCGCACAAAGACGAGGATCTTCTCCAGGGTCCTGAAGATAGTGAGCGGGAGGTGTCGGCCAAATTAGGCAATCGAGCGACGCACTCGGAGAACTGGGCGATACTGCGCATCATGGCGGGTGCGAGGTCTGCCTCTGAGTCGCGGCAGATATTGATGATGGCGCAGACGAGCTCGTACGCCCGCTCCGTCATCTGCATGCAGGCTGGCCCAAGGTCAGTATATTCATTTCTTTCGGAATTCTTTTGGCTGGCCCACCATCTTTGTTGTCCCGCACTCGCTGAGATAGGAATGGCCGTCAGGCTTAGAGACGAAAGGGAGGCGGGGATGACTCACCTGAACCGTCTCCATGATGAGGAGGGAGATGCTGGCGATAGCCTGGAGGTACGGCTGGTTGGAGGCATTGCCGATGTCCTTCAGGAGGGTTGCTGCGACCGTCCCGTCGTGGAGGACCCGGTCTTTGTTGGTGGTGCGACGGATGGTGAGCGTCATGCTGGCAGGGGTGGGGTGCGGTGGGAAGGGATCGCGCGAATGATGAGCTCGATATTTATTGTCTGAAGCGTAGATGGATGAGTCTGGTGCTTAATAGGAAGGTCAGTGCACTCTATGGCTGTGGCTGTCGTCCCGGAGATCTACAGCCTTCGGGGCGAGCTCGTCGACGGGAGGGCGGCCACGGCGTAGCACAGTACATTCTACAACTCGGCACGTTCCGAAAGGGTACATAGCTGAGCTATCAATTTATCCTGAGTCTTATCCTTCCGTAAAACTTAGAAAGCCTGTACCTGAGGATCTGGATCGGCATGGCGCTATAATAATACCTACCTACCTACCATGATAAAAATCAGGGGCTGTCGAACATCAACTGTCACTCGAACATCGCACATCGCAACTACAGGCAACCAGCCACCTGTGGAGTTTTCAAATCCAAATATTTACCTAGCCTCTGGTGAGCCTTCTGGTACTCGCAGGAGAAGATGCCCGAGTGTTTGTGTGGGAAATCATTCACCGTATTCAATAGGGAAGTCAAAGGCGATTATTCTTTGGAAATTGTGTGGAGTTCAACTGACTGAGATCTGAAACGCGAACAGGTTCCATCAAACCTGATTCGCACATGACAGCGAGCTCCAGTGCGAGAATTTCAAAAATTAGACATGGCTTGACTTGAAGCTTGAAGGCTGACTTGGACAGAAAATGACCACTGCCCAAACAAAATTGGCACCAAAACCGATGCCAGAAATCTTAACAAAGGCCCACAGCCAACCCACAGCTCGCCTGGCACATCGCCGTCGGGCATCCGGGCTAAACGCCTGACTCGGTAACCCCGCGTTACTAAACACGTTGAACAACCCCATTTGGCGCAGGCCTATCGTTCGGTCATTTGATGGGGATTGCGGGTCTCTTCCTCTTCCTTTTCTTCTTCGTCGTCCAGCGTTGCGATGCTCGATGACCCCGCCATGACTACCCAGGACCCCGCCACGACTATCCAGAGCTTGTTAGTAGCAGCTCTGAGAGCCTTCTTTAGTGCTAACGGACCCACAGACGAGTACATGATGTTCTCTTTATAATATCTATAAGTGAGTGGCGGCGATTCTTCTCGGTATGCCCATGAATGACAGTATTCTCCCAAGCCTTCCTGTATTCCGGGATTCTTTCCTCAGAGACGTATAAGTGCTAACGTCGTCCATTATTAGATATTTTGACCATCTTCTCACCCTGGGTATGCTGCTTCAGGCCACGCCAAACCCTCTTTGCTGATTGCTCCTAATCTCAGGGGATGAAATCCGTTTTCTTTGGAAGAAACCCAAAACTCCGAGCACGTACTGCTTCCTTGTTAACCGATACTTGGCGTTTTCCGGCGACATCGCCGTAACGTTCTTCGTATTCAATTCGGTGCCCGATAGAGTGCGTTTATATCCTAATATAATTATCTGTACTCATTCATTCTCTTCTCAGTGGTCAGTCATTCTGTTGAACAGAGGTTTTGGTTCCTGAACTTCAGCGTCATCCAAGGTGCAAACACGTCAACCTCTTTCGACAAGTACTCCTCGTCCTCAATCAGACGGCTATTTGCAGTACGGTCCCGAACTTTGTTTACCTTAGCTGGCCTTACTGACATCCGCTCTCGCCAGTTCTCCTTACTGTAAGGATCTATGCATTATATGGTCGTAAAACGAAGGTGTGGGTATATATGCTGGGTGCTGGCGCCGTTCTCATGGGAGTTTCGTTGGTGGGTCTGAATCGTTCGGCCAGCGACATTGACATGCCTAACGAGATAATTTGCATATAGTGGGCCATCAGTGGGAATGGCGGCATACCTGTGCCCGATGTTGTTGGCTGCCATATCGCCAACTCGCAATATATGTTCGTCCGTTCGTTGTGATGTCTCGCTGTAGCTTTACTGAAACTACTCGTTTTTATCAGTGGTATACGTGAGTGAGGCTATTGCCATTCTACGCCGTCGCTCAGCTTTTCCGTGTAGATCTGGCCGTGCCTTGGGAAGCGTTGTTCACCTACGATGTACTGAGTCAGTGTCTCTGCTCGGTGCTTGTTCTTTATGCTGATCTGGTTTAGTCGTCGTTGCGTTGTTCTATAAATCCTTGCAAACGCGCAATGAGTCCCGCACGAGGCGGAGTGAGCCGCTATTGAGCCTTCTAGTCAGAGATGGTCCGTGCTATTCCTCGTCCCGCGTATTTGACTGAGCGTTCTTTCCGCCAGGCGCTGTGTATTTTGTGTAAGGGTTATCTTAGAAAACCTGGGGTACATTGATCCTCATCTATGTTCAGAGTTATGGCTGCAGTCAACCTTGGGAATATCCTCACTTTCTATGTGAGATTTTCTTTCCGCCCTTCTGAAGTTTTAAAAGCTTAACATCCCAACTCTAGATGGCCGGCGTGAGGCATTTTCTTCTGTACATGTTGCTCTCGCAACTGACATTCTTTCTAGCCTCTGCTCCGTGGATGTCTATCCACCATGGCCAGCAGGTGAGTTCCTTCTGTTCCCCGGCCTTCTTGAATGACCAACGCGCCCCAGTCTTTCGGTCACCATGATGTCCAGACTCATGTTGAACTTGCACTCCGTCGAGAACAAAGGGCTCTTCTCCACGGCCACATATGTGAAATATTCCGCGTCCGTGATATCGGATGACGACAGCCCGGTCGAACTGGATACACTGTGGACGAGGGATCTGGAACGGAGCAGGGACGTAGAGAGCATCGATGTGTCGATGGGGTCGACGGAGACATACCGCATGTTCAACTAATTTTGTATTTTTAGTGCGGTTCCGAAAAACTTGTTGTACTTACTAAACTAGAATAAGCCCTAATGAAACTATTACTTATTTTTTTAATAGGATTTGCAAAAATGTTAAAAAATGTTGTTGTTGTTGTTACTGGGTGACTTCCCATAAGCATATAATATTCCTCGAGCTTGTTTGAGAGTGCCAATGATGGGATCAAGGCTTGAAAAATTCAAGTCAAGCTTTTCCTGCTCGCATTCCCATAAGAAAATAATAGATTCATCGACCTTGTGTCTCTGCCCAAAGGACGGCCGGGATAGGATCCGATGGTCAACTGTAGTGGTAGGCATTTTTTTTGGCCACCATTCGGGACCTTCGGGCACGAGTTCAAAGTGAGGATCACATCTTCGTCCCGCCAAATGGTTTATTCAGGATAATGATAATCTGAACGGGGGGTGCTGACCCCTCCTTCAGATTATATTAAATTTGCATTAAATCGTGTCTGCATTTGGGCTCTCAATTGATGGGGTCCCGACAGCTGTCTCGGCATCGTCTCGGAAGGCATGAAAATAATGCTGGTAGAATTTTTTAATGCTTATGGGAAGTCACCCACTGTTAAATTTATATAATTTAAAATATTGTTTTCTAATTTAGGGCGTGGGGACCGCAACTTCCCGGAGGTATACGTAATAAAGAGTTTAGAACCGTTTGTTGCATCATCTGTTTGCTAATGTCTGCCATGGCTGACCCACGAGCGCCGGCGGAGACCTGGCGAACAACTAGCAAACTTTTCTTGAGCGCCTTGACTTGAATCTCCCACTTGACCTCGAGCGGCCCGATGATAAAATGATTACCCGAAATATTTTCTCCTGGCATTCGGCCTGCCTCTTCGTCTTTCTAACTCCTCAAAATGTTCGGACTGGACGTTTTTACAGCTTCCTACATGCTTCGACTGCTATGCGCCGTGATGACCGAGGTTTATCCGACAAGAACTTCACAAGAACTTCAAAAAGCCGCAAGCAGGTGACGCGCCCGCCTGACAAACGCGGACCGTTTTAAAGCTGGCTTCGCGGTCTTCCTCCGTTGATGATGGCCCTCTTCACTACCCTCGCCCTCTCCTTCCTTGTCTCCAGCGTCAACGCGCTCGGTCAGGATACCTGTGTCGCTTTCCAAGCATCCGCATCTACCTTCTCGATAGCAAGCAATGGAAAGGCTGCACCTCTGATTTTGTCTGCGGATGAGTGGCCTGGCGTTCAACGCGCCGCACAAGACTTCGCCGCAGACATCCAGCGGGTCACCGGGATAACACCGACGGTCTCCAACTCCTCCTCTGCCCCCTCTCGCTCGGCGCTTCCAATTATTATCGGCACACTCGGAAAATCCTCCCTGATCAACCAGATCGTAAACTCCACAAAGCTCGACGTGTCTTCCATCGAAAACAACTGGGAGGCATTCATGACGCGGGTGGTTGCGAACCCGCTTCCCGGCATTGCCAAGGCATACCTGGTCATTGGGGCGGACAAAAGAGGGACTATATTTGCTCTGTAAGACTCTAACATAAGCTGTTCCTTGTTTATATCAGGCTAACCGCCTGACTAGATACGACCATTCTGAGCAATTTGGTGCGCAATCATCTGCTCCGTCCTCCATACGATGTTGAACCTACGTCGTCTAGGTGTCTCGCCGTGGTATTGGTACGGATGTTTCACAGATTAGGACCTGGGAGACTAATCCGTCCGCAGGTGGGCTGATGTTTCCAACTACCCAACATTCCGCACTCTTCGTTACGCCTGGTGGTTGCTCCCACGGCACGCCGTCTGTAAAATACCGAGCGATATTCCTCAACGACGAGCAACCGGCGCTCCAGAACTGGGCCGCAGAGAAATTCACAAACGGCACTGGTGCAGCGTTGACAGGCTCGCCACTCAACCATTTGTTTTACACGAAATTGTGAGAATTTGTAACTCAGTATCGATGTCTGCTGAAGCATTGCCAGATTTGAATTGATGCTCCGCTTCAAGGCGAATCATCTTTGGCCCGGTATGTTCGACGACACCTGTCTACGCAGATCCTTCTCATTTCACCTTTTTTTTCATAGCGCAATGGAGCAGGTTGGGCATCGCACATTTACCACCTCTCCGCTAATTGCAATTTCTAGCGCCTTTGGAATCGACGATTCACAGAATCAATTTCTGGCGGATTATTACGGGATAGTCATGGGCTCCAGGTGCGTAACTTATATAAATTTCTCGTTCGCCGTCGATGTATTGAACTCTGCCATAGTCACGAAGAGCCAATGATGCGTTCAATTCCAGTACGTGTTGGATTGAGCCTGTAAAGTGTTGCTCACATATTCTAGGTCGAATGGAATCTTCTCGGTACGGGTGCCTGGGATTACTCGTATGTCGTTCTCACACTCCGGTCATCATGGCTATGCTAACCTCTCTTCACAGGGTCAACCCTCAGGTACCCCAACCGTTCACGTTGTCAAATAGCACGACTTCATCATCCTTCAGAATATCAATGCGTTTTGGGTTAACGGGACCATCCGATCCAAGCCGTTCGAGAATGTGTGGACCATCGGAATGCGGGGAAACGGAGATGGTATAGATGTCCTTTCCAAACCTGGGGATCCCAAACGAAGAGATTGATTCCATCGACAGAACCGATATCTGGTGCTGACGCAATAACCCTCCTTCAAGATATAACGGCCAACCAGACGCAGATTTTCCGTCAGGTTTTCAACGGAACGGACCCCAGTACCATTCCCCAGGTCTGGGCGCTTTACAAGGAGGTCGAGGGGTACTACGATCAGGGTCTGCAAGTCGAAGACTATGTCACGTTGCTCTGGTCAGACGACAAGTATGTCTTATATTATCCGTGTGGAGCAGACCTAACTTTGGTAGCTGGGGGAATGTGCGCCGATACCCACTTCCTTCGGAGCGCAATAGGACGGGTGGAGCTGGCGTATATTATCATGTGGGCTCTAATTGTACTATTTCAGGTGTGGATAACTGACTTGACACTTCACTCAGGTCGACTACGTGAGACCCATGCGTGGAAAAATTGCAACTGACCGACTGATTCAAGGTTGGCACCCCGAGAGATTATAAATGGATTGCTGTAAGTGTCGTACTATGTCCTAAGGCGATTTACAACCTTATATTTTGCAGAGCTCTCAAATCTCCAAGGTCCTTCTAGTCCTCGAGGTCGTCTCCTTCAACAGTAACTCTAATCACATAGATCCACGAGCAAATGTCCATCGCCATCGACCGTGATGCAACCCGTCTTTGGGTGCTGAACGTCGGAGATTTGAAACCAATGGAAAGAGAAACCGAGTTCTTTATTTCCTATGGGTGGAACGCAACGCGGTGGAACGCGGACAATCTCGATACCTTCGTTTCCAGCTGGGCCAAACGAGAGTTCGACGTATCCGACTCGGATGCTGCTGCTGTTACAGACATTGTCGCGAACCTGACTCGATTCAATGCCCGCAGGAAGCCTGAACTTTTGAATTCCACGACGTTTAGCTTGATCAATTATCGAGAGTAAGTGTCTCAACGTTTTGAGCCGGGTCAATGACGTTCTACTGTAGGTCCGACAATGTGCTGGCTGCATGGAACCAGCTCCAGACCGCCTCGACCGCGATCTACAACAAGCTACCATCCGCCACAAAGCCTGCATTCTTCCAACTTGTGCATCATCCGGTATTGGCGAGCGCGAACCTCGGAAACATGCTCATTGCGGCGGGCAAGAATAATCTCCGAGCCAGTCAGGCGCGACTCAGCGCCAACACGCTCGCAGACCAGGTTGAAACCCTGTTTGAGCATGATTTCGATCTCGAAGCACAATATCACAGCCTGCTGGATGGCGAGTCTCTTATTCTCTTCCCGCCAGCTGTGCTGACCTTCTGCATCAAAGGCAAATGGGACCAGTGCGTAGTCGTCTCATTTCGCGTGCCTTTTAAATTCAATTCGACCTCAGCATGATGGACCAGACACGTGAATGACCTACCTGTCTAATAAAAGGAGTTCAACTGACTTGGATGTAGATCTCGGATACGCATACTGGCAGCAACCGATGACTAACTCGTATGGTTTTCTCTTTCTTGCGTAGCATCGTGCCCAACGCTTCACCGTTCTAGCATGCCCCTCATTACTCGAGTCCAAAAGAATAAGCAAGCTTTGCCGGGCATGATGCGTATTTCACCGGAAGGGTCACTCGCGGCTTGGTTTGAGCTTCTCATTGCACGAGGCACTATACTAATTCATCTTCAGGCCGGGAGACAACCAATTCCAGTGTTCCAATGGATTCAACTGTCCTCCACCGTAAGCGTGCTCTGCTCAACCTGACATATTTGTTTAGCTCGCCATTTAGGACTCTCAACATTGACCAGTTTGACCCAATCCCCAATCGCTTCATTGATGTCGGTGCTGGTGGGCCCACACCCTTCACATTCACTGCGGTTTCCAATTCTTCGTGGCTGACTGTCTCCCCGACGCATGGTTCTATCTCTCCGGCGAACCCCGAGGAGCGGGTATTTGCGTCCGTGGACTGGACTAAGCTTCCAGAAGGTCTGAGCTCTGCGAACATTACATTCACGGCTGTATCTGGCTCCCCACCGACAACTATGATGTTTCCGGCGTTTATAGTTGCCAACAAGACGAGCGTTCCAGTTGGATTCAAAGGTACGAACCCGGGTTCCTGAACATGTTCGGATTTCGCTGAACCAAGGCACCATAGGATTTGTCGAAGCTAGTGGTGCAATCGCTTTCGAGGCGGAGCATGCCACGAGGAACAATTCCGTCGCAGGTATGTTTTGGAAAGTTCTACCCGGCCTGGGCAGAACTCTGTCTGGTGTCACGCCGTGGCCGAGACTGGGCAACAATGAAAACAACTTTACGGCGGGCGCCGGACCCTCCCTGTGCGCTCTTTTGCGACCTCACTCCTCCTTGGACTAAGATCAATGGCAGGGAATATGACTTCTATACCTTCACCAACTCGAATGCGACTGTCACAACATATGTCTCGCCGTCGAACAACGGACTCGGCGCAGATCGTCCGCTTGGCTTTGCGGTCCAGATAGACAGTGGTGCGCCTCAGAGTAACTACTTCTTCCCACCCGCAGCGCCTGGCCAGCAGCCTGCTGCGTGGGACGGTAACGACGGATTTGTCGCAAACTCAATTATCGCGGTGCCCAATTCTCTGACTCTACCCCCTGGCGCGCACACGCTCAAGGTTTGTTTCACCTCCTAGTTTCCAACATGTCGATCGATTAATACGCGGACAGATATCTATGATTGAGCCTGCTGTGGTCGTCCAGAAGGTTGTCATTAGTATGTGTTTTGTTTCATGCTTGTGCGCAATTCTACTCCGCTGAACATCCGTGTTTGAAAGATACTGGGGGCGTGAAGCCGAGTTATCTGGGGCCACCGGAAAGCGTTTTGATCAAGTGAGGCGTTGGCTGCGTACGACGGAGATTATGTCAAATAAATAAATAAAATGGCGCGCGCGCCAAACGGCTTGCACATCGGAACATCAATTTGTCTACGGTTCGGAGAAATTGGGGTTGAGCTCCTCAATACCAGCCATTTTATAGGTTAGCTCATGCCAACGACGACTGACTGTTGCAAGGCAGACCCCTCCTGTGATCCATTGGAGTTCCTGAAATGGTGTTCTAGGTTGAGGCGGAGTCGGAACATAGAAACTGATTCGCCAGCGCCTCGTGTGAACAGGTGTTTATCCGTTGGCCGACTACAATGCGGCGGGGCCAAATAAAGTGGTCGTTACACGCGCCTTCCCGCTGTGGTATCATGCTGGCAGAAAGAAGCAGCGTGCTAGGCTGTCAAGTCTATTTATGCCGGGAATCCTTCAATTACAAGGTTCAATCGACGGCCAACTGGAACTGCCGTCTCCGGATGGATGAGCTCTGGAGGCCCCAAATTGTCTCTGGCGATGCTGGAATATGGTTCAATGACTGGGCATGGCCCCGGGCCCGCCTTCGTTACTCGTACTTTCGTCCTCAGCGGTGGGGTGTGGATCGTAAGCAGCCATGTTTCCCTGGTTGCGGTTAGCTTCCCGATCATTTGAACTTTTCTGACCGAGAGGAGTGGGTCGTTGGACGATCAGAACGAACAGCAGAATTTGACACAGGGAGTATGAACCTGAATCTCGTGGGAGGGCTTCAGTCAAAGAGGACCCAGAATCGACAAGGAACCAAGAACACGAGGATCATCGACGATTTCCTCCTCAAACCATGAAACACAGATTTTAGGTGGCGGGCGTTTTCAAAGATCCACATGCGCACGCACGCTGACCTATGATGACAATTGATGAAAGCTGGGTAGCTAGCCCGACTCTCATCAATCGTGTCGGTTTTCCGGAAGCGCCTGGTATCGAGTCTCTCCCAAAGTAAGAAGTGATAAGTACCATACCATCTGCGTGGCCCGAACGCAAGTTGAATGGGTCGTTTCCCAAATTTCGGATCATCGGAAAGAGATCGGAAGGATCGTGTAGGATGAAGCATCTCAACTGATCGCACCACAACGGAAATATCGTGAACTAGTTCCCATAACCTTTTTATGAGATCATCCACAGTTCCATTAGTACATTATTGTTAATGTACAGGATCTTGGGTTGATGGTCCAGAAATATATGGAAATGTCGGGGGCAGACTGATCTGTAGTGGGTCATGGAGTGAGAGCCCCAGATGCACCCCACCTTTGTTACTGGGGCTTGTAGCGCGAGTAATTTTGGCAGTACAGATTTTGGTAGTGCGGTGATCAAAACGGAAGATTCAACCAGTTTGTTCATTACTTTTTTGAGTATTCGGTGATACGTCGCAAATGTGGATGGGCTCCTAGACTGATTCATGCTTTCTGACGCATCTTGATCCTGAATTCATGTGCACTGCCGAAGACACAAGGAACGAGCAGTGAACCTGGTCGGGAATCATGATACCTAACCCAAGAAGATCCACCTACTACATTTTCAGACTTTTGATAGAGGGTCCGTTGCCGGAGGCCAATAATTATTCGCATTGGTGGCTCCTCTCAGCGCGCTATTCCTTACGTTGAGAGCCCATCAGAACTTCACCAGCCAATTACCACGGTTGAAAACCAGGCTTTCCCACGCGTGACCCAGAGGCCGTGAACGGCATGACAGAAGCCGGTTGATGGAACGCTAAGATGGACCCGACAGATTGGCAGTCGTCGGCGAGAGGGAGTATATATATCGGACCCCCCCCCCCCCGCAATCTGGGCCCATCTTTCTTCCTCCTCCCATCTTCCCTGCCCAAGGCACCTTGAAGAGAGATTCACCGACTCGCTCGCATGCCCTCAAGCACCGTCACGACGATGCCATCGAACGGTGTGCCCATTTTCTCCCCTCATCCCACATGCGCTGAATGTCGTCGCTGTCGCTAGCCTCAAACACTCCAGGGCGCGAGACATATAATTGGCCTCCAACCCGGGCACATCGAGCACCATGCACTCCTCACCAGATCACTCAACCCACGTCTACAAGCGTCACTGGATCCGAATGTGAGCCCCACAAGCCATTCGAGGCGTAGTTTATTTGGGTGTATCTGTGACCTTATTGTCCCCCCTTCAGATTCTTCCTCGACTCACTCAGCTCTCGACGTTGTTCCCCGTCTTCAACTTGTACCGTGCGACTTTGTACAGCCACGTGCCCCACGGTTGCAGCCTGTGGCTCTCCCGCCGCAGATAACGGGCATTACCGCAGTCACGCTGAATCCGGCGCTCCGTTCGGGCGCGGGGTCAGCGATATGCATCGACTTCTCATCAATCACATCCCAGATGATAAACGCTTGGGTGGCGCAGCCGGCGACATTCCCTGGGCTTCCATCTCTGACATTGCTTTCCAACCGTTTGTCATGGCCGATAACGGTGCATGCTTCGGGGGAATTTGTGGTGGTCGGGGACGTCTTGAAGGCGATACGCCAGGCGCTGGCGATTCCTCTCCCTGACGAACAAATTGATGAGTTGATTCAGCGGGCCGAGGGCGCGAACGACATAAATAAAAACAATAAAAGGGCGAATGGAAGATGTCTGAAGCGGAAGAGATTGCTTGAGAGTGGGATGACCCGACTGCACCTACTTGAAGGCAGAACAAAATTTGCAGGGCTTTTGGAGAGTGCGATGGGATGTGAGGTTTGGATGTTGACTTTTGTTTGAGCAGTCTATGTAGTCTCCGAGCATGGAGCATCATTAAATGTGCATTGTCTTAAAGTCGTCGGGGATTGGGATAGTTCCTGGGGGAGAAAAACAGAATATCCCGTTGCTTTGGAATAATTGTCACGTGGTACTCAACCCGTGTATTGGACGGCCAAACACGAATAATCAAAGAAATTAATCCTCCTGAAGTACACTGTACAGATGCCAACCGTTAATGGAGGTATCAATGGTTTCAGTCTGAAGCGGTTGATGCCAAGTAAACGGGCGGCCGCTTGAACTAGAATGACGATGAGATTGAAGGTGGTGCCAACCGGTGGAGCTATAAATTATAGTAGCTCGAGGCGTCTAGGTAATAAAGACTACACTTGAGTTGCAACTAAGGTGTTTGCCCGGAACGTGAGTTAGTGAAACAGAGGGATGATGGTAGATCTCTTCGGGAGGCCCACGGTCGAGTGAATACTACACACTGTGTGAAGTATTCGTCGTGAAATTCAACAGATAAGTCTTGAATTTCAATATTTTTGATGGTTTGTTACACTGTGTGTCATGAATTTCAAGCTCTGTTTCATGACTGTGAATGTTGCAAAAGTCGCTTTTGAGTTGTAAGTCAGGATAAGGGCTTTTCGAGCCTTATACAATAGGCTCGACCCAACCTGTGTGTAAGTTACCAATATTGGATTTGGAATGCAGCCTGAGGGGGTCCCTTTGAATCATAAGTGAATATAGGTACTTATAACCCCTTATAAGCCTTCATAAGCATGCCGGCTTGCCTATAAGGTTCAGAAAGCCCTTATCTTGGCTTATAACTCAAAACAGATTTTTGCGACATTTATTGTGTTCCAACTTTTTACCCATAGGTGTACCGGCCGAGCTCTTTTTTTTTGTCTAAAAGTTGCGAACCACTTCAAAAACGTGTTTTCGAGGATCAACGAAATTTGCGGATACTGCTAAACCGCAACCACAAGAACAGCAGCCCAACCCGAAAGTTTCTGAGCAGGGTTCAATGCCATGTACGCGGAAGACTGGCGTGTATCGAGAATGAGACGCGTCCCGGGTCGCGAGCCGGCCTTTTCGCAGACGGCATTGAGGCTAATGAGGCGGATTGCAGACACAATTTTACACAAGGGGAATGGATGAAGGCTCGGGGAATTATCACCTTGGCCCCACTGTTCTCGAGGCTATCGGAGAAGTAGGGAAGGCATCTGGTGATACCATTCCTTCTTGCTTTGGACCGCGAGTGCCAGACATTAAAAAAGAGCGTTATTATTTCATCGCTGACACTTGGTCCATCTGGACAATGTCAATTGCTCCAGTTCTTCTCCGCCGACGATTCCAAAATCCAGTCTACTATACCCACTTTGTTGAACTGGTTCGCCTTCTAAACTTGTGCCTCCAATTGGAGATTTCCACCGAAGATGTCAATGCAATTGAGCGTGGTATGGCCAGGTGGGTGCAAGAGTTTGAAAGGTGAGTTCTCCTTTGTGTCTGCCTTTATAAAATTAAATCGTTAAAAGGCTGTACTATCAATACCGCTTGGATCGCCTCCCAGTTTGCACCCTTACAACTCATGGACTACTACACATTGCAGCAAGTATTCGAATTATGGACCCGAGTTGGTGTTACTGGGCATATCCCATGGAACACTTTTGTGGATCGCTCTTGCCAGCAATCAAAAGCTGCCGTTTCCCTTGGGCCAGCATTGATCGCCATATCCTTGAATTGGCTCAACTGTTCCAAATCAAGGCCATATATTCGCTTTCAAGGCCTCTCGATCTCCGCCGTCGTCGAAAGGTTGAGATTTCTGGTAAAAAGTTTGCTGCATGTGCGTATCTAAACTTTGTTTAATTTGTTGTTGAAGATGCCATAGATCCCCGCTGCGTCCTTGTCTACCCTCGAGAAGTACGACAAATCTCGACGGACCTGCGAATGAAAATCTCGAAGCATCTTGCCTTATGCTATGATGCGACGTATGAACAGATTTCATCACTCCTTGAACCTACTCTCGAGCACCGGGGTAAAATCCAGTGGTTGGAGGGTGGAGACATGATGCATGCAAGCGAGATAGGGAAGCACGGCACACGCGATACGACCCATGTCAAGGTTTGTTTTCAGTTTTGTTTTCCTAATGGATGACCACTCAAAGAATCTAGTTTAAGGGTCATTATGGACAGCTACGGCTGTTACTCGTTGTCGAACTCGAGCCATCCGGAGTGCTGCAAACAACTACAACAAAGTTTCATCTCCTTGCAGCCGTAGCGCGGAGCAAGATGACCCAGATCAATCGTCTGGAGATGCCGCACACCAAAGGTGAATTCCGCGCGATCGAGATTGTTGATGTTGAGGATCTCGAATTTGTTGTTGGTCGAGTTCCGGATCGTGGTGAACATGTATTCATTGAGCGGATCGGTTGCAACAATGTGCTGCAGGTGCACGACGACCCCGAGGAGGAAGTTGTACCACATAATCATCGCCAGAAGCATATTCAGAATATGTAAAAATATTTGAATGCAATTTACTGGATGACTTTCCATAAGCATTATCTTATTTTTGAGGGGTGCCAACGCTGCCGGCACCCATGTTTACTCCGAGTAATCTAATCGTCGATGGTTCCCATAAGCAAATAGAATATAATTTGCCTAATTATTGGATGCAAGTACATGAGGAACATTGTAGAGCCTTGAATACTCAGTGCATTGAGATGGGTGATGTCCAGACCTTGACGATGTACATGAATGTATGAGCAACACGGGTATGCGCCTGCTCGGTGCGGGTAAGCGGGTGCTTGGCTCCACCGGCGGAACACGGCTTCGAGCACGCTGCAGTCGCCAGCTGTGCCCACGCCTACCGCGGAGGCGTACACTGTACAACTCATCCTGCACGCACACAACACGCACACGTCCGCGACATTGAGACACCAAAAGATCGATGAGACGCATGCGCGTACGTTTCGTGGGCGTCGTGCAGGGCGAGGAGGGCGACGAGAGGGCGGCAGAGAGATAAGAAATAAACTTGGGCAGCGGCGCGCGCGCGGTGGGGGGGTGGATACGAGGCGAGGTTGAGTGACAAAGAGAGCCACTTGAAGTCACATCGTGACACGCAGTCCAAAGAGGCGACGTGGGAAGATGAGTGCCGTCGGATTCGTCCGAATCCGTCTATTTGACGCAAATTCAGCCAGAGAATAATCTGAAGAGGGGGTAGGGACCCCTCCTACAGATTATAATAAATTAAACTCTGTAAGAGGGTACACGAAATTCTAACAGAGATCTGGGCCCGATGGGGTCCCGACAGGTGTCATGTCAGTGCGGTGATTCGGCGGATTTTGAGCTCAAAATATTCGAAAAATATATTTTAATGCTTATGGAAAGTCATCCACTAGCTCAATTCAAGTTTTATTTCCAGTTTACCGTCAGATTGGGTGACTTCCCATAAGCATATAATATTCCTCGAGCTTGTTTGAGAGTGCCAACGATGGGATCAAGGCTTGAAAAATTCAAGCCAAGCTTTTCCTGCTCGCGTTCCCATAAGAAAATAATAGATTCATCGACCTGGTGTCTCTGCCCAAAGGACGGCCGGGATAGGATCCGATGGTCAACTGTAGTGGTGTGCATTTTTTTGGCCACCATTCAGGACCTTCAAGCACGAGTTCAAAGTGAGGATCACACCTTCGTCCCGCCAAATGGTTTATTCAGGATAATGATAATCTGAACGGGGGGTGCTGACCCCTCCTTCAGATTATATTAAATTTGCATTAAATCGTGTCTGCATTTGGGCCCACGATTGATGGGGTCCCGACAGCTGTCTCGGCATCGTCTCGGAAGGCATGAGAATAATGCTGGTAGAATTTTTTAATGCTTATGGGAAGTCACCCATTAACACAGACATCCGCCATTTTATTGCAACTCTGTCAGGACAAATATGCTGTCTGTCCAAATTACCATCTCATAATTTCGCCATGGGGGAAGTGCAGTTTTATTTTGCGGTCATCAAGAGTTCATAATGAATCATCATGAATTCCTGATGTTGATGATCCTGTGCCAAGGCATCGTGAACCGGATCAGGAAATTCACGATCCTAGTCCTAACAAAAGATTGTGAAATGTGAAATTCACGAAAATAATATTGAATTTCATGATGAATCCTTCTCACAGTACGGAGTTGAAGGCGATGAGGTAGAAGAAAGGAAGGAGGAGGTGGTGGGGGGGAAGGGGGAGGGGGGGAGGAGGGGGAGGGGAGGTGTTGGTGGAGGGGGGAAATGCCTCAGCCGCGGCCTTTTATACGGCCGATGTCGGGGTGATGTCGAGTTACCCTTGCCGAGCCATTTGTGCCACAAGTGCCGATTGGCTCATCAATGCTGCACGGGCATATATACGCACGTGTCCTGGTTTACTGGCGACAAGAAATTGATAAGCGAAAGTCGACCGAAGTGATGAAATGGCGATGGCGGCCAAAATCGGACCGTTTGGATTCCCCTAACGAGTTTCGCGAAGAAGACCAGAAGTTTGCCAGAGATATATCCGAGCGGAATGTGGCACTCGGTGCCGAAGCTGAAGCCTGAAACGTCTCAAAATGCCAAACATGGTATGCAGACGCAATCCGGTTCTGAATGCCAAGGACCGCCCTGCAGTATTCACTTCAAATTTGGGATTCTTTATTCAACATCATCTGGTTCAATTTTCCGACTCTGAATTCAGCCTGCATCAGGCACATACCATGTGGTTCTAAGAGATCATCCAAACTCAATACACTAATACCCCCGCTGCTCTTTCAGCTGATTTTCCGTGTTTATCCTTGGATCCGACGTGAAGCCCATATCCTTGGACTTAAAAGCGCCCATGGCCTGTCATACATAGTCGACATGGCGAAATTCAGCTCCCTCATTTTTTCCCTTCTTACTGTTCTCACCGTCGTGCGTGGTCATGGGTACGTTCAACAGATTACCGCTGGGTCAGCGGTATATACAGGGTACCTCCCGTACACCGACCCATACTACAAGCAAGTCTTTTCGTTGCTCGCAGACGATACTTACTGTTCCTGATCGTTCCACACTTCACCCAGCCCACCGGTGTGTATCGACTATTTCTTATCGCATCCGACTGCTCAGATCTTCTAGCCCCAGCGAATTGTCCGCGCCATTCCTGGAAACGGTGAGTTGCACGTTGACCGTCTATCTTTATTCACTTCGTTATCAGGTCCCATTACCGACCTTTCTCTCATTGAGTAATACTTGCGGAGATAATTTCACTTTGCCGCAATTTAACGAACCGCAGTGTCCAGTGCAACGGCTGGAGCGAGGGTGGAGTAATCGGCTCTACCCCCGGTATGCAACCGAAGCCGGAAACTGTCCGTTGGATTGACCATACTCTTCTCAGCACCATTGTACGCAACCGTCGCTGCTGGAACAACCCTGGGCTTGAATTGGACCACCTGGCCAGACAGCCACATGGTCAGTCTCATCATGATCCACCTTTCATAAATTATTGCCTACTCTGCGGCAGGGTCCAATGATCACATATATGGCCCTCGCGCCCACCAACATCACTGGCTGGCAGCCCGGAAAGGCGTGCGTCGTTTCCACTCCCGCCAATTTCACCAACTGAATATTCTCCAGAGCAGTGTGGTTCAAAGTCGCTCAGTCTGGCAAGAACGCGGCAGGACTCTGGGCGGCAACCGACCTGCTCACGGCCTCGAATAGCGTCTACTCATTCACTATCCCTCAGAAGCTCAAGCCAGGCCAGTATATTATACGCCATGAAATGTTCGTACTTCTCATTGCTTCCGCGGACTCGGAGTCTGATAGTTGATTAAATCCCCCCCAGTATTGCACTCCATTCGGGTAGGAAACTATTACTAATGCAGACATATTGAGTAGAAGGTTGAACCCCGCTAGCCTACACCTACCCCGGAGCGCAAGTCTACCCCTCCTGTATCCAAGTTCAGGTGACTGGCTCTGGCACGGCTGTCCCGCCCGCCTCGTCTCTCGTTGCGTTCCCAGGTTTGTTCAAACACCTATCCGGTCTCGAAGACGTCTGATGTTATTTCCGCAGGAGCGTACACTGCGACGACCCCTGGTAAGCAATTACTTGAAGCTCTAGTGACTTGACGCTGAGATCGCCCTGGCTCCTGAATCCAGGGATCGTTTACAATGCATACACTGGTGAGTCGGCTCGTCCCCTTGTCGACCAATTATCTGATGAATCTGGCTCACAGATACTGGCGTGCGTTCCAGCTGCACCAAATACTGAACAATTCACTTACAGCGGTTGATATTTCAGGCTTACCCGATTCCCGGTCCCGCCGTGTAAGTGGAATACCACCGACTGAAGTCGCAGGGCGCTGATTTTAATTTTTGGAGCAGATGGACTCCATAAGAATGAATTCCGATCACTCAGAGCGGTGCGCATGCGCAGACCGTGAAAGGAGATGAATGCGATGGAAATGTTCTCAGTTCTGATTTCTTTTTTGTACTTACAACTCTTATCCGAATTGCAATATGAGATTCCATCTGACTCTGTGATACTCTCTCGTAGATAGACACTACAGACAGCTGAAGCTCCGAGTACCTCGCTTGTTTGTACCCCCTTGTTGATTTTTTTGACGATGTTACTTTTGGCGGCGGCTTCCCTATCGGCATCCAACTCTCGACGTAGAGTCTCGGACCGTATCGCTCGAGGCAGCAACTTCCCGAGCTAATTAATAGCCGCACTTGGTGAGTGCACATACAACGCGTAGGCAACGAAACACACCTCTTTTTTTAGGAGGACTAAGGATCTCTCAGCGTCGAAGACATCGAACTGGCATATACGTTGATCGAAGCTGGAGAGTAAGGTGGTGAGCACCGACCCGGTGGACGCCGGATACTGCTGCGGGAGACCCGAGATTTCGCTTCTCGGCGCGGCCCGGCAAAGCACCCACTTGAAGGAGTGCCGAAAGAATTTGGAAGGAATTCGGAAGGGAGACAGGCGTCTTTGGCAGGGGTGCCAGGCTGGCGATGGGCTGGAAGTAAGCGAGAAAAGTGGCTTCGGGTGGGTGACTGTGAGGCTGCATGGCTGCCGGAGCTACCCGGTCGACGAAATACCCACAATGGTAATACCCCTTTTAAAGACCGAACTTACATTTCATAGGGGTAGGGTTGGGGTAGGGTCAAGTTTCGAGCCAGAATGGCGCTTGATGCTTGTGCAGAACGATGAACAGACAGTCAACGGTCACTGGGCTGAGTCGAAGACGGGATGGCTTGAATCATTGAGAAACAACCAAACTTGCCACGTTTGTCGGCATTGCCACACATGTTCAACGTTCAACTTCCACCAGGACAGGCCAGTGCATTTCAGCGGAGCAGAACGCTCAAATTTCGGATTGCTCCTGAGATAATGGTGCCCACTGTATGATAGTTTGCATAATTTCAGCTGAAATCCCGCTCTTCATTCTGTACCGATTAAGTATTGACTGCATGAGAATAATATATGAGTCCTGTAGCGCACGAAAATCCACTTGGTCATCCAACGGCTGATTCAACGAATCGGATGCCCCCACTACTCTGGAGTTCAGCGGAATTCACGAACTTTAGTTATCGACCGAGGATGACTATTTCAATCCTCATTGCGAACCTCGACAATCGCAGTCGCGGAAATTACTCTCCCCGACGTTCGCACACACGTGGGTGCATTCTTTCCTTCCCGGCGATTGCCTACACGTACGCGCGGATCACGTTGGGGACACATATCGCATATGTTGTTCGGGTGCCCATTGAGGTTTTTTTTCCTGATTGCGGATATCGAGGAGTTGATCGCGGGTTGTAAACCTTATTTTCATTGGCCTCCAGCATTCTGTGCTTCGTTGGCTCGATTTATGCAAAACTGCCGTGTAAAGCCAGGAAACGGGACACAAAATGTGGTAGAGGTATTGTGAAATATTTTGAGTCCGGTTAAAGTTGGGCTATTTACGCAGGTGAAACCTTGAACTTCTATTAAGTACGTACAACCTTGATAGTGCGGGCATCAGGGAAGCAGTAAAGGTAATAGATGTTTGGGAAGCCATTGGGATCACGTCTTCTCGGCGAGTGCAGAAAAACGTCTTCGCCTTCAGGCGAGTCTCTGGGATTTGGGGACTGTTATTTTTACTGAAGTTTCGTGTCTTGGGGCTTCGCAAATGGGAACATTCATGCTACCTATCATCCTGTTTTTGCAAGAGCATAGATTCTCATGGCCTTCCGAATCAGGTGCTCAAAATTTCAACCAGGGAATCATTTTCTTGGCACTCAGCTCTCCAAAAGTGTCTAAAATCTGCCATACATTGCTGCCGGTACAGATCTTTAGCTTGAGATCGGAAAGTTTCACTCTTGATAGCAGCTGTAGCCTGTTAGGGTCCGGGCCTGCCGGTTCCGAGCACTTGACTGTCGTGGATAGGCTGAATACTTGGGTGGATGGGCAAAGGAAGCGGTGTCAGCGTTACTGTTGACGGTTTCAGCTCACTACCTGCACCGTATTCGCTTCAGCTTGGGAACAAGTAGGTGGCGCGGGGTCTTCCGATTATTTCAACCTGCCGAGGTCTGCCTGTTTTTTTATACTGCCGAGCTGCGACAAATCCCAGCAACTCCCGGCGGACTTCGTAATGGGCTGATCGGCAGTGTTCGGCAATGGTTCCACTTTGTCTTTCAACCCATTCCAGTGTTCCGTTGATTCTGGATGGCTTTCGGCAAGAGTCTATGTCGTGTGTTTGTCATTTCTTTCAGCCATCATGATTGAACGGCTTAATATTCGATTCCTTCCCCACAAGTAGTGCTTGATTCGGGGTTGGACGGTTCTGAAAATTTCATGTAGCCATGCATGCCAGCTGGAGAATGGATGTGCTGCAAAGATTCAGGACTGTGCTCCGTTGTTAAAAAGAAATTGTAGGAATGATCTGATGGCAAACGAAAGTTTGATCAACCCCGCGCGGGAGAAGTCAGTTGAACTCTCACTGCCAGTGGAAGCTTGGTTCGGTTCGATTGCAGTCCACTTTCTCGTTTTTGTTCTCTTCTTCTGTCCCTCTCTCTTTCTCGCTTCTGTCTCTCCCATTTGTTTCTTTTCCTCTATTTCTGTTCACTGTTTCGGAGCTTTTACCTGCGCGATCGCTAGAAACCAGGGCTCTGGAAAGAGCACCCCCGCAGACACACGTGCGTTGGGCGACGACGATCACCCGCGCGGATCGCGCAACTGGGGATAGATAATTAGACAGATATGAATTATATTGCTCGGGTGCCCCGAAATGCCCAAGGACATTGGAGGCCTGTTCACTTCCTTTCCTGTGACTGGAACGGGAATACCGCGGAGCCGATCGCGGACTGGTTCTGAACTCTATTTCTTGAGGGAAACCTTGCGCCGTCGTTGTTGTTCCGCCGCTGGCATGAGGGGAAAGAATTGGCAAGCTGGAAACGAACTGAAATTGGGTAGGGGTGAAGCAAAATATACCTGGAGGCCGCTGCAATTTGGGCCTTTACGCAAAACAGCTGAAACACTGAGCTTCTGTGACGTGCGACGTTGATAGCGCGGCTATCAGTACAGGACAGAGCGAGTATAGAAGATTGGAGCGCACGCGACAAGAAGTCGGTGCGCATCACATCTTTCTGAGGCGGGATCGGAGCGAGAGAGGAGAAAAATTGCGTGTCAAGTCAGAATCTCTCAGCTTCAAGAACAATTCGAGAATTACTTTGGGCCTTGGCAAGGTCTTCGCCGTTTGTTTCTTCTCCGATTTCGAGCGAGAAAAAAAAGAGAAGACAAAAAATCACGATGGCGCAATAGCGCTGGAAGTCCAAGCACCGGTCAGGATCAAACCTTGACTGACGTTTCTGTGGAATGTTCTAAGTTTGAACCAAGTTTGAACTTGGATTGAACTTGTGCGATCACTTTCGGCCGAATCGGGTATGTTTGTTCTCTGTTGTTTCGAGATCAATCCTCCTTGCTCTCAACCACCACCCTGAAGAAAATCAAGCTCTTTCTCCAGGTAAAAAAATGACTTCCTGCACAACTGAAAATGGACTAGACTCGGTGGATCGGACCGAGTGACGGGTTCCGCGGTATTCTAATTGCTCAAAGAAGAGAAGAACGGTCAATGTTAGCTCGCAAAACACCAGTTTCTCGTCGATATGGCTAGATTGCTTCTGTTCAGTATCACGAGGCAAATTCTGGGTTTATATAAACTGGCTTTGAATTTTGCCGTTTGCTCGTTCGTTCGTTTCCCCGCCACTTATTCTTAACAACCACATTATAGCCACTAGCTTTTACACGTACTGCCCGAGCATCGGTTACGCCGCACACTTTCTCTGCACGTTCTGCACCACTCTGTACTCCGGTCCTTTTAGAGGACAAATCGCGTTCTCTGCTATTTTCCGAGCATTTCTACCATCATCATGTCGACCCCACATTCGTCGCCTTCATCGCCCGCGCCTGGCGACACAGCTCAGACTCAGATTTCTCTCCCGCCTTGCGCACCTCTGACGCCCCCTCCCGACGTGGATATCTCTTCTCCTTCTTCTTTTCTTCGCACTTCACCGACGACAACAACAACAACGACAACGACATCTGAATCTCCATCGCAGTCTAGTATTACTTTAACGCAGCCCACTTTAGTGCTGCTCGCATCGCCGCCCCTTCCCTCTCTGCCCACCTCAGTCTCTTCTCCTGCATGGTTTCCTCCTTTCGACACGTCGCCCATGGTCTCCTCTTTATCTGCCGTCACCTTGTTGACCGCTCCACGTCCCCGCCTCCGTTCAAGTCGACTTCCCCGCAGCTGTCCCCAGTCGTGCACCAGATCACCTCGTCCGCGCTCGAGGAGGGCGAGATCGTCCAAGTTCGCGTGGAGGACCTAGTCGCGCTCGGACTCGGTCTTACGCTTCACGACTCTGCTACTTCCGCTGCCACTTCCACTTCCGTCTCCGAGCCCGTTCTGTCCGTGTCCGTATCCGTGCCCAAACGTTCGTCTTCCTTCTCTTGTTTTGTTTTGTTTCGTTCGATCCATCTCCTCTCGTCTCGTCTCCTTGTCACGCTATGCTAATTTATCTTCTCTTCTTTCGTTGCGTATACACAGAACACCTCGAACCCGGCCAAATCGACGAGACCCCCGTGCAGCGCCCGCGCTCGCCCTCGCCGCCGCACGCCCCGTCCGTTACCACCATCCCCCTCCCGCCCGCCGACGCGCCCTCCCCGTACCCGCTGTCGTCGCCCCCGTCGCCTCCCCACTTCTGCTGCTGTTACTTCCTCTCCTCCTACTACCTCTGCTGTTTCCACTCCTTCCGCACCCGTGCCTGTACCCACGACCCGCCCGTCTGCCGCCATCCCGATCCGTGCCCCCGGCTCCTCGTCTTTGTCTGCGCCTGCTCAGCCTCAATCCGCCCCAACGCTCCCCACCGCGGCAGACAAGGCCGACAAGGATCGGGCATCCGCAGAGAAGGATAAAACCGCCGCAGAGAAGGACAAAGTCGTCGCCGCCGCAGACAAGGACAAGACGCCGAACGTGTACATCAACGGGCTGCCGCCGAACTTCCCCGAGGACCAGCTGTTTGCGCTTGCGAAGCCGTTTGGGGATGTACGGAGGTCGGTGGTGGTTCTTCCTGTCTTCCTGTTTTCCCTCTTTCTCTTCCTTTCCATCGCGTAATGTACTCCTCGTTTGAACAAGAGGAGAGGAGAGGAGATTTCGTCTTTTGTCTGCACGCCGTGCCCGTCTTTTCATTGCATTGCTGACTCTGACTTTGCGTTATTTCAGTGTCCGGAGTTTCACGCGGCACGTCGGCGATGCGGAGACGGGGTATGGGTTCGTTCTGTGAGTGTTTTGTTTTCCCCTTTCGTTCTCGTTCTCGTTCCTTCGTTCTTCCAACTCGGTTTTGGTCTCGGTCTTCGTTCGGTTCTGTTTTGTGTCGGGCATTACTTGGTTTGAAATTGGACTTGATCGCGCTCTGTTGGTTTGTATACTCCTTCTCCGTTCGATTCACTCCGTTTTCGAACCACTCTTTTCTTCGTTCTATTTGTTCAAACAGTCGGTACGGGCAAGCCAACCCCGCGGACCAGATCGGCTCGTTTTTCGGCTCCATTCTCCTTCGCTTTGAACATGGTCCCCTCCTTCGCTCTCGGTCGTTTCTGTCATTTTCGGCCACTTCGCTCTCGGTCGCGTTTCGCGTCGTCTCATTCCACTGTTCTTCTACACGTTCCGACTCACTGACGGAATCCGATTCTAGGTTCGACAGCATCGCGTCGGCGGAGCGTTGCATCAACTCGTTGAGGCGTTACCGCAACCTGCATCCGACGTTTTCCAAGGTGTGTAACCATCCATACCCCTGAACTACGTGTTGTATACCACACACCTTTTCTACCTTACTTCAACCTTACGCTCCTGCGCCGAACCATCGAATTCCCCGGACCCTTCCATCCCGGGCTTCCATCATTCGCTGGATACCTTAACTACTTCATCGGCCTCCTCCTTCTCCTTCTCTCGATTGCGATACCCTTCTGTCCCTTCTCCTTCTTTTCGCTCGCTCGCGTTCCCCTCGAATTTCTTGCGTTTTCTATTTCGTTTTATTTTATTTTTGCAACGAGCTAACGCTCTTTTACCTTACAGCAAGTGCACAAGATCCCCGGGACGATGTACGCCACCGCCCCTTCCGCGCCCTCCGCGTACCCCGCCTCCTCTGCGCACTCCCACTCCCACCCTGACGCAGGCTCAGCCGACCTCGAGCTCAACGGGCACGGGCACGAGAACCGGAACGGGAACGGAAGCAGCAGAAACGGCGACGGCACGGTGGACGGCGGCGCGTCCTCGCTCGCGGGCTGGGAGCAGGAGAGCGCGGGGCGCGGGGAGCGGCGACTCGAATTTCAAGGCGCGGATGGAGCGGCTCGCGGATAAGGCGAGCACGAATTTATATGTCGAGGGGTGAGTCGCGCGTTTGTTTCATTTCTTTGTCTAACCCCAACCCCGCAGGCTCCCTCTGAGCATCGACGAAGCCGTGCGTCGTTTTTTTCTTCCCCTGCCTGACGCTTACGATTATCAACTAATGCGTCGCATAGACCCTCTCCGCGCTCGTCTCGCCCTACGCCATCCGCAGCAGCCGCTTCTTCCAGACCAAGCTCAGCAGCCCGCCGAGGATCATCGCGTTTGTCCGGTAAGTGCTCTCGCGTTTTCCTTCAAGACAACTTAATTTAAAATCGAAACCGCAGACTCGAAACGCGCGCGGCGGCGGAGGAGATCATCGAGCGACTGCACGGGCGGATGGTGCGCGGGTGGAATGACCCCGGGAGCCGTATTTCGGTGCGGTTTGCGGATACGAGCGAGCAGCGCGAGTTGCGGGTGAGTCGGGGCTCCTTCGTCTCTCTTTCATCGTTCCACCTCACATCGTCTCCATAACTCTCCCCTTTTTCTGTTCATGCCTTGCCCTGTTATCCCCCCCGCCCTGTTCCCTTCCTTCGATTTGCCCCGTCTCATTATTCCCTTCTCTTCGCTTCGATCAAACTGATTGACTGACGCTTCTCCTCGCAGCGAACGGAGCGTCTCACCCGCGAAGGCGACCACGCGTCGGGCCAACTCAGCATCGCGCAGGCAACCTTGCTCAACCTCCGCGGGAAAGACCTCCACGCCCCCGTGCAGCGCCATCCAGTTCCGATTTCGATCCCGAGCGCGGTGGACGACGTGTACAGCGACTTTGAGGTGGACTACTCGCGCGGCGCAGCATTCAATCTCGACGGTCCGTACCAGCAGCAGCCCGCGGCGCACATGAACGTGAACCCGGCGATGAACATGAACCCCTCGAACGTGAACATGAACATGAACCCCGCGATGGCGTCGCTGCTCGAGTCGCTCCAGGCACAGGCACATGCGCAGGCTGGGCGCGGACGCGAACGCGACAGCAACCTGTACGCCGGTGTCGACTATCGCGGTGACGGCGGCATCGACTATCGCGGCGGACAGCAACAGCATCTCGGTCCCCATTCCCTCGCCGGCACGCATCCCTCCTTCGCGCGCGGTCTTGGCTTGTATCCGGCGCAGACGGCGACGGAAGAGTTCATCCTGCGCGCGCGGTCGAACTCGCTGCCGCAAGCCGCAGAACGTGGGCGTCAATGTCGGCATGAAGCGCCGCCCCGTCCCGCTCGAGCTCGGCGGGCGGTACGGGCAGCGCGAGATGGATTCGGATTCGCTCATGGGCAACGCGAACATCGGCATGGGCGTGCGTGGGTATCGCGCGCACGCGGCGACGCTCGCAGTTCCACAGCACGACATGAGCATGGACGAGGAGGAGTTCCACGCGGCGGCGGCTCTCCCCCCTCTTCCCCGCCACCAGCAGCAGACGCAGAACTTCGACTTGAACGGGATGGGCCACTTCCAGCACACGAACAACGCTCGCATTCCTCGCACCCAGCAGACTCAGCACCTTGCATCGCTCCGCGGCCCCAGCCAAACGCAGGACTTCATCCGCGCGCATCCGAACAGCAGCAATCAACAGCAACATTACCAGCACGCTAGAAACATGAACCCGAACCCGAACCTTCGTCCCGCACAACCGCACGCTAATAACATGATGAATACGCACAACACCAGCAGTCTCGGCAGCATCTCCAACTCCAACCACGGTATTTATGAGCGCACCAACGCGCGCGAGATGGCCCCGCCGCGGGGCACGAATCGCCATAATGGCACCAGCGCCAGCTATAACGGCAGCTCGCACTCGCACTCGCATTCGCATTCGCATTCCCACATTTATTCCACCCAACACCAGTCCGATCTCGGCGACCAGTCTTCCCCGCCGCTCGTATCGCCCGCGCTCACCTACTCGTCCCGCTCGTCTGCGTCCGCGGCGGCGTTCAGCCCTACCACGCCATTCTTTGGCTCGTTCGACGAAGACGAGACGACTTTCCGGGCGGACGTCGGCGTCGGGAAGCCGAAGAAGAACTCGCGCACCGCGACTCGATGAATTCACATTTGCTGCGATCGTTTTACAGTAACATAACAATTATAGCTCATCCCAGCATTTTCGAACAAACAATCGTACCGTCTAGCTAGCTCTGTATCCACTTGATCGTGAATTCTTATTCTTAGTTGCATTGCAATAAAACGTTTATTATCACGAATAATTCAACACGAGTGAGATCTTTCGACGAGCATTTAGTTGTACCCGCCCGTTGAGATTGACGGCGGCAGCGCAGCCTTGCCCGTTCCACAAGTAACATTGATGTCGTCCGTCAATTCCAGTTCCACCGTAGATCCTGTGGTGAAGACATCCCACTCGAGATAGCAGTTCGACTTGTACGGCTTGCCGTTCACTTTCACGCTCTGTGCAGAATTTTCAGCGCCGGGGTTTCATTTCGGGGACATTGAAGATAAAGTAGAATTAAACTCTCCCGTACCTTGACGAAAACGTTTCCCCCAGTCCCATCCTCTGGGTTGCCGGTAAAGTTGATGCTTTTAATCGTTGTCGTCTTCTTGAACAGCGGGTTGTAAATCGAGATCTGGGGGAAGTACGGCGACGACAGTAGGAACTGCTTGGTCGCAGGCAAGGGATACAGCCCGGCGAGGTAGAAAAATGCGTAACTGCCCATAGCGCCTGTAACATCGCCGGCTTAGTGAGTTGGCGGCGCTGCAGAAAGAATAGAAGCACTTTCCCGAATCTAACGCAAGCCCGTCGAACTGGAGTAAGCTTCCCGCGAAGGCTGGCTAATTGATTAATTGCGCTCGACGCACCGTCATTGCCCGGCAGCCCGGTTAGCGAAGTATTGAACCACGTCGAGATGATCTGTCTCGAGCGCTGGGTGCTCAGCCCAGGGGCGTTGGCGTAATGGTACATAAACGGAATCTGCTGAGACGGTTCGTCCGTGGAGTCGAAGTAGTTCTGGGCAAAAATTAGCTCCACATGTTCTTGGACGCGTAGACTAGAAACACACTTGATCGAAGATCCAGTCCAACCGGTCGATAAACTCGGTGTTGCCCGCCCTGCAGAGTAATCAAGTGAGCGGTATCTTGAGGCACATACTGAATATACTGTTAGTAGACGGCAGTGAACAACCATTCAAACGTGAAGGTACCTGGGAATACTAGAAGGAATTAGGGTTAACAATAATCAAACTCTCGGAGACAGGGCAAATAGTATTTACAACGATAGGAGAGGACTCGTAGAATCCGTCACGGCGGATAGCATTCAGGAAGCAGGTAGCTTTGAGAGGGTCGTTGACACTGCAGTGGCGGGGATCGGTGAAGTTCCAGGTTCCGTTGGCAAATTTGGGCTAAGGCCGCGCCGCTCGGTGAGTTGGACTTTCACCGAGACGTAAGAGATTCGGGCACCTGCATGAAACCGGAGAAACCGGACCCGTCCGCGACGGTGATATTGGGATTCCAGTTGTTGAAGTAATTTTGCGCGCGGGAGACATACTGAAGCAAGTCAGAATTTCAATCAGCATTGAAGCTGACCAGGCAGAGGGAACGGCGACCCTCACCTTTTTGGCGTCCGAAGTCTTGCCGAGAATCTTCGCAACCTGCGAGATGGCGAAGTCGTCGAACGCGTACTAATTTAGTTTGACAATTAGGGTGCGTTCAATCACGATAGAGCAAGCTAGGACTTCTGACTTCAAGCGCGCGCGAAACCTGCTTAGTGTTGGCTCCGCCGGGGTACGTGGTGTCTAATGAAGTAGGGTGAGCTCAAATATCTCCTCGGCATTTGGCCTGTACCTGACGGGATGTAGCCTATGGGAGATATTAGCGCGGAGGAAGCGACATCTCCGAAGACGCGTACCCTTCTCTTTCCAAACGTCTGCCTGCCGTCCCTGCAGATTCCAGTTCGATGGTTGATCCTCGGCATCGGCGAGTAGCGCATTGTAGAGGTCCGCGGCGGAGACGCCCAATTGTGTGGTGTGGTCAGAAAATCTTGAGACTATGTTGGGGAGGTTTGATGTCAGATGCTCCAGACTTACTTGACAAAGAACTCGGCCAAGATTGGATCGCCGTCTGAATATTGCCTCAGTCGCGATATGTGACTGGAAAGAGATCAAACGTACTGCTGCCCTCCCTGGATGAATCTGACAACCAATAGTAAGATCCTGAAAAGAAGATTTTGAAAATGTCCTACTGAGGTTTCCCGGCCTCACGCGCTTCGGGGAGCCATCCTGGCGACGTGTCGAGCCAAGTGAAAGATAAAACACAGCATATAACTCACCTTCGTGCTTTTGAATGTTAATCATACCGCGCACAATACGCGCGAAATTTTCTGGATCATGCAGTGACATCTACCAGAAGGTATGTAAATGAGTGCAGCCTTCGCAATATGTGAGCTGGAGTACCAAAGGAAATAATGTCCTGTACGTGTCCCCTGGAAGGTTGAATCAATTCCAGTGGCCAAGCAGACGTCCACGACAGCTCACAGTTGCAGTAGAATGCGTCGTAGTAAGGCTCAGACGATTTTCCACCCGGGATTCTCTCCGCTATCTGTCGGAAATGCATCAGTACGAGACGGAGATATACGGGCGACGTACAGTCTCCAGGACGATGTGTGTTCGATATAGCTGCGGCAATATCAGTGAGAGTCCAAGACATACGCGTATACTCGTTTGCACACCGAGGAGTAGAGCAGGGTCACCGTGTCGGGATCCACGTTCTCAATACCGACTTCGACACGGCTGAGAATGTCGCGCCATTGTGTTTGGCTGTCGGAAACGACGCGGGAGAAGTCCCAGTCGGGGATCTCCTCCTCCGCATTGCTGCATGCCTGTGCGGTGGAGATGAACGAGATCCCGATGCGGGCCAGGATGGTCGTTGTGTCGGATGCAGTGTCTTGAGGGAAGGAAAGCAAGCCGCCATGCTCGGATCCCAGCCTGTATATCATTCAGTTCGGAATCACCGGTGGTTTAACATTCGGGGCGCACTGTAGTAGTGTTGGGAGAGATCCACCCCATTTTTGTCCGGGTAGTTAATCTTATACGGGCCCCATTCTGACGGCCCATTGAACGTGTACCCCTCGCCCTTGAAGTCGACACAGGCATAGGCGTCGTAACGACCCGGGCCAAATGAAGTCGCGAAATTCGCGCTCGCTGAAGAATAATGGGCGTTCAGTTGAGGCTCTGGACGGATAAAAAGTCCGCCTGCCTGTCATGCGACCCGTTTTGGGATTGATATTGAGCTCAGGGCTGATTGCGCTGAGTTGCCCGTCATTGGTGATGTCAAGAAGGATGCGGGGCGTGGTGGAGGTGGACGGGAAGGTGTATCGGTGCAACCCGGTCCGTCGTGTTGCTGCGAGTTCAACGCGTACATCCGTTGACTACAAATTCCATTCGCAGATAGTTAATGGACGGATGGAAACACTCGCCAAATTAGTCGCAAAATACCCAGGCGAGGCAAAGTCGTCCGGAGAACCTAGCCAAAGTTGACGTCAGAGGAATTTGTTTAACGAGGAGGACAAACCGTCTGGTAGAAGTTTGCGAAGGGTTTTGCGCGAGGCAATGGTTGTCAAGCATTGCTCGAATGCAGGGCACTCGGGGACAGGAAACAATTTGAAGTTCGAGAGCGGTACGGCCTAGACATTCTCGGTGAAACTGACCGGTGAAATGAACAGGAACTCACCCCTCCAGTCCCGGATTGGTGCAACTGCGAGAAACCCGTTACATTGAACTCTGGGCGCCCGTCATATCCCGCAAACTAGGCACGATGGTCAGTGGAGGTCCCCGCTTTATTGAAAAGCGCGTACATTGTCACCATCGGTGTCCATGCCAACCTTGACCATCCCATGAGGAATCGTAGCACCTATAGCGTTGGCATTAACGTGCCTCTAACGCGAGATAGCTGTCCGCCTACCGGGGAAGGTATTCCCACCGTTCACCGTCCCGATGAACAAGTTGACGTGGCTGAGGGGATCGAATGTGGCGGCAGAGACCACGGCTGCAGCTGCTAGCAGACCCAAACACGTCTTCATGGCGGGGGCTTGTGGATGTACGACAGCCGAAGCCTTATAACGGTGTGACCATCGAAGTATCTGGTGATCAAGTTCAAGCGAGATCAATGGCGGGCAGCGGCGGGCCGAATGATGGGAACCGCACAATCTGCGCGATAAGGCCAGGGAGGAATTCAACAGTTGAGCATTGAGAACCTGGTCAAAGAAACTCGAGCATAGGGCCAAGAAAAAAAAAACCGGCCCTATTCGAGATCGGCCCTAAAGTCGGCGGTGATGCGCCGGGTCATGTGTTGTCAAAACGCATCACAAGGTACGCCGCATCACGTGTCCAGCTCTTCCTCAGTCCCACCACTGCCACCAGTGGCACCACATGGCATCTTTTCCCCGACGCGCTTCTCTCGTTTTTTTTCGGCTGTCCCCTCGCGCCGACTTCCCGCGGATTACGATCCTTGACATTTTTCTCCCCCGGTATGATCAACTCTCAAATTCAATTGGCGCGCCTTTGCACCAACAGCTATCCAAGTATGCGGGACCTGGGTTTCCTAATCCTCACTTCCTTCGGAGATGTTATCTCTCCACGTCTCAATCTAGTACTTTCGACCTCAAGCTATCCGCATGAATGCCGTCTGCATCCTCGGCCATCCGCTTTGTCGCCGCCGCACTGAACCCACGAGTTTGTGTGGTAAATTAATTGCAACCCGTCCTACTGGCCGCCGGCCTGATTGGACTTGGCTTCGGGAAGCCGAACCTAATATAAGTAATGGATGGTCGTACTGATAAGCTTCAAGTCGCGCTCTTCATGGGTATTTCTCACTCTTCAGTCTACCTTGCTTCCACCGCGTTCGCATTGCTCGGATCAGGCATCGTCTGGCAGAAAGTCTGCTCATCCCCGCCCGAATGGATCAAGGAGCTGGATATGATGGGTCAGCCGAGGGAAGCAGAAACTGTTTGGGACCGCGGTTGTGTGTGGTGGAAGGTACGTTCCACTGTGGTCTATCTCCCAGTTCTTTCATCCACTGTAAAAGTATCGCAGGAACCGTTGCCGCTCGAATCCTTGCTGATCATTTCGAGCGGGTCATTCTCGTGGATCCCGAACTCCATGATATCGAGAAACCCAGGACTCGGATCATGCAATACAACGCTACTCACGGTGGGTCGCTCAACTGTTGTCTTCCCCGCAGGCTCACAAGTCTCTCCCAGCTCTACTGAGTCTGTTCACTGATGGCGCCAGACGGCTGTGGCCCAATTTTGACACGGAACTCAAGGCCGCGGGCGGACGGTAAGCGAGGTGACTTTTAATTCCGTCGACTAATGGACTACTGCTAGACTAGTATATGCTGACCTCCAGTTACACTACTCTGGAATCACTGTTCCGGCTCCTTATTGGGACTACCCTGGTGGCCATCTTCCGGACACTCTGGCGATGAGGCGATCTACGACGCAGCCGACGCTATACAAACTCCTCATGCAGCATCCCTCCGCGAATATTACGGTTTGGCCTGGTACCGTGCGTGGTGTGACGGCCTCAGACAACAAAACTTTTATTCGGTCCGTCCTCATCCGCAAGCTGGATGGAACGGAAATAGCTGTCAACGACGTCGATCTTGCCGTGGGTGGGTATCCATTCCTTTTACTAGGTATTCGGGGACTCACCTCGTTTCGCAGACTGCACCGGAAGAATGCAAGCGGGGATGAAGTGGCTCGAAACCGCCGGATTCTCCCTCCCCGGGAACTTGCGCGTGTCTTACAAGCCCAATATCCGCTACGCTACCTTGTGCTTCACCGTTTCTCCCGAGCTCGAATCCAGACTTCCCATCCCCGAATACGCACTCAACTCGGTATGCGCATATATCCACAGCCAGCACTTCACCCACGGCCTGTCCGTAACTGCTCTTCTGAAAACCGACAACAACACAAGTAGGCGCCTGTGTCGCCTCTTGATTTATGTTTCCTCATCTCACTGTGGATAGTGCAAGTGATGCTGACATCTTGTGAGGATAACCTACCACGGAGTGTGCCCGAAATCCTCCCATTTATGGCGACGATTCGCGGACACGAACCCCTCGCTCCATGGTTTGTCGAGACTGTTGAAATGCTCTGTGAACACTGTGACAGCCCGTCGTTCGATATCATCAAAATACGTGCGTACCAAGCTATGCTTGCTCTAAAGCCTCATTCAGACCATAATCAGCCGAACAATCCTACGTCAAGTACCATTCCGTCCCCCCAGGGGACCTGCCATCTAACTTCATTGCGGTTGGCGACGCTCATATTCAGCTGAATCCTGTTCACGGGTGAATACCGGAGATCCCTATCGCTTCACAATCTGAATATCGATCCCAGACAAGGCGTCGCGAAGATCATGCTGAACGCCATCACGCTCAATTCCCTTCTCCATTCTATCGATTCTCCTGCCCTTCCTCGGGACTTCTCCGCGCGCTACTTCAAGAAGAACGCTGATCGTACTGAAGGCTTGTGGTGAGTCACCAAGTCGATTCTCTCACCACCGTACCTTGACCATTGTGGTATTCCAGGGACGCCACACGGCTGCATGGTAAGCTTGTTGCATCGTCCCCGGGTCTTCCCCTCAACCATCAGTAGACTACGGATCCTCTGATTGCGAACCAATGGCCGGCGAGACAAGAGATGACGGGCGCTTCGCCCGCTGGTTCGAGCTCAAATTGATTTCCGCTGCCATGCAGGTAGGCTTGTTCATTTATACACCTTCGAGCTGGCCTGTTGAGCTCAACGCACTTTTCAGCACCAAGAGGTTGCGTCGGTATTGTGGCGTGTGCGCAACATGATCGCTGCAGAGCGAGCCCTGCTTGCGCCGACGGTGTTGTGGAAGGCGTTGTGGACTCGGTCGCGCTTCTAGTTTGATTGACGCTCCGCCCACGTACATGTTATGTCTGTCATGAAATTCGACCTTCTGTAATACTCTCCTCCTTTTGGTCCGACCCTTTGCAGCATGCGAAATGAATTCTTCGATCGTGTGAATTTTATGCTCCTTCACTCCCCTGATGCTGCCCGGAAGTTGGAAGTACCCCAGCAGGTTTCCCCGCTGGCGACAACGCATCCAAAAGCCGGGATGGAGGTTGATCCTGCCGAAAACATCGGTGTTCGGTGTGGCAGGGGCAGAGGGCCGACATGTGGAATTGCTCCGCACGTTCGGTTTCTCGGCATCTGTGCTGGCAGGGGATCTTCGCTTTTCTTCGTTCTCAGGTTTCCGCACTTACTTTATTTACAGCCACTATTTCGTCCTAACCACACCTTAGAATCCTTTGCATTTTATTCAGGTTCAACTCTGGGCTCGCAAGAAGCTCCAAACGAAGTTCTTCTTGTTGGAATGGTTTCGGCATGTTCCATTCATGCTGTATGTCATTTTTATTACCTTTCATTGACGTTCGTTCGGGTGGTGCGCCACCTTGTGGCTCACGGATCGTAGGTCTTGCACTCGAGGGTGTCTTGCGGGGGACACCGGGCTGTTGGCGGGCAGTACCCTCACTCGAGCTGCACATAGACTGAGACATTGCTCTTGGAGCATACCGTGAGTTATGGGGTGGTAAATCGCTCGGATGCGCGGCTTTTGCCTTGACATGGGCCTTACATACCTTTTGTACATAATGGCAGCCCCGATGGTCCAAGAGAAGGGACGCCTCGGGTGGGAATTTGTTACGCCGTCATGTAAAATGTCTGGACATGTAGAATGGACTCACCTTCTAGTTGGCTTCAAATCACGGTGCACTCCATCATCTCTCATCATCGAAATCTCTCTCTCCTGGCCGTTCCCTTGGAGTGTGATTTCGAGTCAGCTCATTTTGTTGGAGTGTGACTTCGTGTCAGCTCGCTCTATTGGATTTTGACTCGTCGGATCCGTTTGATCCCTGACTTCGTGTTAAGATCATTAGAATACTCATCCTACCCCCTTTTACCTCTACTCCTTTTATTACCACATTTTACATTTACCAGTCGACACAGTTTCCTATCCTCCCTTTTATTCCAAACCTGCCACTGGGTACATTCCCCTTCTTCATCGGCAGTGTCTTCCCCCCCGCTTGCGAGATGTCAGCTCCTTTGTTCATCCTCCTGCTCTATCGCATCCTCGACATTGCCCGGCTTGCATGCAAAGCAACTGTCGAATCCGTCACTTTCTTTCGGGAGGATCGCACGGACCGCGGCCCTCTCATCTGTTACCTGCGCCACCCTGCCTTCCCAGACATACGGATTCATTGTTGCTGGAGAGATCTCCCCCGACTGGCGGGATACGCCAACCACCGAGGCGAGGGATCGTCGATTCGTTTCAAGAATGCACTCGGACACTAAAATCATCGGCCACCATCACGATGCCCGGTCACTTGGTCTTGACGCTGACATTTGGAAGCGAAAAACCGACCTTCCTCGATGTACTCACCCTGGCGAGCTGCTGAGCCAGAAATACCCGGTTTACGGCGCAAAGGACCATTGCTCCGGCTTTTACGCGTTGGCGGTGTGTAGCACACTGGAGAAGAGGTTCAACGGTTGCCTGGAACGGGATGCAGGTTATAGTCCGGCGCTCCCCTGCATCCTCTCCGTCGCGGACCGATATGAAGGCGAGCTCACGGAGGTTTTTGAGGCCTTCGGGAGTCAGAGGTCCGCTTGAGCGGCAGTTTGATTTATGCGTGTCTTTGAGCTAAAACCATTTGTGTACTAACCAAGGAATTAGGGCGCAGAGAAGAGGCAAACGTTTGCCGAACTAACTGCCTCGAAGGCGCGGATTGTGGGTCTAAACTTGAGGTACAGAATGCGGCGGCGCAGATGGCAGTGCTAGAGGCGCGAACCGCAGTTCTGGAGGCCACGCTTGGAAGCACATCAAAGGAACTTCGAAGTATTCTTCCGGAGTGGAGAATATAGGGAGACACGCAGTGACTCCTGGGTTCTCTCGGCCTTTCCTATTTTCATTGTGCGTAGTTCGAATCATCTGTCTCCATTCGGGACCTGGGCTGCCTCTTCAAGCTTCAAGTTTCTACACTTACTCAAAACTTCAACGGAGTCCCGGGACTGGCATTGATCGTCGGACAAGCCCACAACATATTACCACAATTTCCCAAGGCACTAAACTCCAGAGCTATTTGGGTCTCACGGTCTGCTACATTTCTATCGATAATTATCTGAAATACAATAATATATACAACATCGCACCCTCTCACGGTGAAGCGGGAATCGCCGTTCTCTGCATCTCCAAATCCAACCCGCCGAGTCGCGAATTTGGAGTGATGGGCGAGTAATTCTGCGCAAACACCACATCCGACTCTTCCCGGGACGAATAGTCGAGATCCGTGAGGAAGCCGCGCTTATTGTTTGCATGCAGATTTAGCATCAGGCGCGCTGCCATCGTCACCGACATGCTGTACAAATAGGCAAGCGAGCTGAGTTCGGACAGCGCGCAGTTGAGAGTTGAAAGACATGCGTACCAGCTCGTGAACGTAGATAGTGAGCCCGCGAGGATAGGCTACAGCCTGTCAGCGGCCATGAAGACGATACACACGTAGGCTTACCCCGGCGAAATAAAACGTCGCGATGTTACAGAAGTTGACAAAAGCAATCGCACTGCAACGGGGAGTTCGATCAGCAACCAAGGAGGATTGGCTCCGAGAAGCTCACTGACCCAAAATACAGCACACCTGACACCAATTTGAGCACAGGTTGAAGTTGATTGCGAACCAACACAAAAAAAAAGAATAACGCACCGTCCCGGAGTAGGAGGGCATGAATCGGCAGATTCGTCTTGAATGCCGCATCGCGCCAATTCGTGTATGTTCTGCGGAGAACGAGCAAGAACAAAAGCGTGTCGTATACGAAAAGTGCCTCCCAAGAAGCGACGAGATCTGCTGAACAAGTAGGGATTCATAGTCCAAATGAGGCGGCAAATACGCACGGTATGCCCTAACGGATGAACGGATCAGGTTTCGCTATCTATTTGCCAGAGAAATGAAATACGCACGTCGATTGGGAGATGCTGACATGGCACCCGGGAAAGTCGTCGATTGGCGTTGCTTGCTGACCTTGCGTCGACCACTGAAGAAGTGAGTCTTGGACGTGATGCTGTTGGCTATACGCTGGAAACATACCACGACAATGCCGAGGAGGGGGAACCCCACAGCGAGCAAAGCCGCGAAGAGCCGGAGGTTCCGGCCATAGAGCGCATGCGTCCGAAGAGTCATGACAACTGTCCGCCCAACCGTCAGCGGAGCCTCGAAATATCAAACACAGTGCATACTCGACACAATGATCTGCGTGCCCACAAGCAACACCTGGTGTCCAATATGGTAGATGTGGCACCTATATAGCTTTCATCATCGGGAAGTGAGGGAAAGAATACCCCGGCATACCACTGCTGCAAGTCAACGAAGGCCATCAATAATGTATTGTGCTTACCTTCGGCGCCAGTGCGTAGAATGAGAACACGGTGACGGGAATATTGCCAGCAAATCCCGCATACCGGATGATATAGAACCAGTATGCCGCCCCCAGGCCCTTCCACACATAGTCGATTTCGGTGTCCAGCGTTAAGAGATGGTCATAGTACAGCACACCTTCAAGGAGGGTGAGGAGACGCTCTAAGGGCGAGAGAGGGTAGCATACATATTCCGAGGAGGTGCAGGCAGTCATGGATTCGACTGCGCAACATCGGCTTTGTGTAAGTAGCGGAGGCGGGGCGGACTGCTCACATTTGGAAAGCCACTTCAGCCGTTACATTGGACATTACCGAGAGTGAGAACCGCGAAGATGAGGGGAGAGATAAAGGGCCAGCCGCTGGTACTTACTTTCCCATCATTCAGGTGATTGTGTGGGTACAGCCGCAGAGTCAAGGCGATCAACACATTGAAGATCGGTATTATTGTGTTGCAACATGCGGTTGGCACTGGTTGGCATGTGGCAAGCAGACGGAAAAAAGGCAAATCAGTACCAATCGTGCTTTAAGTAGAACGAAGAGATTGGAGGTCCGAGGTTCACCTTTGAGTGTCAGTCTCAGAGAGAAAACGAATGTTAACTTACATTAACGCTGGAATATGTGGGCATATCGGCGAGGGGGGCTCCAAGGCAACCGATAGAGAATCTTCAATTGAGAGCTCAAGTCAACGCCACCGACTCGGATGCTGAAAAAAACTGGTCTGCTGCAAGCTTTATTATCGGCATGTTACCGGATCAGTTCACCGTGGATCGTTGTTTTGAACTGGATGCAGTTGGAAAGCATTGGAAATCGGCGCGCAAGACAGTACTTCACAGAACGCGCGGGATGGGGGTTCCAGGCGTTTTTTTTTTGTTTGTTCTGTGGCAGGAATCCGACAGAAGAGGGACTTGAAAGCAGATGTGTGGCGACCCGGAGGCTCTGCACATCTCTGCGCGCGTATGTGGACGGTTGTTAATCTGCGTCGGGACTTCGGGTCGGGTTGGTACGACAATCTTGGCACTCCCCAACCCTTAGTAACCTGGACGAGATTTCAAAGCACCTGCGGGCGGGCGCCAAAAATCGGTGAATCAGGGTGAATCACATAAAGCTGGGGCGGAAGTCGGATGCAGTGCGAAACGCTGCATGATGCGGTACTTGTTGACGCGTATTTTCTTCAACAGTTTGTTCTGCAGTTGCGTACTTTTCACCCTTGGGTTTCCTTTTAGGGAAATGCCTCTTTGGGAACGGCACAAGACGGCAATGCGGCAGCGAACGGCAGCGTCTTCTTGGTCAATTTCCTTCGTTGTAGAGGTTATAAAGATATAAGACAAGTTATTTAAAGAGGAATCCTTAAATATGTGCAATTATTCCCGCAGATAAATGATAACAACACCCATTTGAGATTTCAAGTCAATACATACAGCAAGGTATTTGCACTACATATATGTACGGGTGGCACGGGTAATGCATTGCAACAGGATGGGCAATACAGTAGTGAGAATGAGGTAACAAAGCAAGAAGCAGAGGGTACTGCAACCGGTGACCTGGAAGGGGAAGAGAAAGGGATGTCGAAAGGAGTCAGAATGATAGAGGTGGGAGACTCAACACCGAGACGGGTCGAGAGAAGCGGGGTCAGCAGATACACGACGGAAATAGTATTTGGCGCGCACAGAATATCCTTCAGGGCTCCCATCGAACTGCGACACGTCAAACGGTGGTGGCGGCGTTCATACATCGGGAATGTTGATGGGCCGCCATGGACGAGGGGTGAGGCGGGCGGGTGTCTGCTAGTGCAGAGCAGTGGCCAAGGATGGATAGGGTAGGCGAAGGGCGGCGGCGGCGGCGTGGTGGCATGGTGGTAGAGGAGCAAGTGTGTAGAACGCAATGATCAGGCGGAGAATGAAAACATATCACAGGCCGATAACCCTGCCGAAACTCACGTGAATGCTCCTTCTAAATAAGGGAATGCTTAGTCACGAACCCAAGGGCGAAAAGGCAAAGACTTTGTTCTGCAACCTCAATGTCCACAACACCGCAAGGAAGCAGTGGCCGGTGCGAGTGTTCCTCAACGATTGGATTCACCGTGAGTGCTTTAGCTCAATTCAATGGCCAGTGTTTCTCAATTTCACGCGATGGTTTTGGCATGTGGTCATACAACTCCCAGTCAGAAGTAGGCTTCAAGTAGCGGGCGCCGCAAACGATCTTCTGGAGTCGATTCCCAATGTCAAGAACCCTCTTGGCCTGGCATTTTTCCACCGACATCTGACCGACTTTGCCGCGTACAAATTACTCTGTTCCAAGATTTGCCCCATGGGGAACTTGATCTGTTGAACCGCGGCATGTCCAGAGCTTGTACCACTTGTCGTCAATATTCAGCTCTGATGTAACTCTTTTATTTTTGGCGGGCAGTGTCCCCTTTCGTATCTCGGCCCGTCGCGTTTTCCTCCATCGGACCGCGCACCTTGTGATCAATGCTGGAGCTCATCGAAGTCTTCTACAGGCGATACAAAACCCAGCGCATCTCAATCATTGGGGTGCCATACTATCCTGCAGCCTAAAATGCTTTGCGCATTTCTGTATCTCCTTGTACCGCTCAGCGCTGCAGGGCAACTGACTTCGAATCTCGGACCCGTCGTGGACCTGGGATATGCGGCGTATGCGGGGAACACGACGTCGCCGGCGGGCCTTCTCGACGGCCCTGTCGCATTCTACGGCAACATACGATACGTTGAGCCCCCGTTGGGAGACCTGCGGTTCAGGGCTCCTGCGATGCTTGACGAGAACACAACAGCAACACAAGTTCTGGATGCGCGGGGCTGGGGCCCGCCGTGTATTCAGCGCCCCGCTGTGGTGGGAGTTGGAAGCGAAGGCAAGTGGCCGAGTCGTTTATTATTGCTTTCAGCTGATGCCGACCCAGATTGTTTAACTTTGAATGTCTGGAAGCCAACAAATGCCTCCGCTGAGGATGGCCTGCCCGTTGCTGTGTATATTCACGTAAGACCTTCTCGCTCTGGCTCCCTATAACTAAGGGGATCCAATACCTACATTTTAGGGCGGAGGATTTTATGCCAATGTACGTGTTTAGTTTAGTCCCGAAGAAGACTCTGACACACACAAAATGAAGACACCGCAAGGATTCCCGCTGTACGACTGGGTGGCTCAACACCCTGGGGGAATCATCGGTGTATCAATCACATATCGATTAAACATGCTCGGGTTCCTCGGAGGACCCGTCGTCGCTGCCGACGGAGACCTGAACACGGGGCTCCTGGATCAGCGCGCCGGACTCGAATGGGTTCAGCGGCACATCGCCAAGTTCGGGGGCGATCCCCGCAATGTCACGATTTACGGCGAAAGCGCGGGCGGGGCAAGTGTTGTTATGCAGATCGCAGCATACGGAGGCAAGGCTATATCATACCCCCAATGATTATTGGCTGATAAATAATTTTTCAAAGGCTCTAAGCCTGTTCCTTTCAAACGGGCGACGGCGCAATCCATCGGGTTCGGGCCGACTAACACCCAGGACCAGGTCAATGCGTTCTTCAGTATATCCAGGAACTTTTGCGGTTGGAATTCTGAAATAACTATGTTCTAGCGAGTGCGGCCGAATTTATCGGGTGTCCCTCGTCCGGGAGCGATGCCATGCCATGCTTGCGCAACGCCTCTCTTGGTACGAGTAGCCGGTCCACCGGATTGAACGAATTCTGATTATATATTGTAGGTGCCATTGTCGGCGCAATCAACCACATCCAAACGGCGCCTTCGCCCCCGTCATTGAAGACGCCAACGGATTCCTTCCCGACCTTCCTTCCAGATTGATAGCGGCCGGAAAGATCGCATCCGATGTGGAGTTCGTCGGCGGGCACTGCACTGGCGATGGCAAAACATTCGCAGTTGGCAAACCCGAAGATTTTAAAACGGACGACGACATCCGGAGACTTGTCTTTTCACGTTGGCCTGGCGTGGTGAGTCGGCCTTGGGCAGCTACGACGCGAAGGCTGATTACTTTTAGTCTAATGCGACAATCGACAAAGCTTTGGCACTGTACCCCGAGCCAGACGCGCCGGGAAGTCCCTTCCAAACTCAGTGGGATAGGGCCTGGACCATGGCCGGGGAGGCCATCTTCACCTGCATGTTCGTATACGTCCTATTTGAACCCAGGACAAAGCTGACTCCTCAAAAATTCAGGGATTGGTACCTCGCAGAGAAGCTGTCTGCGAGCGGAGTGAAGAATGTTTTTTCCTACAGGTTCGGATCCTCCATTCTTGGCGTCTGAAATCGCTACATTCTACCCCAGTTGGAACGCGCCAGATACCGTGATATTCAACGCAACGCCATATCGTGGAGCCGCACATACTTCAGATCTCTATTACCTATTTGATGGTAAGCATGGACACTCGATAACGAGAGCCCCCATACTGACTGTTTTCTAGGCACCAAGTAAGAAAGATATAATTGAGGCTATCTTGCATTCTCAATATGCTACCTAGCACCATTGCAAATGCGGGGAACACTTTCACGCCCTTCAACACGGTCAGACATTTATTACGTATTGCATTACTTTCGTTGATAGTATCTCAGAGCGAGGCTGTTCTCTCAAAGGAGGCGATTGCCTACTGGACATCCTTCGCCGCAGCAGGCAACCCATCCACCGACAAGGAGTCTATTTCTCCCGCCTGGGAATCCTTCATCGCGCCCGATTCGTCACGCCGCCGTTTGATGCTTAACCGTGGAAACAACACCGCGACGAATTCGACTATGGAAACTCTCACCGACGCGGAAATGGCGCGGTGTCGGTTTTGGATGAGTGAAGAGGTGACGGCGGAGACGAGGGTTTGAGTGTTCGAGCGTTATGTAAAACGTAAAATAAAATGAACCGTACTTTGGCTTTATTTGGGCACACGCACCTAGCGTGTTTGATCACATGCCTTATTGCTCGTAGTACTTATGTAGTTATTTATTCCCGGTTAAACCACCGCTACTTGACTGGATGAATCAACTGGATGAGAAAATAACGAACCGAAGCCGACATTGACCGAAGCGCTCACAATCCCCGCTGGGATTCACAAAATCAAAGCAGTGTTCCAAAAGCTTAAACAATACAGAGTGGGCTAAGCTAAAGAATAGCCCGGGAAGTTTGAAGTGCGGAGCTCGGCAAGTGGAACTAAGTCCGGAGTTTCAGAGTTTAGATACTTCAGACAGATGCATAATTTTAATAAAGAGGGCGACATATATGTACTGTGCTACTGTAGCGATTGCTCCAACTTTTTTATTTCTTCTCCATATTGGTTGCGCAAATTCGGCCAATATTTTCCAATCTGTTCTGGCTGATCAAGGTCTTTCAACAAGTGTAGCATTTCACGGGCTGTATCTTCGAGGATTTTGGCAAAGAGTTCCAGTGCTTGTTTGGCACGCTTCGCTATAGACATGTATTCCCCATCACCTGAAGTGTCTTGCACTAGCAGCGCATGCAGTTTGAAGTCTGTCGACATATGGACTAAAGTGTCATGGAGGGGCTGAGAGAATGCTGTGATAAATGGTGGAGAAATCCCGGCTTGCTCCGTTTTCGTTCTGTACCCTCCTCGCAACACAACTAAATTGATACAGTGCAATATTGTCACGCAGTTGAACTGGTCTCTCAAAATTGTCTTGAATAAGTCAAAGTTGAAGTGATCCTTCAAAAGGGTTGACAATGGCGCAAGTTAAACCGTTCCTTCAAAAGTGTCTTCAATGCCAAAAATGTCAGCCCGAGAGCCCTTTGACTGGCATTGGAGAATTGATAATCGCCAGGATCCGTTCTCCAAACAGTAGCAAGCACAAAGTTATACTTTTGAACCAGATCCTGATCCCAGTTATGTTTACCACCAAAGTATATTGTGATCCAGGAGCAGAGTTCTTTCTGTATATGAGGGTACCAGTCGGGGATGCCTGCAAGCAAGTGGCCTACCCTGATGGCATCCTCTCCGAGGTCAAGATTGTTGCAGCAAACATGCATCAAGGCGGCCCACACAGACTGGTCTGACTGGAGTTTGAATCGCAATTTCTCATTCTGAAACCAGTGGGCTTTATTGTCCAGGAGAATCTGGGCAATGCTGCTGGAGTATCGACATGGATTTTTGAGGCTTTGTAGAAGAAGGTCAATGTGTCTGGCATCAGGAATTACACGATAATGGAGGAGGGTGTTGAACAGCCCTGCAATCCCAACAATTGTTGTCCGGTCCTTGTCGTGACTATTGATACCATCCAGTGCTTTGAATACCCACCCAGAACCAGACTGTCCCGGGGTTTTGGGCATATTTTTATGATATTTTTTCCGCTAACAGGCAAGCTGCCAATACCACCCGGACCCATTCATCTGATTGATCAAGAGACCTGCAAAAGTCGTTTATGATCACTTGCCGACTTCCCAGTGGAGAATTGCTGTGGTCCCAAACATCAACATTGTCTCCTTCTTTGCCTGCTAGTTGACCTATGGCTTGCAATATCTGAATGGTGGTACCCACCGATATTCCCTTGCCATTTTGTAGGGTGTTGAGAAGGGATTCCAACACTTTCAGCTGGACCCCGCTGGAAAAAGGTTAGACACTTGTCATGTGATTGCTTACACTGTGCTCACCTTTTCTCCATCCAAGCCATGTCATGACTGCTACAGGAATCGGACAGATAACTGTTTATGCAGAACAGATAATCTGTAAAGCTTGAAGGATCCAGAGTGATTGTGGGATCAAAGTCTTTGAGAAATTTTTTGAAAGTGTCCTTCTTCTACTCTGAATTTTCTGGATAGCGGAATGATGGGATAACCCTCAAGGACCATGTAATCAGTTTTGGGGCCAGGGGTAGACCAGACTTGCTAAACATCTTCCAGTTTGGATGTTCCCCAGTTAGAATTCGAACCATGTTTATAAGCTCCCAATCAAACCCCAGTGCACTGGGCTCATTTTCCCAGGAAAACAATTCCTCCCTATACCTGTGGGGTCGGGGGATCCAATGTAGTGCACAATATGCCATTCCCAGATCAATGGCACGTCGAGCCATTCTGTCATGAACCCGCTTCAAATGGTAGGTTTTTGGGGTTACACTCCCCTCCACAGTCACCTCAGGCTTCACATCAAAGTCAAAGCATGTTAGGAGGATATCATGCAACCTCTCAAGTTGTGGCCAGAGATCCAGAGTGCTTGGCCATTGCAGATTTACCGCTGTTTCTGCTGCCATGTTTTGGAATCGGGGATCAGTTGAGCTTTCTAGTATCCAAGAGACTGCAGGGACCTCGGGAGATGTGTCGGGAAATGTGGGGCCAAAGATGGGGTCTGAATGAGTCTGTTTTGGCTGGTCTCTTTGTGGGCATTTGCCAAAGAGGGGTAGGCTGTCACTTAATTTGGATTTACACCCAGGTGGAGAGCATGCAGCTAAATGATGAGCCTTGATAAATTCACGGAGGGGAGTCAGGTAGCCACTGAGGGATTTGCTCAGTTTTTTCACCCAATTTGTTTCAAGGATGTGGTCCATGGAAAATGAATCGTGCCAGCAGGGTTTGGAAGGGACAATGTGGGGCAGCAACTGCAGAGATGATGAGGGCCACATAAAAAATGAATCCAAATAGGGAGAAGAAGATAGCGATTATTGCATGGGCAGGGTGGGTGTTTGACAGATACACAGAGAGGGCAACCGAGAATAGCAGCAGACCAACTGAAGGAGTAAGGGGAATGTCTGCATGACCATGTCAAACTTCCATTTCCGAAGGCCATCTAATTTCTCCTGGCGAGAACAGCCGCACACTGTGATGGATCCTCTCTCCTTCGTGGCCGAATAATATCCCAGCCATTGCATGCCCAGAACTCCAAGGAGTGCTGCCAATAAGGTCGTGCCCAGGCTGATGTAGAGCAAGCTTTGGGCTACAATGGTGATGGTGTCTGCACCCTGATCCTGGACTTGGGGTTGAATTTGAATGATAAAGGCAGAATCCACCGCTGAGAAGAGGCCGGCCTTTAAATAAATGTGTTGGTTGGTTGGGGAGTGTTACGACCATGCACTTTCCGATCTATTCCGGTCCCTTTCCGGCCATCCCGGTTACAGTCTACTTTACGGCTGTTACGTCCTATCCAACTTTCCTGTTGCATCCGGCTAGTTCTGTTGACGTACAACCTTTGGGGTTTTTGCAATGAAGGTCTTCTGAGTGTTCCCTAAATCAAACATATGACTTATGCAACTATGCTTCTCTCTTATTGTTCTTATTGTCTTTCTCTGTACTTATTGTCTTTTACATACTTCTTTCCGCATTAGACTTATCTCCGTATTTAGTATAAATACGTATTATGTTCTACTGTATCTTTAGTTGAAAATTAATGTGCTTTGCCTCTGCATTGCTCCGTGGTCTGACTTCTGCTTCCTTCGTCGTCGAGCCAAGTTAGTTGGTGTACCCGATTGTCATGAACCGTCTTTTCATTTTACTTCCAGAACCCGAACAACCCGAACAACCCGATCATTGATCAGATCAACTATCTGATCAATCGAACTTGGATACCGTTTTAGGATCCCAAACGGTTATGATCGGTTTCCCGACCTTCGGGTTCCCGATCACCCCTCTACGTTCCTATACCCCTTCATTTACTTCGCATTAATCTTGTCCGTTGTCATTGGACACTGTACCTTAATTTACAAACCCCTAGGGACTTTAGTATAAAAACCATAGTTATTCTCCTGTACTTTACACTATTCTAGTCTAAACTCCAGGCTTATTCATTGGAACTCTTCGTGCTTCAGTCGCCCTCGTCACCTCAGAACCCGGAATCTGCTCTGTGCTGACAAAAGAATAGTGTCTCTACACGGCGTACCCGACTGGACGTAACACGATGAGCACCGAATACGTGCTCCCCTCGATGGAGAGCTTTGGCGCCCTAAACGGCGAGGAGAGGGACAGCGTCCTGCTGCAGGCCCTAACACACGCAGGAGGGCAATTCGGAGTGATGCAGGAGGAACTGGGGAACCTGCGCGGAGAGAATCGTCTGCTCCGCGAGGACAACGTCCATTCGCAACAACTCTTGCGCGATGCCCTCGTCGCCTTGGGAAGAGCCTCTACGGGAGGGCCCAGGGAGACTAAACAGGTGAAGACGGCCCGGGTCGCTGCCCCTACCCCGTTTAAAGGAGACTCCGAATTGGTGGACTCCTATCTGGCGGAGTGCTGGTTGCACTTCCTGGACAACCCGACGTACGAGCGGGACAGCGCGAAGATCGCCTTCGTCCTGTCCTACATGAAGGAAGGATCGGCAGCGGCATGGGCCAACAACGTTGTGCAGGCCATGCGCAACCCGAGGGACCCCGATACCCCGCTGTATCGGAGTTACGAGGTCTTCGAGAAGAACCTCATTGATGCCTTTAAAGGAGGGGCACAGGTGGAAATCGCGCAGGCTAAAATCGAGAAGCTGCGCCAGGGTGCGGGAACGGCCACGGAGTACTTCACGCTCCTGGACACATACAACAACACCGCGGGTTACAACGAAACCACGCTTATCCGTCTCCTCAAGCAGGGGATCCTGAAGCCGGTTCTGCAGTCCGTCTACGGACAAACCGCACTACCGATCACCTATGCCGACTGGAAGGTGGCGGTCATCAAGCACGACGGGTTGCGTCGCGCCTTCCACGTTATGGATGGCGCGCTTCGCGATCGTCCCGTCACGGTGCCTAAGGTGCAACAGAACCAGAACCCAGGGAACTTCTTTCGCAGGAATGAGCAGCGCGCTCCAACGAATCCCCCTGCGGCCGTCGTCCCGCCCCCGGTCGCCACTGGCGGGGCCCCTAGCGCAGGGCCCGTGCCTATGGACATAGACCGGACGGTCAGCAAGAAGCCTGTTCCCCGATGCTACCAGTGCGGAGAAGTCGGGCACATGGCCCGTAACTGCACTACCCGAGGACCCACCAACCCACAATTCCGAGCTTTGATCTCGGAAATGATGGAGGAACGCCTTGGGAAGGAGGATTTTCCCCAAGAATCCGAGTGAAGACTGTGCCCTCGGATTCTCATATACCCCCCCCACCTGTAACGACTTCGAACAATTCATTCTCTGTTTTGACTATCGAAGAACCCGGTGAGGGGGAAGACACAGTGGAGATTGAAGGAGAGGGAGCGAGGACTCCCTCTGAGTTTGAGAAGAGTGAGGGAGCCGTTTCTCCCTCTGACTCTAAGCGAAGGGGCAAGAAACCCCGGAAGCCCGAGCGGGAGAAAGCGGAATGGCGCAGACTCCCCCTCGGAAGCGCGCGTCGGGTTGCAACCCGAGCGCGGGCACAGGAATGGAAGGCGCGGGAGATTATTACCAAGTGGACTCACCCGGCCAGAATACAAGAGGTGGACGACGAGATGGTGGAAGAAATCCGGGTGGCTTACTTCCCTGACGCCCTGGGCATACTGGACAACTTGAAAGAGCCACCACAGTATATTCGGGCCACTGGGAACTCCATGATGGTTCCCATGACCCTTGAAGGGCTGAATAACCTTAAAGGTTACACAGTGGTCGGGTTACTGGACAGTGGGGCTACCAACGGATTCATGAGCCAGCGGTTCGTCGACGAACACGGAATCAAAGTGGAACCCCTAGCCGTAGCGGTTCCGGTTTACAACGCAGACGGTTCCCTCAACAAAGGAGGACGCATCACCCACATTGCGCGCATGCGTCTCCGAATGCAGGACCATGCCGAAATATTCTCATTTGCGATAACAGATACTGGGAAGAGCGACGTCATCATCGGGTTCAATTGGTTGAAACAACACAACCCGGAGATCGACTGGCAGAAACAAACCATTCGTTTCTCCAGGTGTCCTGCCGCTTGCAAACGAGCCCGCTTATGGGAGGAGTGGGAGGAGGAGGACAACACCGACGTAGGAGAGGGAGACCGCATCTTCGTTACGAAGATGTATCTCGAAGACGTTCTGGACACCCGGGATGCCGAACACCTCCGCGCTATGGGTAGCGTGGCTACTAAACTGGCGGCCGCTGCTCACGAGGCCAAGGGGGCTAAGATGCTGGAAGAGAGCGTCCCCGCTCATTATCTGGAGGAATTTCGAGGAGTCTTCGAGAAAAAGGACTTCGATAAACTACCGGAACGGCGAAAGTGGGACCACGCAATAGAGTTGAAACCCGGTGCAGAACCCGTAAAGGGGCGGAGTATTCCTTTGTCCGTCCCGGAACAGGCGGAATTGGACGCGTTCATTAAAGAACATGTGGAGACCGGCCGTATTCGCCCCTCGAAATCGCCATGGGCCTCTCCTTTCTTCTTTGTGAAGAAGAAGGATGGGAAACTACGGCCTGTTCAAGACTATCGGAAGTTGAAACTCCCTTACCATCAAGAACTGGTACCCTCTTCCGTTGATCTTGGAGATCATGCACATGCTCCGAAAGGCAACCTGGTTCACTAAATTGGACATTCGATGGGGATACAACAATATCCGGATCAAGGAAGGAGATGAAGAGAAAGCCGCGTTCGTCACAAACCGAGGGTTGTGGGAACTGTTGGTTATGTTCTTCGGCCTTACGAATTCGCCGGCCACCTTCCAATCCATGATGAACGACATCTTTGCGGATCTTATTGCGGAAGGACGGGTTATTGTTTATCTGGACGATATTCTCATCTATTCGGAACATCTGGAAGAACACCGCTCCACCGTCAGAGAGGTCTTGCAGATTCTTCAGGAAAACGAGTTGTTCCTGAAACCCGAGAAATGCGAGTTCGAACAGAGAGAGGTTGAATACCTGGGCGTCATCGTCGGCGATGGGAAAATTCAGATGGATCCCATAAAAGTCGAGGGCGTTCGACAATGGGCAACCCCGAGGAATGTCAAAGACGTACAAAGCTTCCTCGGGTTCCTCAACTTCTACCGACGCTTCATCAAAGGATTCGGGGATTATGCGAAGCCGTTAACTCGTCTTACCCGGAAAGATTACAAGTGGAGGTGGGGGGAACTGGAAAAGAACACGTTCGACCAATTAATATTGGCCGTAACTTCGGAACCCGTGCTGCATTTTCCAACGGACGATGGGGAATGGCGGGTGGAGGCGAATTCCTCGGATTACGCCACGGGGGCCTGCTTGATGCGGTGCCAGGACGGGGTGTGGGTTCCGATTGCGTTCATGTCCAAGGGACTAAACGACACCGAGCAGAACTACGACATCCACGACAAGGAGATGTTGGCGATCATGCGGGCCCTCTACGAATGGCGACACTATCTACAGGGCAGTCAGCTGAAATTCGAGATCTGGACCAACCACAAGAATCTGGAGTACTTCACCACGACGAAGAAACTCAATAGACGGCAGGCTCAGTGGTCTTTGGAACTCAGCGAATACGACTTCGCGCTCATTCATAAACCCGGGAAACAACATGCGAAAACCGACGCGCTTTCGAGGCGAAGCAGCCATGAGAAGGGGGCGCAGGATAATTCGAATCTTGTGCTGCTACCGGAACAGTACTTCCGGAGGATGGACGGGGAGGAATTTTTGAAAGCCATGCCGGCGGTCTTGGACGACACGGTGGGCGATCAGTTCATGGAGGACATCAAAGGTGGGAAAGCCGATTGGGAGGATGTGGTGAAGAAAGCGCTAGAAGAAAAGGCCGAGGGCTGGGAAGAACACGAAGACGGGTTCGTAACCCGGTATCGAACCGTATATGTTCCCCGACTGGAGATCTGCGACACCGAATTCTATGAGCACACCACGACGACTACATTTCCGGACATCCGGGACAATTCCGAACGGCGGAATTAATAACCCGGAACTACTACTGGCCCTCTCTGTTATCGGACGCTAAACGATATGTCTCGGCTTGTCCCGTGTGTCAGAGGACGAAGCTCTTTCCCTCTAAGCTCCGAGGACCACTACACCCCAACACGGTTCCGGAAAGGGTTTGGCAGAACGTTTCAGTGGACCTAATCACCAAACTACCCGTCAGTAATGGGTACGACTCTATCGCGGTAATCGTGGATCGACTAGGGAAAGGAATCCGGGTGGTGCCTTGCACCGAGCACCTGGGAGGAGAGGGGATGGCGCGCATTTACCGCGACCATGTGTGGAAAGACTTCGGGTTGCCCGAGGTGGTGATTAGCGACCGTGGGACGCAGTTCGTGGGGCACTTCATGCGGGATCTGTTGAAGCTCCTTGGCATAAAGTCGAACGCCTCAACGGCCTATCACCCGCAAACCGATGGACAAACCGAACGAGTCAACCAGAACATCGAGCAATACCTTCGGGTTTTCACCAACTTCCTGCAGGACGACTGGGCGGATTGGTTGACTCTGGTGGAATTCAACCACAACGACCAGGTTAGCAAGACTACGGGTTTTAGCCCCTTCTTCGTGACCATGGGGTTCCACCCGCGGAAGGGGACGGAACCACGTCTTGAAGTACCGACCGAGGACGCGACAAAATTTGCAACCCGGATGTTGAAGGTCCGAGAGGAAGCGGGAGCCGCCATGCGCGCAGCGCAGGAGACGATGAAAAGGTTCTACGATGCCAAACGACAGGCAGACCCCGACTACAAACCCGGCGATAAGGTGTACCTCTCTGGAGCAAATTTGGTCACACATCGCCCGACGAAGAAGTTCGAAGCTCGGCGCTATGGTCCTTTCACGGTCGTCCGTAAAGTGGGAGCCATCTCCTATGAGCTTAAACTTCCCGACTTCTGGAAGGTTCATCCAGTCTTCAACACCGTATTCCTTCGACCCTGGGTTCCACCGGTGGCGGCTCATCAGCATCATGATGATCCTCCTCCGCCTGACGTGGTGGACGGGGTTGATCTCTATGAGATTGCTGAGGTGCTGAAGATACGCCTCAACAAAAAGCGGAAACACTTGCAATACCTGATTCGATGGGAGGGTTATGGACCCGAGGATAATACCTGGGAGCCCTTGGAACACTTGGGGGATTCTACCGAATGTCTTGAAGACTTCTACGAGAAGTACCCGGAGGCTCTAAGAGAGACCGCACACGGACGGAAGTGGGTTATCACAGGCCAGGACCTGTGGAACAAGAAGCGGCGTCGATCATGAAACCCAAGGCGGGTTTCACCTAGAGGGGGGGTAATGTCATGAACCGTCTTTTCATTTTACTTCCAGAACCCGAACAACCCGAACAACCCGATCATTGATCAGATCAACTATCTGATCAATCGAACTTGGATACCGTTTTAGGATCCCAAACGGTTATGATCGGTTTCCCGACCTTCGGGTTCCCGATCACCCCTCTACGTTCCTATACCCCTTCATTTACTTCGCATTAATCTTGTCCGTTGTCATTGGACACTGTACCTTAATTTACAAACCCCTAGGGACTTTAGTATATAAACCGTAGTTATTCTCCTGTACTTTACACTATTCTAGTCTAAACTCCAGGCTTATTCATTGGAACTCTTCGTGCTTCAGTCGCCCTCGTCACCTCAGAACCCGGAATCTGCTCTGTGCTGACACCAATCCTCTACGTGGTATCACTTACGGCCCTATCTGTCCTTCCGGTCTTCCGTCCTTCCGGCCTTTTCCGACACGGATATAACAGAGAGAGAGAACTTGGGAATTGGGGATGCTACGTACAAAAACCAAACCCATGTTGAGGTCGGTGCTGTAGCGGTCCTTAAACTCTTTGTCGTGCTCATCCATGAGGATTTTGTGTGCATTCCAAAATTCATTGTCTTGTCACTCTTGGCCTTGGGGTGAACAGTTCCGATTGCCTCGTATAGCCTTGGGCAGGCATGTTTATTGGAAAGTGATTGGAGATGCTGAAAGGCATACCTCTGAGCTTGTTCCTTCTGTTCCATTAACTGCTCTTTTTGATTCCCCACGAGATCAGCAAAACCCAGTTGTAAGACTTGTATCAGTCTACACCCAGATCATCAGCCCAACTCGATTCAGCAAAGCCAAGTCGTATGTACTTGTCGGTGGCTGGAACATCCAAAATTCTGGTGGGGGTCTCCATGATTGATGAGAAATAGAAATTGTTGCACGGCATCCTCATGAAATAACATGGGACATCCCATCCCCCATGGGACATCCACCTAGTTTTACCCCCCTTTAGGTACATTAAGTCACTATAAAAAATAGACCTAAAGGGGGTCACATAGTGGTAGCCTGAGGTGCTTCAAAGGCGATGCGACTTGGACACGTCAGAGAACAGCGGAGCTTCTAGGGAGGATTGAGGACATATAAGACCTTCAAATACCCTCGAGAGGTCTTCCCAAGCAACCTGAAATTTGGCCGCCCAAGTGTCATGAATCGCCCGGGTTCTACTTTTTCGCGCGACGCGTCCATATGGATACAGACGCGTCTTAGCAGCACGGGACTCTCATGACGCCACCACGTGACCTTCTCACGGTTGAAACCCGGCCTCGGATTCTAAAGCCGCAGACTCAGGGAGTCTGCGCCACGGGATACAGAAGACGTTAGGGACTAGGAACCCATACAGACAGATTCTAGTCCCCGGACGCACCAAGGGCTGACACAGAAGAGTACACGAAGTACAGGAGTGGTTGCAAACCCGATCGGGGTTTGAACCACTGGATACGATGACACTTAGGACTAGGAAACCCGAGCATCGGGTCTCCTAGGTTCACCGACGCCACGGAAACCAACACAGAGGAGTCCAGGAGCATCAGCATTAATGCTCCTTAATGCTACGGTGCAGGAACTGATCGCGATTGACCGCGATCACTTTAATTTATTAGAAGCCTATATAAGCACGGTAGAATCTCCATGTACAGTAGATTCTACCCTCGTCTAATCTCAGGCTTCTACCTTGGCTTGACATAGGCATTGTCTCCACCCTGCCCCGCTTCCCTCGCACCGTACTACGGGTTGTATCCACGCCCCGGGTTGTATACCTGAATGGGTACCACACCCTCTTCAACTCGTTCTGGGTTCCGCCTCGCATCCCGACCTACGACATACGGCCTCCTAGAGAGGACACCATACGACTGGTCCTACTGCTCGGGGAACACACGAGCTACTAGCGTCTATCGGGTTTATCCTGGTTGGGGTTCTCGTCGGGTTACTCGCTGTTTAGCCGACCCAGAGGCCGTTGCTGACAGAAGGTAGAATCTCTTCTGCCAGCCCCGACAAACCGATTGACGCTTGGAACAATAAGATGGCACCCACAAACATTATGGTTGCCGGAAGCACGCCTGGACAGGGTGTTGGAGAGTGGGTTGGAAACCTACTCTGGTGGGGGGGCGTACTGGTGGGAATCGCTGCACTGTGTGTCGCCCTAGTGTGGGCAACCCACAAGGAACGAGTTGCTCTTCCCTTGGGCGGACACAGGCGGGTTCCAAGGCGCGAGCCTCGCAACCCCTGGATGGAGAAGATCCGGCGAATGATGGAATGTGTTGGAACCTGGTTGATGAAGATTTCGGTTCCACAGGCGGAACCGAGCCAAGGAGCAGAGAGAAGGAGAACCCACGCCAACCCCGACGGACGAAGCGGCTCCTTGACGTACAGAGAAGCCGCGCCCGGACAGGGACGCCAGAATGAAACCCGGCCTCATGGAGGCTCGGCGCCCAGGCAGGGGCGCCAACGCGGAGCCGGATCCCAAAGGGAGCCCATGTTCCTACCTACCCGACAGGGTGGAACCCGAGGTCCCCGCTCCAATCCTAACGGACAGTCTTACATCGTCAGGATGGGCAACACCAATAGGGCGGCGCTCTCCGTGTTCATGGATGGACTGGAAGCCGCTCGGGCGCAAGGAGAACCACCGGCTCCCCCCTACGCGTCCTCCGATGTCCCGGACCTGGTGCCGATTGAGGAACCCGAAGCGGCTCTTCCCTTTGAAGAAGGCCTCAGCCCTAGCGCAAGGGCCCAGTTGGAACAAGCGCACGCGGAGATAGCGCGAAACCAACAATAAGGGAAGGAACGGCGGCGACAACGAAGAACCTGTGGAACGGGTTATACCCATACCCTTCACTCTTGAATCTGTCTACAACTTGTCAAACCTTTGGCGAGAAAATCTTAATGAAATCTAATCTTATCACGCCGAAAAGAGACAACACTACGCTCGCTTCCGGATTGGAGAAAACTACAGAAAATCACAAAAACACGACTATGACGCAGCCCGACCCTTCCCTTTCCTGTCTCGCCGACGCCGCCCCAGCACATTGCCTGCCTGGCTAAAGATAGCCGACATAAACAGCAGGGTGCTCTCTACGCATTCCTCGCTGGCACCGATCTGGTCGGCCCAGCCGACTATTTCGTCGACAAAAGCCGTACGCAAAGAGGGAGAAAGGGCCTCCATGGGACGCAGATGGAACCCGAGGAAATGCGAAGCCGGGGCGTCGGACGACAGATCGTCCAGTGTAGATCGCGAAGAAGAAGCGTACTGTTCTGGGGGAACAGCCACTGGGGCGTGCTCCAGGGTGGGGTCGTAGTTGCGAGGATCCACTCCGATGGGAAGGTCGGGAGAGGGCATGGACACGTCCTCATCCGCATCCTCTGGATATCGCAAATCCCCGTCCTCGTCCGTCACAACAATCACCTCTGGGGAAGACGCTTCACGAGGAAGAGATGTCTTGCGTCTCTTCGAAGGCAGAGCCTCATCCTCTGAATCTGAGGAAATGACGACAGCGGGGTCGGGGGCTCGGGTTGCAGCAGCAGCAGCATGACGACGCGCCTCGGCACGTACCGTACGTTGGGCCGGACGCAGTTCGCTGAGGAATTCTCTATAGGTATAAGAAAGACCTACGAGGAGGATATCCATCAGACGAAGAGAGTTGGAATGGGGGCTCTACGCACGAGTTTGCGTTAGATCCACGGACCGGGGGTCGGGATGTAACGGCTGGAAGGAACCCGACCCTAGGTGCTCCCAAAAAGCCACCCGGAAACCCCGCAACACCGTGTCGTTCCCATCCTCGTAGGCGTTGGAGAACTTTGTCCAGGAACTACACGTCGCGTGTGCAGACTTACAAGGAGAGCAACACCACAGGGTCTTTCCGGGTAACCCTCTCGCGATCTCCAGCACACACAGACGGCTGGAGTTGTTACAACGACGACAAGGTGGAAACAGAGTGCGCACGACAGCTCCCTGTGGATGGAATCCCTCCAACGGAAAGGAGCAAAGGGGCTGAGAGGGGTCTTGAGTTGCGACAAAAGAAGACCGGGTGGGGAGAGACGGCGTGGTGAAAGGGGGGTTCGGGACGCGGGGGACTGGGATGCCGCGCTCTACTCGCTTCGCGATCGGCTCGCGGTTCGGTGGGTGTCCGCCGACGGGGTCTCTTTTGCGTTCGAGGCGGTGCGTCGGAAAGACCGAGCCGTCCCCTCCCCAACGGAGGTTAATGGCGGGAGTGTGGCGCCCAGGAATTCACCTGGTGACAGTCCTGCGGTGGCGATCTCACGGTCCAACGCTTCGCCCACGAAGAAATACCCAGAAGGTGCAAGTTCCTCTTTAGAAACCCGATGTCCGTCCGAGGACGCCAGCTCTGCAGGAAAACTTTAGCGACCAGGAGTCCCATGGGTTGATAGATGACTCGCCGTCCAGATATTCCAAGACTCCGCTGAACGAAAACCTCACGGTTAGCCCCACGCGCCGAAGCCACGTTGGAGGAAAGATCGGGTTGGAACCCGGACCTCACGTCGGAGCTGGAGCCATCCCAGGGAATGAGGCGGAGGCGGGCAATACCCGTTGGAGCATCCAGGGGTTTTATTCCAGACTGGGCGTCTTCCGGGAGCGTTGAAGACGGGTTGCGAGAGAAGAAGAGGTGTGCACGCAGGCGAGTGAACTCTGCCTGGTGTTGAGCAGGAGGGAATTCCGAAAGAACTTCCGGGAACAACTGGTCGAGGAGCTGGTTGTAATGCACGGACCACGCAACCCAGAAACCGAGACGGCTCATCCAAAACAAAGTGTGCTGCATGTTGAGCTACGCACAAGGGTTCAGCTCGATCGTCTCAGGTTCTGGAGCAAGGGAGACTCACCACAAGCTCGAAAAGCTGTTTGCGAAGGTCGACTTCCTCGATATAGTCTTCCCGAGCTCGATGATATTCAGTCATGAGGTTCTCGAAGGTTAACACCATGTGATCCAAAAGTTCGTCGAACATAGCCAGTGGGGTTTGTAGCGGCGGGACACCATAACCAACAAATCCGGATGGGCCATCTTGCTGGACCTCTCTCCTCGATACACCAGGACCCGAGCCAGGCACATGTGAGGAAGTGCTGGTGCGCAATAGCATCCAGCGACCACTCCTGGGGATAGTCCTCAATGGTGGCTCGGAACTCGAAGACAGGGAGAGTGGGGAGAGGGCGAGGGGGCAGAGCCAAGGCCCGGTTGAGGAACTGGAAGAAAGAAAATGCGGCACCCCGGCAGGTGCTGAACGGGACATAGCGAGCCAGCAGAGGAGAAGAAGGTCCACGCAACGAATGGGTTCTGGCCCGACGACACCCCTGCTACCAGAAGCTGGTCCTGGGTATGTCTCCAGCGACACAGCATCCGAACGCTCGTGGAAGAATCAGCGTGGGGTACGAAAATTCTCTACGCCATACCCGAGCGCAAGGCGGGTGCCATCCGCATTATGATGGTCCCAGTCCAACAAGAAGCGGGGAGAAGTTGACGGGTTGAGGAAAAAGCGAAATCCAAGATTCCATGCCAGGGCGACATTGCACAAAGAAGAGGGCATGACGGTGGAAGACAAAGAACCTGAGGAGGCGGGGAAAGGGACAGAACCCGAGACAGGGGCGGGGTTCTGAATAGGATCAGAACCCAGAAAACCCCTATTCCGGAAAAGAACCCGCGTGGCCCGCTCGCTTAAGGAGATTCTACTTTGGGAAGTAGATCAAAATGAAAGAGGGTCAAACCACAGAGGGGAAGAAACACCACAACATGGGGAGTCGAGCACCAAAGACAATGGGGACGCCGGCGCGACAATAACCAATAGGCAGTGACAATAAGCCCTACGACCATGGTGTGGTGTTTACAATCCGGATAATGGGACCACCACGAAGGGAGAACACTGGATATTTTGGATTGCAGGTTCCCGAACGGGGAAGACTGAAGGACGCCTTCGCGGGGTAATAATCGATGGGCAGTGACAATAAGCCCACGACGCAGGAAAATTTTGAAGGATAAAACTCGCCTTGCAGGAAATATTGGGAAGATGGGGACGCGGTACCTACGGGTCGTTGAGGACAACGACCTTGAAGAGGGGGGGTGATGTCATGAATCGCCCGGGTTCTACTTTTTCGCGCGACACGTCCGTATGGATACAGACGCGTCTTAGCGGCACAGGACTCTCATGACGCCACCAGGTGACCTTCTCACGGTTGAAACCCGGCCTCGGATTCTAAAGCCACAGACTCAGGGAGTCTGCGCCACAGGATACAGAAGACGTTAGGGACTAGGAACCCATACAGACGGATTCTAGTCCCCGGACGCACCAAGGGCTGACACAGAAGAGTACATGAAGTACAGGAGTGGTTGCAAACCCGATCGGGGTTTGAACCACTGGATATGATGACACTTAGGACTAGGAAACCCGAGTGTCGGGTCTCCTAGGTTCACCGACGCCACGGAAACCAACACAGAGGAGTCCAGGAGCATCAGCATTAATGCTCCTCAATGCTATGGTGAGACACCGTAACAAGAGCGCGCGGCATCTAGTGCTATTTTGCGATTTCCTAGGACCAGTATTTATACAACGGGAAGCGCTAGCACTTCTGAAGTGTTATTACTAGCACTCAGGACTCTGGCTAGGTGATATAAAGGAGGACTGGAGTGAGCCCAAGCTGCCAGTTGTAGCATCAGACACGACTAGTGTGACGCGCTAGTACAGTCTGAAGGCACAAACCATGGGGAAATAACCATAAGCCTACACAGTCAAGGTGCTAGCACCTAGGAAGCGAGACACAGGAGAGTGATATTGCGAGCACACTAGCTAGAGGTGTGAGTGGCGAGTCTGGAATCTGAAGGGTAGTAAAACTATGTGCTAGCAGCCTTCTAGCAGGGGCGTTAGTATGCAGAACCCTAATAGCGATCGACCCGAGACCCGAAACACAGATGCGAGCACGTGACTGTTGCGACGCGGTCGCGAGTCACAAACAGAGACAAGTAGACAGTAGGAGAATAGCTAGCAGGCTATTGGTGCGGATGCACGGGTCACCACATATGCAGTAACGGATAAACGGACTGCTAGCCGGTGCTCTGACTCGTGCTAGATGACTCCAGGCGGCGGATTCAACTCCGCTTCGTCAGGATAGCGATTCCAGCAGCTGATGGCAAGCTGAGGGATCACTCTCGATACCCATAAATGGACGCTAGCGGATCAGTGTGGCTGTTCTGCTTGGCATAGACCCATCATAAAACCAAATGGCAGTCGTTTCATTGGCTGTCATATCTATCACATCATTTTCACTCATTTATATTATTCATTCTGTTTATCACATGTACCATGGACCTCAGTAGTATAAAGGGAGCACAGAGCAGGCTAGAACCTCAGATTATTACACCCCGACTTTGTACAAAGTTGGTGCAGGTGGTCTCAGGTTGCTAGTGGAGATTGTACACACACTTCACAAGTAGTAGCTTTATTGGAATCAATACTGTTGACTCTGGACACGTCGAGATCTTAAGTTGTTGGCTCGCGGAGTCTTCACGTATAAAACCAAGGGTGTTCTCTTGAGAACCAGCTAGCAGTTGTGCTAGCAGCTTTGCCTTCACCCCGATATATTTGTAGTGTGTTGGATCGCCTGCTAGGTGATTGTGTGTTGACTTGAGCACCACTGCCTGTAGTACCATTATAATGTGCCCTGGATTTTCCAGCAGTGCACATTAATATGTGCACTTAGCATCTCCTGGCCTGGCGCACATTGTAATGTGCACCCTTCCCCTGCCATTCCCGGCATGCTACTGCCAGTTCCGGCATCAATGGCATGAGGTTTCCTTATTTGTACCTGCTTATACACCTTCTGCATTGGGCTACAGATTGATTGACAGCACCTGCCTGTCAATCAACACTATAACAACAATTGATGGAAAGTTCCCAGGCATGTACATCAACTTTGCCATCATTTATCGCCGGCTCTGGGAATTTATTTTGTGTTTTGCGCAATAACTAGGGGGTCTCTTGCAAAACTGTAAATACAGCCAAATAGCTCTCAGCCGGCTCTACAACTTTGATTTTGAGACCATTTTTAGCCAACTGCCTTTTTTGGTCACTACGCTTTTGGCCCAAAAAGGAAATTACAGTGTTTTCTGTCTCCCTAGCTCAATTCTTAACCATTTTGGATGATCTAACCATATAGACCTATAGATCTGTGGTCATTCAAGCCACCTGGGACACAGTAGAGCCTATTAGAGAACAATAATAGGGTGGAAGTAGCGAAAATCCTTAAATTACATTCTGATCATGATATCTTGGGTATATACCCTTGTAAATGACTCATGGATACACAACATTGTTTCTTTGGGCTGAAAAGACATTCCTCAGATAGGTGATCAGATGCTAATAATTAAAAACATCGCATTTTGGCTATACAAAGAAAATCTATTTTGACCTTACTAAGCACTCCTCCATCATGTGAGGCCTTCCCAAACACATCATTTGGATGTTTCTCATGTATATGGAATAGAAAAGTAAGTAATGCACACCTGGAACGGGGAACACTCCATAGTGCAGGGTGATCTTCTTGTGGGTGCTTGTTCACCATGTTCTGGATGCCACAGGGTCATAAACAATGTTCTGAAGACCCTTTCCAGTCTAACTGAGCTACATAAACAGTTCTAAATCAAAAAGAGCGCCCATACAGTGAGGGAAACTCCAAGAGTGTCTATTGTCACCTTTTGCTCATTTCATGAATAGGGCACTATGGAGACCAGATAGGGCAAAATAAACACCACAGATGAAATCAGACAGTCAAAATACACCAGATTAGGCTTTATTTGAAGCATTTTGGTCAATTTTCGGCCAGATGGTGTTTTGAGTTAAGGTGAGCATATAGTGTGAAAACTTGCTCTTGAACCTATATGCTCGGAAGCAGCATTCAACCAGTGAATGACCACAGATCTATAGGTCTATGTGGTTAGATCATCCAAAATGGTTAAGAATTGAGCTAGGGAGACAGAAAACACTGTAATTTCCTTTTTGGGCCAAAGCGTAGTGACCAAAAAAGGCAGTTGGCTAAAAATGGTCTCAAAATCAAAGTTGTAGAGCCGGCTGAGGGCTATTTGGCTGTATTTACAGTTTTGCAAGAGACCCCCTAGTTATTGCGCAAAACACAAAATAAATTCCCAGAGCCGGCGATAAATGATGGCAAAGTTGATGTACATGCCTGGGAACTTTCCATCAATTGTTGTTATAGTGTTGATTGACAGGCAGGTGCTGTCAATCAATCTGTAGCCCAATGCAGAAGGTGTATAAGCAGGTACAAATAAGGAAACCTCATGCCATTGATGCCGGAACTGGCAGTAGCATGCCGGGAATGGCAGGGGAAGGGTGCACATTACAATGTGCGCCAGGCCAGGAGATGCTAAGTGCACATATTAATGTGCACTGCTGGAAAATCCAGGGCACATTATAATGGTACTACAGGGGCAGCTCTGAGCCCACTAAGAAGAAGACGGACTAGGTGCCCCTACCTCTAGACCGACTGTAACTTGTCAGTTACTTCACCTTCACCCCGATATTGACGGAAGCGCTGTCGTAGTGTGTTGGGTCGCTAGCTGGACACTTATAGTGTCTATTGCCAATACAAAGTGGAAACGTTCCTGTTCTTGGTTAAGGAATAGGTCAGTGGCTTAAGGACTGCTTTGTTGCTTGAGGATTGAAGTCCCCTTGTTGTTAGCCTCAATAGTCTTTGGGTATCCCATTGCGAGGATTTTCACAAACCTACATACTCTGCCCTGGTGCCCTCGATCTAGCGATCCAGCCACCTTGTATCCAACCCATAAACCCCTGCCCATCCCAGGTGCTAGTGGTATTGTTGTTGGCAGCTGTGTAGTGCTAGCGTGTTGTTGAACAGCTTTGTTGAAGTCTAGCAGTCAAATTGTGTTTGTTCCAAACCCGTTGGTCGCATACTACGGCCCAGACCCGAACTCACAAAGAGAAGCACTTACATCTTTGGAGGAATAGATTGTTGTAGTGGTGGTTTTGTGGTTGTTTTGTGCAAGCACGAATCTAAGCTATTTCTAGTCGTATATCAAGTGCACCGTTTCAACGGTGCAGGAACTGATCGCGATTGACTGCGATCACTTTAATTTATTAGAAGCCTATATAAGCATGGTAGAATCTCCATATACAGTAGATTCTACCTCGTCTAATCTCAGGCTTCTACCTTGGCTTGACATAGGCATTGTCTCCACCCTGCCCCGCTTCCCTCGCACCGTACTACGGGTTGTATCCACGCCCCGGGTTGTATACCTGAGTGGGTACCACACCCTCTTCGACTCGTTCTGGGTTCCGCCTTGCATCCCGACCTACAACATACGGCCTCCTAGAGAGGATGCCGTACAACTGGTCCTACTGCTCGGGGAACACACGAGCTACTAGCGTCTATCGGGTTTATCCTGGTTGGGGTTCTCGTCGGGTTACTTGCTGTTTAGCCGACCCAGAGGCCGTTGCTGACACCAAGGAAAGCAAAATTATTCATTAAATGCCCTCAAATAAGCCATTTTAATGAACACACACTTCTGAAGAGCTGGGGAATCGTGGGGAAAACTCAAAATGGTGTATAAATGAATATAAAATAGAATTCTGAGGTCTGGGTGCAATTCAGCTTCCATGGTACGTAGAGAATGTGTCTCGGACCGTGTTGTTTGCAAATGGGTTGCCATCATTACATAATAAGGGGACCTAACAGTAATCAGACCGCGGTAACTAACAGTCTTCAGAACGAGGTTACAAGTGGATAGTCTGTCAAGAGAGACTATGTCTGACTCAGGAAGTGACATGGCAGAGATGTGGATAGTAAGGGGGAATTCTAGCAGCTTCTGTGCACCGGCCATCTCCCACTAGTGAGGTAGCAACGTGAAGCAGACAGACAGCAACTGTTTAAGTTTCAGAGGGCCTCAGGCAATGGTCCCGCAGAGACCTGAGGAGCCAGGCAAGTAGGTGCACTTGGAAACTGTCAAGTACTCTCATATATTTGTACTCAAAAAACATGCTGTGTGTATAAAGCATAGTTGGTGGCTTTACAACTAGCAGCTAGAGCTTCCTCACGAGTTGGGGCCAGAAAAATCGATTATGAGGTTTTCATGGTTGTGGGAAATTGGCAACTCTGGCCAAAGAACTCATTGAATGAGTCAACTCAACCAGCAAAGGTCTGATATGCGACTTCTTGTGGAGTAGCGGGCAATTCTACAACACGTGACTGTCAGATGGTTCCTGATCCACGGGGGATTTAAGTGGTTATTTGCTTTCTACTTTTAATTCACCTTTATTATTCTTCTATCCATTTCTATTTTTTCCCACTTGGTCCGGGATGGTCCCGGACTCCCAGCCTGGAATGGAACTGTCTCTGAAATTATACATAGATAAATAAATAAAGATTCAACATATCCAAGTGATATAAATACAAGGCAGAAGTACATAAGAACAGGGCTTACTTAGCATGAAGTTGTCTCAGTGGTAGCAAAAGCACCTTCTGGGGAGGCATCAAGACATACAGTTTCAGCCTCCTGAATCTCAGATGTTTCTCTATTAGATGACCGATCCAGTGCACTCAAAGTGGTGAGTGGCAGCAAAGATTTCTGATGAGTTTTGTCCACAGTTGAAAGCCTGACATCAATTTGAGCCACATCTTTGGCCTGCAATGACCGCTCAAACAGCGGGCGGGCTGTTGTCCAGAAGCCAATTGCCTTTGAGGTATGACCTTGTTCGTTTGCTATGTCTCCCAGACGCACCATGCATTGTGCCTGACTGTGATGTATGTCCATGTGGATAAATCCTTCTAGGGCCACTATATAGAGATTGGTGGCTGTGTCATCATCTTTGGTGGCAAGGAACAGATCTCCTAGGAAAAGAAGTGCTTTGTGGAGTTCCAATTTGTCTTTGGATTTGTAGGCATGTCCACAGTACATCACTGGCCATCTGGTGTGCCATTCAGATGCCGGCCAGGCTCTGATATCTGCGAGTCTTTCTAAGCAGCATGATGCAACCTGGTGGTCTGCTCCCCATGAGGAATGAAGACATTCCTGTAATTTGACCTTTGCAAAATCAAATTTTTCTTCCATAAGTTCAATTTCAGCCTCAACTATGTGACAGTGGATATCATGTTCTGGGATCATAAGAGTGCTGAAAATATGTTTTGTTTTGTCTAAATTGTGGGATGCAGCTCTGGTATCTCCACAAATTGTGGCAATATGTGCAATATTGAGAAGCGACAGTGCATAGAAAAGGAGATTTTGCTCAGGAGAAGTGGTTTCAACTACTTGATGGTAAATATATCTAGCTTCAACATATTCCGACTTCTGCAGATGGATCTCTCCTAGTGACATTGCAATGTGATGGTCTAGGTTTCCATCAGCCAGACCACAGATACCAAGCATCACTCTGCTTCTGTGTAGTTGGTCTGCACTCTGCTTGAAGTTACCTAGGGACCTCAAACACATAGCTTCAATCCACAGTGCAATTGCTTCATGATACATATCTGCAGAAAGTTGGGATAGTCTCTGTGCTTCACAGGCATATACTTGGGCAGTACAATACTCTCCAGTTGTCCATTGGAGCCGAGCAATGGTTATCAAAATTTCACAGTTGGGGGTGCTGTCTGGACACATCTTTGCCAATTTTAATGCCCTTTGGCAAAATTGCATGGCTTGAGGTCGATCAAATTTAGAGTTGATGAAGTAAAGACCCAATGCATTGTAGAATCTGGCTAAGATGAGGCCATATTAAGTTATGAGGGCCCAGGAAGGAAGAATGCTCACATTCAAGGAGAGGATTGTTGACAATTTCAAGAATACTTATTCCCTGAGTTATAATTTGTTCTATGTCAAAGGTGGGGGTAGCAGTCATACGAAAGCAAAACTTGTGTCATAAATTGAATCTTCAGGTGGTAGTCATCTAGCCCAGGTACAATGGATTGAATATGTTCCATCAGTGCAAAAGCAACCGCGTCCAGTGATCCTGTAGAATGAGCACAGTGTTGATATGCTGTAGATGGTGTCCCTGAGATCTAAAGGATTGTTATACAAGCCCCGTTGCAGCACCTTTTGGAAATTTGCCAGATTCTGGGTTATTTGATTCATCACAGGGCCCAGCTGCTCCCCATTATACTTCTTGTATAGCTCCAAAAGTGCATGGAACAACTTGCAAAGACATTGCACAAGGGCTGTGGATGGAGGCAAGAACTGCTGGACATGTTCTCGCACAGGCATCAGTGACCTAAGTCGCCGGTTGCTGTCCTGATATGCTAGTGATGTGGCAAGTAATACAGACTTGCAACTGAGAATATTGGGAATTGGAAGTTTGCTTTGGACCAGTTCAGCATCAGAGAGTCCGTCAGGCAGGATTGAGAGAAGGCTCAACAATTCCTTGCTATTGGATGTGATTCGAGGACTGGAAAGAGAGAGCTGAATGGATGCATCCACATTGGATTTTCGGTCATAGCCCACAGAGAGCAGTGCTGTCCTCTCAGTTTCCCATCGTGCCAAGACATTTGAAAGACCCTCATAGTCCGACAAATGAGCCATGAGGTCTACTGCTAGGGGCATATTGTCTGTGAATTCGAGGATTTTCTCTACCTCCTCCTTTCCATAGATATTATCTGTAATTTCCATAAAGGTTTGCTTTGCAGCTTCAGCTGACAGAGGTTGGAGTGGCAATAAAAAAGGGTGAGTCCAGTGGACTTTGGCAGGCCTCTCTGCTCCTCGCATTGTAATCTGCTAGAGGTTAGAGACACAAAAATAAACCACTGGCCAGACATACAATGAGTGCAAGATGCTTCACTGTCGTAAGCAGTGCAAGGAATTCTTCAATACCACCTCGAGATTGGATTGGTTCCCACACTGTTTCGAGGTTGTCCAAGACCAAAAGACAAGATGGCTTGCGTGACAAGTACCGAACAACAGGTTGTGTGAGATCAGTTCCTGGGTTCAGCCCAACATGTAGTCCAATGAGGGCAGCAAGTTCAATGTGGGTGCTTGCAGGTTCTGCACTGACAAAAAATCTGTCTTCAAATTTTGCAGAAGTTTCTGGATGGTGTAAGACCACTCTTGCAAGGCTTGTCTTCCCCATTCCACCTCCTCCGAGAATAGCTATCCTGGGTGACTCCTGACTGAGCATTTTCATGATGTTCTCCACCTCTGATTCACGACCATGAAAGATCTTGGGCTTTGAGGGTAATATTGAAAATGAAGTTGAACTTGCAAGAAAGTCTAAGAAAGAGTTTATTAATAGATAGGGCATAATACCTATGTTTGGAGTCATTTGGACCCAGATAAACCTGCCTCACACTGAGTTAGGGTGAACAGGTTGGAAATTGTGTCCATACCGATGACCTGTTCGATGTTGTACTGGCATCAGACTGGATCTGAATGAGTTCAAGTAACTCTTCATGCATGAGCTGGGTGGCTTTTTTTATGGCATCAATTTCACTGATGATTTCAGGCCAGGTGATAATCTAAGCACAAGCAATCAACCTTTTGTAAGAAAATATAAATAGACCACACATTGAAGACTTCTGCAGCTTGGTCTAATCCTGCATGACAACTTTGGAGTAGGTTCTGCATTTCATTATGACGAAACAGGTGCTTGAGCTTGTTTCCATCCTGTTGTGCCTCGAGAAAGGTATATATCTTGTGAAGAGTTCTGGAGAAGAAAGAAGTTCATCACCCACCATCTCCTGACTGGAACCAACCTACCCCATGAACCTCCCAATATTGTGCAGCACTCCAGGAGCCAGGGATTCAACTATTTCAGACTTCAGATAGAGACTGATAATTGCATACAGGACTGGATGAATGTTCTCCATCAGCTTAGCACATTCATTCTTATTCCGTTTCACAGTCTATGCCTTCCTGTAAGTCCCTCAACTGTCAATGTTCAAGCTTTCTTACCTGAGACATGCTAATCAAGGATTCAATGGTATTTGCAATGGACTGAATAAATGGCGGCCCAAATGCATCATTCAGCTCCTTAAGAAGTGTTAGTGCGGGGGTCAAACACTCTATGATGTTGGTGACACGAATTTCCATGAGGGTGGATTGGCGGGGCATCTTGAGGTAGGGATCAAAAATTCGGCTCACATGTTATATGTGTTCCCCCGTGGCAGTGCCTGGGAGATTGATTGTCCATCCAACACAACTGTAAGATTTCTCTGTTCATCAGCATCTTCGTCTCGGCTTGGTCTGCTTCTCCTTTTGATGGTTGTGTGAAAACATTACCAAAACCCGGTTACCCACCGGACCCAACTAAATGATGACTCTGTGTATCAACATCAGCGTATTCATCGCTCCATCGACTTCTGCCCCTGATGTCATAAACAGATTCAATTGGACCTCGTGTGATTTGCTGAGAGACGTAACAGATTGGCGCCGGCCGCCGGCAACAACTCACACCGGAAAATTAATAATTTCACAGGGTCACGTGCAATGGGAGTGTGTAACTGAATCTCTGAAAGTCTCTTGACTTTAGAAATTCATTCACAGTTTCACGAATGATGGGGCTGAATCTCAGAACTTCAGTTACAAACTCAGTGGATCACGTGTGCTGTGAAATTATTCATTTTCCGGTGTGACTGTAGGTTCGGAACAAGCCGCCTTCTCAGCATCACATGACATTCACGTGCTTCGCAGGGCATTCTGAGAAGGGGCTTGAGCCAAGATGACAAAAAAGGGCAATGTCTTCGACGCGCTCTCTCGCTTTAAGAAGGGCGTCAATCGCCGGGGAGCTGCAGAATATTTTGTTCCTGGGATCAATTCGAGTATTTCTGCCTACTCAGTATTTTTTTAGTGTACGCGTCGACCCCATTAAACGGGTACCATTCTCGCGCTTTGATGCAGTATCGTGCATTCTTTTCCAACGCGTAGCACTTCTTACTTGGCAAATAAAAATATTCCGAAGACACAGGATTGGAGGGGCGATACTACTTGTCCTCCCAACATGTTTTAATAGCCGCAAGGAACCTCGACTCCAGTTTCTGGAGTGAGGTCGCAAAATGTCCCAATTCGGCCTGATTTGTCATCATCGCGTCGCGTCTCCTTTCTTTCCTTTGGTTTTCCCCCGTGTGTTTTCCGCATTGCTGGCACATAGACATGTCGGGGAATCCAACTACTACCCCTCAACCACCACGAACCCCACGCCGCCGGCCGCTTTCACCCCTGGCACATCGAGATCCTGGCACACCTCGACGCCGTAATGCTCCTGCCTCTACACGCCTCCAGGGCATCAAACGGTGGAAGCACACGTTCGAGGTTACCCGCAAGATGGTCATCGACGAGCTGAAGCTCACCTATGCTCCGGATGACTGGCAAATCCACCTGATTATCCGAATTCTTCGCGGATACGACTCGATTTTCCTCGCCGGAACAGGCTATGGAAAAAGCCTGATTTTCGAAGCGGTCGCAGCCCTAGGAGGCAAGAAGAAGGTTACTATCGTTATATGTCCTCTCAAGGCTCTAGAGGCCGACCAGGTAAGAACAAATTTGGTTTTGCAATGATGGGCACGGTCACTTACAATAAATTCACCTGCTAGGTCAAACAGGCTACTGAGAAGGGTCTCAGTGCGATGCTCGTCAACGAGGACAACACCAACGACCCTACCGTGTGGAGGAAGGTCGAAAAGAACGCTCAGCTCGTCTATATTTCACCTGAAATGGCGCTCTCTGACCGTTTTGGCAAATTGTGGATGGACTCCAGGTTCCGCGGGCGCGTTAATGCTCTAATCGTCGACGAGGCTCACTGCATCGACGAATGGGGGGAGGAGTTCCGCCCCATGTATAGGGAGCTCCACCGTCTCCGCAACTTTACTGGGCAGGAAGTCCCGTTTGTTGCGTGCACTGCGACGTGCACGACAACTACCTTCAATATCATCTGGACCGCCTTGGGCTTCGGGCACCGGCCGTTCTGGGGTCTTGACGCGGGGTCTGACCGCGCAAATCTGTTCTTTCAGACCCGCCCACTCACCAACATCCACGAACCTGTTCTCGACGTCTTAAATATCCTGCCGACAAATCTCGATGATAAATCAGATCCCTCGTGCATCCCCAAAATATTATCTTACCATGCCAGCGTGGCGGGGACTGGGAGGGGAAAAGCAGCATGGAGGCGCGCTCTCCCGGCGCATCTACGCGACTGCGTCGTGTCGTACTCCTCCGAAATTTCGGAGGCTGCAAAGAAGGACATCTGGGAAGGGTTTCTATCTGGCCGCTACCGAATTCTTTGCGCGACGGATGCAGCTGGGATGGGATGCAACGCACCCGACGTCGATTATTCAATCGTCTTCGAGTGCCCAAGGTCCCTCGGTGTCCTCGTGCAGCGATGGGGCCGCGCTGGACGGAGCCGGAAGGGTATCGGCACTTGCTTGTTTTTTGTGCAAAAATGGGCGCTGAGGCCGGCTCCTCCGGACGTTGGGCTTGCGGTGCAGCGAGTGAAGGGAAAGGAGAAGCTGGTAATTGAGCCGCAGTCACACACAACGTCGCGCGCCAAACTCGAACCGAATCTCGAAGCATTCATCAATTCAGCGGCTTCCGCGGAAGGCAAGTGCTTCCCACATCACCTTCTCGTGAGACATTAATCTATCTCCTCACAGCCTGCTCCCACGTCTTCGTCGCAAAACTCTTTCGTCCGGACACCGGGCTCGACGTCTACACCAGCTTGACGGATCCCATCGCGTCCAGGTCTGGGCCCGTCTCGCAGAGCTCTGCACACGAACTCAGCTGGACAGTTCTCGATCTCAAACGCAGTCCACCACCAGACCGTTGCTGCAACCATTGCAATCCCGAGTTCCTGGATTGGTGCCTACCCACAACGTCTCGCGATCCGCGTATCTTGAAGTACGCGTCTGAATTTATCCATTCACTTCCACCTCCACCCTCTCGCCCCGTATCCCCCGCATCCGACGTTTCGGATTCCGCCAGTGTGGCGACACAAAACTCCATCGACTTCGAGCCTGTTAAGGGCAAGCAAAATGTGTCGAAGGAGGACAAGAACACGCTTCGAGAGCTGCTAGTCAACTGGCGGAAGGACCGACATTTTCGCATGGGAAACAGCCCATATATTCCCTGCGAGGTCTTACTTCCACCAAAGCAGCTTGAAAAACTTGTTAACTCCGCCGGCGCCTTCCTCAAATGCCCTCTCGTTGAGCCCAAACACATCCAGAAAATTGTTCCATGGGATATGGCACCCGATTCGGATGTCGCGGAAGTCTGCGACATTCTCTCACGTTGGCGTCTCACTTTGGATGTCCGGCGGACACCTCAATCGGCTCGGCGACCACGCAAACGAACACAGCAGACTCCCGTGGCACCCACACCTCAACCGATATTTACGGCGAGTCCGCGGGGGTCTGCGCGTGGACGTGGACGTGGACGCGGAGCCAGAACAGTTTCCGCGCATTACCCCACCCCACCACAATTTGCGACGCCAGCGCCGACGTCCCAGTCCCAGTTTGCCACGCCAGGATCGCGTTATGACGACTTCTTTTCCAGTATTTCCGCGTCTCGAACATTTACTGCAACGCCGCTTCGTTTTCCTCCTCTCAATTCGACCTTTAATACTGTGGCACCTTGGCCCACGCCAGGTGCTGGACCATCTCATTCCCGCCAGTAGTTACACTGTTCTATTCAATACCATCGAAATCTCCACCGCCGCCCAAGGCACCTGTACCTGTAATTCCCCCGTGGTCCTCGCTATGTACATCCATAAAACCGTCGAATGTGATTGGATTACTCGTGACATTATCGAACGCGGTGCCTGTGTCGAGTGTTGTATCGCGGGCACTCGAGTCCGAGGAAGGTGTGGGAGGATAACCACCCAGGGCAGGATCATATGTCGTGGACTTGATGAACTCAGCGAATTTCCCATTCCATTCCTCGGCTCCTTTCACAAAGACATCAACAATGGCAGAGCGTTGAGCCTCGACCGGAGGAGGCTTCTTCGGCGCAACCTTGGGAACCTTTTTTGGAGGTGCTGGTACGAAATGTCTTGTGGGGCTGACTTTGTGGAACTTCCGGCGCTGCATCTCGGTGACCAACGCCTCGAGATCTTGGTTGAATTTGACCTCTTTCGACCTGCGCGCACGATCAGGGTCCCCGAAAAAATTAGCAACCATGTGGGTGACGTCGCGGAATGCCTCCACACATGCCGAACCCTTGCGAATGATATATTCGACTGTGACGCCGGCACCTGAAGCAATGAAAACACGCTATTTATGCAGAATGAGCTCAGACATTAATACATGCAGAGCACTGACCTTGACCCAAAAGTTGAGCTGCTCCAAATATAAATCTGAGGCAATGGAGCGACCACGTTTACCCCAGCGATTTATAAACCAGGATCTTTCGAGCGCCCGCTTGAGCTTATCGGGGAGCTCATATTTCCATCGCACTAAAACCTCAGCACACTCGCGCGCGTAGTTGTGCTGCCCAACACCGCGGAAGGCCAGGCCCCAGTATTTGAGAACTCGGATGAGTTGACCCGGGTCTGCAAAGCTCACCGCTTTCTCAAACATACAAAAAAAAAGCGAATCGCGAATGAAGTAGATGGAATGTGCCATCCAGTCATCTCCTGCCGCCTGGGCTCGCTTTGCCGCTGTTGCAGTTGCGAAGTCTGTGGATATGGCGAGAGCAATGGCCTGGATGTCCTCTAAACCGGGTTGCCATCCAGAAAGCTGTGAATAGAGAGTGAATCCGTTTATAACCCTGTAAAGTCATGAGATGCAGAGTCCATCACAAAAAAATTGAGTCGACTTACATGACACAGTGCAAAATGCGAGCGATCAACGAATGTCGAATGAGAGACTTGGCAGCAGCGTAGTTCGGCTTATTGACGTCCCATTTACGGTTAAGAATGCCTTTGTGCGCGGCAAGAGAAGCCGGGTCTTCAACTGCGTGTCCGTAATGCGTCCGCATGAGCATATGGGTGGCCTGCAGGGCGAAATGGAATGGGGCGCTCAGTTCCTGCGCATATTCGAGCCGCTCCATGGCGTTAATATCGTCCGTTCGGTCACGACGAGCGGCACGCAGGTTGTTGGAGGTAAGCCAATCGCCGACGAAGATGCGCCAAATTGAGGCCCAAATTGTCTGAGAGAGGGTGCTCCGCTCCTGTATTCCACTCAGGACTTTTACCACCCCCTTTTTCGAGCCCTCGTTCGTGTCCAACAACCCGAACGGCCGTGCATCCGATATATCGGGAGGTAGAGGGCGGTCCTCAGGCATCATCGCAGCGACCGCCTCAGCGATATCCTTGCGATCTTTCCACCGACTGTTCCCCGGAGTGAACGCGACTATCATCTCGGCAATAAGAGCTACAAACGATTTCCCCACGACTTTGTTGTCTTCTGGCGTGGGGAGAATATCTGTGGCCTTCGCGTTAGCACGTTGACCACGAAGGGCCAGCTGCTCCGCCAGATCCGCCTCCGTGAATGGCTCGATGCTGTTGATGCCTACAATGGCGACATTTGTAGCATTGATCATGTTGTTTGTGTTGGAGATGCGCTGCTGGGATTTGCGCAAGAAGACGTTAATATTATCGAAGATGGTGAAGAAAACTTGGCCGCTGGTGATAAGTTGTATGGCGAGTTGGATTGCATCATCTGTAATGCGAACTTTGAGGCGTTCGACCGTGTGACTGGATACACAGACGCCGGCGTTGCTCAGCATCGTCACAACACGAGAGCTGGTCCCCGAGATTTTGAAGAAGAGACCGAGTATGAGGGGAAGGACGTTTGTGGCCCGATTTCGGGTGAATGCCAGCATACATATTGCCAAGAAGATGACCTAGATAAGAAGAAGGTCAATCTGCTGCCTCAGGTCGACATGCTCGGGACATACAAAGACGGGATTGCGAGAAAATCCGGGGTAATCCTTTGACCACTGTCGGTTGGGAGCTCCTGGGGGATTCGCCTCCCCTTCCTCGATATTTTCATCATCATTAGGGTCATCTGCCCAGTCCTCCTCCACTTCCGTGCTCGTGGGCGGCATCGGCACATCCTCGTCACTTTTCCGGTATTTTCTGGTCTTGTTCGGGGACGTGCTAAAGGTGTGTAGGATACCCCATGTGAATGGAGCGAGCTCCTTGATTATTTCGATGAGTTTTGTGGGGTGGAGAAGCTCTCGGAGCTGGCTGATGGTGAGAGTTTTGAGTCGGATGCGGAGATGGGGGCTGGAGATGACACGGTCGCTGTTCTGTAGTGCCAGTTCATGTGCGCATGGGATCGTCATTTCCCTGAGGTACTTCTGTGCTTTTGGCCAGCGCTTCCCATCACGCCATAAATTGAATATGAGGGCGGGCGCGAATTGAGTTTCCAGTGTGCTTTCGCTTCCATGGAACCCCATGAAGTGAGAGATGCGCTTGGTTACAGAGGGAATTTCGGTTGTGAAGAGCCAGTGAACGAGTTGCCGAGTGGAGACCGAGAGAAAAATCATCAGCGAGAAGACCAGCTGAAGCCGTGCTTCGAGAGTAAGCCCTTTGAGGTGGCCCTGGGGGAAGCAGGACTCCCAATAGGCGTCGTCATATTGGAGGGTAGCCAGAGTGGACGAAGTATTCCACTTGAAGTGTCAGACCAGCGGCGGCGAGAGGAGAGGCAAAAAAGATACGCGCCGAGTCACTAATGAAACGCGTCGCGTCACGGTCTTGTCACAGTGTCCCAATCGGACGGTCAACCTCGAAATATTTTTACTGCATGGCACACAGCGGTAGGATAATAATTTTTGCTGGGGGACCTTATGGGATTAGTCCAGCGAGTCCATCGAGCCCATAAAAAGCAAGAAATTCCATCGAAATATCTTTTATTTGGTCGGAATTCAATCTCAGAAAGGGCCCTCGAGAATTACACGTAGATGACCAGAATGGGGCGCTAAATTTTGGCAGAGGCGACATGCGTACTCATGTACATCGAAAGAACAATATATTAGCTTATTCCTAAGGATTTGGACAAGAATTGGGGAAGATATCCAGACCTGAAGACATGGCACTTTTTTGTCAGTTTGCATCACCGGCTTGCCGGCGCGGAGACAGGCTTGCTCCGAACCTAGTGTGACTGTTATAGCGCTACTGTGCTTCGAATTGGTCAGGTTCCCAACTCGGAGTTCGGAGCTTTGGTGGCTCTCCGAGGAATGGTAGGGGGCTGGCGACGAGATGCCGATGAGACAACGAGCGCCCAGAAGCTGAATCGTGAGTCGGATTGGAGCGCGTGGGACTGCAACTATTTGAAACGAGCCGGACTTTACAAACTTCCATGGTTCACGGGTAAAGTCATTTTTATAATGCTTAGGGTTGGTTGGGCGAGCTCCAGGCTCTTTCGAAGAACTATCATTCAACGTATGATTGGTTCCTCAGTGAGCAAGCTCGCCCTTGAAATAATCAAGAATCCTCCTACCTAGGATCCACCTTCTGATGAAGCACCACAATCATGTGCGCAAGAAGCTTTTTCGGTTTATGTACGGCGAAGAAAACTTGGTGTCCTCGTCGGAGCTCATACTGTGCCGTGAACCTGTTTTATCGCCATTTCATCTTAGTCGATTATTTGGCTGCCAGTATCAGGCATCTCGGGCATCACCCACATTAAGTTTCTGCTGCCCAAAAAACGGTTCTCTGAATTTTCGCAAGTGTATGACATCGATCCAATGTTGAATTAATCAGAAGCACCTGGAGGCCCGCTATGTCTTTCTCAACCTGACTCGGTCTGCAAAATGAACATAAACAGGAACCAGCTTGCATCAGAGAAAACATGTTTTTGAACTGTGGAACTTGATAAGCGGTTCCAGGAGGATGAAGAGATATATTACTGATGTGGTCCCAGTATCGGAACAAGTAGCATAAGGTCTGGCACAGGTTCAGTTTTCCGGAAATTAATCAGAGCGAAGGAAACGGACAGAGCTCGGGACCAAGCCGAAGGGTTCCAACTAATCAGACACTCAGAACAGTGCCTACGCAAAAATGAATGACAAACAATGTAGTTTAATGTAAGTTGCGAAAAATCGTCGGGCTCATATAGAAACCCTTACCTAAAGGTAACGGGAATATTTTCAGGCCCTGACCCCGCTCAGACCCGACCCAAGCCCGGGCTTTCGAGCCCGACTGGACCTGAACAACACTAATGAGGTATATTGCCTGAGATTCAACGCTTTCCACAGTTAAAGCCTCCGACATCGAGGCAAATGTCATATTATTCTTTTACATCTAATAAAGTGTTACATGGAATTTTCGTCCATCTGTAGGAGAATGGCTCCGCGCGATAATGCGATCTGTACATGTTCGAAACTTACCCCCCAGCGCCGGCCATCGCTCGGCAGTTGATTACCATCATTTGTTTCGAAGCTCTAGCTTTCCTCTACCACCGACGCGTGCCCAAGCTGAATCGTGGCAACCCTGTCAATAACTGTACTTGGGATTCGAATCAAGAAACGGCGGTTTGATTGGGCGACGTCTGGGACCTGTGGCTGAGGATAGCGACAATCTGATAGAATCCAGGCTTTTGCGAGGTTTCTGGACGACGGTCAAGCCGGTGGGCTCTTATAACGACTGAGCGATAGAATCTGCGGTGAATAATTCTTTTGCAGGAGTACCTGTTGCAATTGGCGGTTACGGATAACTCATATTGCTACTGGTGAAATTATACACTCTGCTCCCTCAATCGCCAGAAACGCGGGCTTCCACGTAGGTCAACCTGGCTCGCCATTCAGCTGCGTTTGACTTTCTGGACAGTTTTTCCATCCACATTCGCCCATAGGAACAGTTTCGGTTCCCAAATAGGCCATCTGACTCGACATTCCTACTGGCGACGATATAACTCTGCTCGTCTGTTAGCAATCTCGAATCGCTGTCAGTACCCTATCGTCCGCCCCTCGCTGATCACTTCTCATTTCTTGACAAGTTCCCATCTACCTGTGCCTGGATTCGAAAGGAACACTTTTCGACTCCCCTTGACAGACGCGAACTTGCATGTAAGCCAACTAGCCTGCGTGTTGTTCAATATTTCACTGATCCTGATGCTTCTGACAAGCCTTCTGTCCACGTATACACACAGACATACGACCAATCCATCCGTCCAATAGGCACGGCTTCGATTCCATCGATTCGCACACTTGGCAGTTGTCGGAGATAGCACTTTCCAGCGTCTCTCCGCCTCTCCGCTCACTGCTTCAGTTCTACTCCTTGCAACTCAAGTCTCTGCCAGCCAGCCTCAGAGATGCCTGCGACTCGGCACGTCCGCCGCGAGGGCCGGGGGTCCTACAACCCCATCGCGCTCCCCTCCCTCCCCTCCCTGCCCGCAATGTCTCTCCCATCGTTCTTTTCCTTCTCCAACTCCAACTCCAACAACTCCAATTCCAACTCTACCGCCGCCTCGACGACCGACAGCGGTGCAAGCAGGACCAACACCTGGGCCTCCACCTCCTCCTCCAGCACCGCCGTCTCCTCCTCCTCCGCCACCACCGCCGTCTCCTCCTCCTCGGCCACCACCGCCGTCTCTCCCTCTCCCCAGAAAAAGCACTCCGACGCCTCCTCGACCTTCGATTTCGACGGCAAGTTGCCGTTCGGCCTGGGCGAGGAAGACAAAGGCGAAGGCAAAGGCTATAGCACCGCGACGACGCCGTTCTTCCTCCGTCGCTCCGCCGGCGCGCGGCGCGCGGACGACCTCCTGCAGCGCGGGCTCGACTCGTCGCGGCTGCTGCAGAGCATCAGCTCGTCGATGGATTTGGAAACGATCCAGGTCGTGGCGGGGAGCTGTGCATTGTTGTTTGATACGGTGCTGGTGGGTTTCTCTCCACTGTTCTTCTTGCATTTTCTTTTGGTGGGCGGAGATGGGACGCGATTGGGATTTGGGTCGCGGGCGTGGTCGCTTACTGCTGCACGAGCGTATCCGATGCGCTGGCGACTGCCTCGTCAATAGGAAAAGTCACCCAGGGCACCTACAGCGTGCGAGAACCCTGCCACGACCGCGGTGGTGTATTCGCCGTGGCCCGCAACGGCTGCTGCGACTTGTTCTGTTTTCATTCGATCGCTCCGATCCTGCTCTTGCACCGATATCCTTCCTCTTCCAATCCTTCTCCTTCTCCCGACTCCGTACCTCCATGCGTGCTAACCCACACCTTCGCAGACCGTCCGCACGAACCGCACCCAGACGCGCATGCTCCTCGAGCGCGTGCACCAGATCGTGCAGGCGCTCATCAACCTCTGCGGGGACGCCCAAGTGCAGCGCAACGGCGGCTACATGAACACCACCGGCGTGGGCCTCGCTCCCGCGATGGCGCGTGCGATCGAGCGCTTCACGCAGACGCTGACGGCGCTGCACACGCTGCTGCAGGCGCAGTCCGAGGCGGGGATGCTATCGCGCATCTTGCGGCACGCGGAGACGCGGGATGAGCTGAGAAGGTGCGACGAGGCGCTGGGGGAGGCGTTGGCGTTGTTTTCGGTGAGCTTTTGTCTTGTTTTCAGGCGTTGGGCGGGCGAGGGCGTCGGCGAGGGCGTAGCCGACGTTGCTGCGGATCACGCGCGTCGGGCCCGGCTATCGTCCGCACCATAGCTTCCCGTCGTCTTCTGCCCCCGCGTGTTGCTTGCGCCCGTTGTTTCTCCCGTAGTCTCGTCTTTCTCCGTTTCTAATGCATCCACTCTCCTATTCTCCCTCCTCCCTTCTTGGCTTCCTCTTTCCCTCCTTCTCCCTCGCCTGGCATCTGCCCCGCTGCTCCTCTCTTCACGCCCCATGCTCCCCTCCCTCTCTCCACCTCTTCACCCTCTCTCCCGTATCACCTCCCCTGCTCTCTTCACCCTCGCTGACCGATGCACGCAGGTAAAAACCGGCCTCCTCACACACGCGGCCCTGGGCGGGGCGCGGCGCTCGGCGACGCAGCGGCACGACGAGCTCGTCGCTACGCTGCGGGCGAAGGGATACAAGCGGGGGGCGGGGGCGGCATGAAAAGACGAAGGATACGATGGGGGGATGGGGGGGGAGGCAGCTTGGAGGATGAGTGGAGAGCGGGGAGAGAAGAGGAAACAATACTGCGCCGCGCGATGAGAATGGGAAGTCCACGGCACGCCGACACTCCATGACATACCACGCCCACCACGCCCGATCGCCCCGCCATTGGGGCCTATCGTCCCCCCACACATACTCCACAAGTTTCGCCGCGTGAAATCTCTGTCTCCCTGGTCCTCGATCTCTCTCCATCCATCCTGGTCGTCCTTTTGGACGAGCACCCATCGCCCTCCCCGCTTACCCCCGCGACGAGGATCGGGGGATCGACGACGTCGGAATTTATGAGCGTATCGTTCTACATGCGACGCCGTTCCCGCTACGGCGCGCGCTCACACTGTGCGGTGGGCCCGCTCTGGATCTACTACCTTCTTTTCTTTCAAGTCTGGAGGCTGGAGACCACACGACGAAAGAATCCATCTATTCAGGACGCATCGCCCGCACTTGCTGGGCTGAGCTACAACCCCATCGTCTGCTCTGCGCCCCCGAACTTTCTTCGCACGACATTCGAGTGGCCGAAGAAGAAAGTATCCTTCAATCGTATCTCCCAGTCCCACACCTTCGGCGTGCGCTCCGAATATCTTCCTGCGTATCCCCACATTTTCTCCCTTCCGAGTCCGGAGGCGAAGACACCGTTCAGCGTGCCCTCCCTCGTTCGCCACACGAGCTTCTGCAGCGGCTCTCAACGATCCTCCCAATCCCTCCAGGTTCCGCACTAGAGCTAACAGCGTTTTACGCCCGGCTCCCTTCCTGTTTTACCGCCAGGGAACCTTTGTGTATACACGTAGTACCATGGACTGTACACGCAGCGCGGCACATGGTCCTGCTATTATCTGCCCCCCCACTGCACACACTCTGCCACCTTCTGCGACTCCGGGCATCTCTGCACTATTTCTCGTACATCGTCGGGATGGCGCCCGATATATCGGCGTCTCGCTATCCCCTCGCCGCCCACTGTGATAAAGGTGGTGAACTCGAGTGCACAGCGACCACTTCCTCGCCAAATCAACAATCTTTCGCACCGCTGTGGTGCCTTTGAATGAATGGGAGATTCCCTGCGCGCGCTTCCGCCCATGTTAGGACGGCGTCAGATCTTTGGCATTCTATCTCTTTCCCTCGACTTTTCCTCTGTACAAAAAATCAGATCCGCAAGACCTCATCCTTCCGACAGCACTCTCGCCAACATTGCACCGGGATTTCCCTCTCCCTCATGCCATTCCCACGGCAACACACCTTCAAATTCCCCATTCCGCACCGCCTTGCCGTGTGCCGTCAGGCGCGCGTCTGTTGTCCCGCTCGCGGCGCTGACGACAATCCCGCCCGTCAGCGCGGAGGAGGTTGCAGACATAAAAGACTGGATGGCTGTGGATCGCTCGTACGAGGGCGTCTATCGTAATATTCGCCGCGATTTACCCTACCTCACCGTTGACACACTTCCCTCGCCACATTTGGGTGTTGCCGTGCTGTGTCTGTGGGCGTGCCATCCCCCGCGTCGTCGCGTGCCAGGCGGGCTGTGTTCGCATCTCGTCTCATCCTCCGCACCCTGAAGAGTGAAGCGAAGTGCGGCCAGCCCTCTCCTGCCACTCCCGCCCCTCGTCTCCCCATCTCCCATCCGCCGTCCTCCGACTCCCGAGTCCCTCGCGTGTTTCGTGTTTCGTCCCAACGCCACTGAACGCCGTTTCACTCACTCTCTCGCGTCCGTCGCTCTGTCGTTGCCAGACGGATTAGGAATGGATGGTGTCTTCGCCGTAGGCAGCTGCCGTGTCTGGTCTGCTCTGTGCGACCGTCACATTGATAGTTGTGGCGAGGGTGGGATGTTCTCTAAAAATCCCCTTCATCGGTAACGGGACAACGCCCGAGCTCTGCGCCACGCCTCGCGCCATTTGTTGCGGCTTTGCTCCGCGTGCAGAATAAGACTGAGGACTTCGATTCAGTCCGTTCTCAATGGATTCAAGGAAATTGCTTGCGATATTTATATTTATTCCGTTCGATGAAACTTTCCATAAAGAGATTTTGTACAAAATAGCAAAGAAATCTGTACTGTACACATGTGTATTTATCTATTGTTCTTTTACGATCAGCAAGCGCCTCAGTCTCGACATATCATCGGGACCATAATCGCAATCATCCCAGCGACCTTCTCCTCCACCTCCTGTACTGTCTCCTTCGCACCAAGGTCCCGCAAAGCCGCCTCCACCCACGCACGCGTTTTCTCGTATATCCCCGCCCATGCGTCTTCCTCGGCATCATTATTGACTCGCATCCTCTCCCCCATGGATGCCAACGCAAGCACGCTCGCTACCAGCTCGTCCGTCGCACCGGTGGGCAGCGCGTCCCGTACGTCCGTGAGTTCCTTCCCAGCCTTGAGCGGGACGAGCGCGAGGACAGCGGAGGGCGAGGCGAAGGCGCCGTCGAAGGATTGTAGACGCGCGAGCCGCTCCAGCCCGTCGTCGGGCTTGTAGGGAGGGAGCGCCTCGGCCGCACTGGGTTTCTTGCCGGCCAGCGGGGGACTGCCTCCCCCGGCGGATTTCCCTAGCGGCGGACCGGATCGGTAATACATCGGCTGAGGCTGGACCCAGGAGAGGATGCGGCCGACAGCCTCTTTGAAGGGCTTTGGCGCAGTCGCCGGGTGCAAGTACTGCTGCATCCCGGCGGGTACATAGCGGGCAAATCCGGCATCATCGTCGAGTTCGTCGTGCTCAATCGAGGCGGGGTACGCGATCCCGTCGGAGGTCGGTGATTCACTTTCCGGAGGAGGCCGCACGTAGCGCGGGCGCCATGTCTGCGACTCGTCGACAGCGACGAACGAGGTGTGCGTGGAGGTGATCTGGTAGGTCGTCCCGAGGCGAACGATGTGCGCGCGCACGGTGCGTTCCAGCAGGTCTGCGTCGCCGGAATCCGGAATCTCGTGGTGCCCGTCCTCCAGATCCTGGATGATCTTGCGTGCGGCGAGCGCATGGAGTGCGGGAGGAGCGCCCGGCGCATTGGGGAGGCGGCTTAGTGTTACCGGGATGGGGAGCTCGATGACAGCGCCGTTGGGGCCTTCGCCGCGCAAGGTGACGGTCTCAGGAACGGTTTGGCCTGAATATGCGTCACGGGTCAGACTCGTCAATCTAATATTTAATGCAGACAATAATACCTTGGAGAATAGCATATATGTTCACGCGGCTGCCGGGGAAGAGGTTGCGAATCCGGAATGGTGATTGCTGTACTGGCGCAGGAAGGGGCAGGATAACCGGTGGCGCAGGAAGCGGATCTGAGTCATCGAGGAGAGTGGGGTCGACGTCCACGTCGAATACATTCAGGGTCTTGTTCTGAGGGGTCGTTTCACCAGCTTCCACTACAACCTCAGACTTGTCTTGCGGGTTTGCGGTCTCGACAGTCTGAAGTGGGCGCCCCCAATCGACGGTGATATTCGAAATGACGGGCGTCCTGGCTGCCTTCAAAAGCCGGGCGACCTTCCCCGCAAAACTCCTCTCCTGCTCGTCGACAAGCATGAACGTCCCATGCCCCACCCGCGCAATGCCCTCGCACATCGCCGTCGACACGCTGTTCCCGATCCCGAGCACCGACACGTGCAGCGGCGCGCCATCCGGCGCCCCCTCAACCGCGTCCTTCACAGTGTCGAGCACCCCGCTGAGGTCCCACGCCTCCCCATCGGTGAGCACCAGCACGCTCGTCGGCCGATCGCGCGCCCGGTGCGCAAACGCGTGAGCCAGCGCGTTGCGGATCTCTGTCCCGCCGTAGTCCGCGGCCATCCCGTCGACGTGGCGCGTCGCCTCTGCGAGCGTGGCGGCGTTGTACGGCCGGCTACCGCTCGACCAGAGGGAGGTGGCGCGGAACCCGAAGGACACGAGCTGGAAGAGGGTGTCCTTGTGCGGCAGAGCGCGGAGGAGGACGACGAGCGCCTTGCGGGCAGCGGCGATGCGGGGGCCCTCCATGGAGCCGCTGCGGTCGACGACGAGGATGAATTCCTGCCGTTCGAGGTCGGGAAGGGTGAAGCGCGGGACGAAGGTGAGCGCGAGAGCGGCGGTGTCGTTTGTGGGATGGAGCTCGGCGACGCAGCGCGGGGCGTCGAGGCCGGTGGATTTGAAGGTGAGTACAAAGTCTTTATCCAGCGCTGCGTCAGAGGAAAGGGAGACGCGGGCGTAGTGGGAGGAAGGAAGGTCTTTGAAATTGGGGAGGGCGGGGTCGGGTCCCAGTTCTGTCGTGACTTTGTGAGATGGGGAGCCGATATCAGAGATGGGAGCCAGCGCTTCGACAGTTGTCGAGATGGTCAAAAAGGGAGACGAAGACGGTGCAGGTTTGAAATCATCAGGTGTCTGTCCATAGCGGGCACCAATATGAACAGGCAAGTGGAAGCGGACGGAGTCGTTCTCTTCATCCTCCGCGAGTTCAGTGGAGTATATTAATTCAATCTGCACTTGCTCATGGGGAGGAATGTTTCCAAGCGCAACCCGAAATACTGCGACCTAGTTAGAGCCAACGAAGACCCAAACCAGGAGACGTACCATCCGGAGTTTGCTGCTCCATCAAAGAGGCTTGCTGTCCCTGAGACACCGCGACATCGTAGGTTTTTCTGGCCTCGAATTTTTCCACAACCGAGCCGACGACACGAGTACCATCCTGCTTGATCATCGCGAAGCTCGAGACGGCTGCCCGGGCGGGTATTGGAAAGGAATACTTCGCTTCGATGGGGAAGGCCGCGTCATTGCGATAGGTTTGTGTGAGGTTCACCTGAGCCGCAAGTTCCTGGATAGTCGCCGCCGCATGAACTGACAGCAAAGGCAGAGACAGGAGCGCCTTTTCGTAGGCGTAGTAAAGACCATACATCGTGGTGGTCTTGCCTATAGCTGTGTGGCGCAGATATTTATTGTCGTCACATAGCCTCGCTTCTGTGTCATTGGAACACGTTCACCGTACGTGGTCAATATTCTGTCCGCAGCGACTAATCAACCAACAATCTGAATTGAATGGATATCACCTACATACAATTGCCACGGCTTGACGAAATGTTGCGGGTAAAATAACGACTGCATCGCCAAGCATTGCTCTCGAGGGATCATTGGAACACGTTCTCCGTACGTGGACAAGCTTCCTGCTCCACCCTTCAACAAGACAATCCGACTCGCAACAATGGTGCCCCTTACAATTGCCGTGTTCCCAGAGGCTTTGTCTTGACAAAAAAACAATGGAAGCCATCTTGAGGTAGATTTCAATCCGGGCGAATCAAATGACGGAAGTGGAATCCTGCAAGCCGATGCATTTCCCCACTCGCAGTTGTCGTTTGAGACGGAGGAAGCAGCAAGAAGGCGGGAGAGCAAAGAAATTCCTGGTTCGGTGGCTGTGTTGATCAAACGTCTCATTCTTATTTGATGCCTATCCTTTGGCATCAACCACGATTCGACGAACGGAATCTACTCTTCCTGGCCTTCTCTGCCCTTCCACCGCTTCTTATTTCAGGCTTCCAATGTTCCATGTGCTACCTGGCAGCTGCTTATTCGCCCACAAAAACTAGCCGAACATCCTATTTTGGCCTGGAGTTCAATGGACTTGCTGCTAGCGCTTCGGTAACTGGAGTCGGTGTTCTCTCAAAGTCTTTCTCGTGTTCTGCTAGCTCATTCTTCAATTCTCTCGCTCGAACTAGAAGCTTTCAGGATGAACATGTGCATCGCTCTGAACTTCTGATTACCGGACGTCAAGACAATTGGGATGTCGCGGCGGGAGACTATGTACACACAAAACCCCTCGGCTCACGCTCCGTATGCGCGCCCCGCGGGGGATCGCATTCATTATCATCCTGCCGCGGATCTCTGGCCGACATCTACGGCGGTACAGTCCGTACGGAACGTCTGGCCGACCTGGATCATTGAAGCTCCTTGGCCTTCGTGTGCTTTTCCTTTCCAGGCTTTTGGTTCATGAGGCTTGCGCACACGTCGACTCTGAATCGTACCATTGTATTCACCGGGATATGGACTTGCTGGGCCATAACTGAAGACTTTCTACTGAAACGCTAAAAGTGTATCATTTTCTGCTCTCCATCTCATTTCTTCGCGTTCGAATGGAAATCTGTTGGAATGACTTGGGACACCGGGAATAACGCCCAGTGGTTCGTCTGCTCAGAGTACGTCACGACAATGATTGGGACCAAATTTCAATGGTACTGAAAGTATGTACACAGGGTTCCGGCTTGTATTCGAGCACGCACGGCACGGCGAATCCTATCCATTTACAGTATGATCACATCGCGGAATTGCTCCCGAGAGCCACAGCACTGTGCTGGTATACAATCCATTTTTATTCCTATCTTGCAATTCCTCGCCAGGGACGCCGAGAGCGAGATAGACCGTTGATTTCTTCGAGCATATCTCAGTCCTCTATTTATAGGTTTGATTCGCGCGTCGGCGACTGAGCCCCAAATCCTGCTTGTACACACACTGCATTGGACATTTGATGGAAATGAATTGAATCGGCGTCTGTCAAGAGTTTCGGCCTACAATCTTTGTTTGCCCCGGCCAACAGATAATTCAACCCAGGTTCTAAATAATAAAGTATGTGTGGTGTACGCAGCTACTTTTAGTAAATTCAGGATAGCTGACTCCATATGCGTTGTGCAGTTGTTTCAGGTCGTTATCTGGTTCCGTTTGTGGTCCGTTACGAGGTGGGGAGGCTCGTGAAGACGGGTTCAGGCTCATCAGCCGCTGTGGCACGCTATGCCCATCCGTCAAGAACAAAAGCGTCCGCATTGGACGACCGACGCAAACATCTTGGCTTCGGAGCTCATTCATTCCTCCGGCAGTCAAAGGAGTCACCGAACGCCCACTCTATTATCTCCACGGAAGCACTGGCGTAGGTGAATCCGACGAGCGTTACCTGGTCCTCGGACGAAGAGTCTTGCACCTTTATTTTCATGCAGAGCAGTTCACCCTCTTTAGGTTTAATGTCTGTCGGCACACTGCCATATGGTTGCCGACCTCAATCCACCTTGTTGATGAGCGCTCCTGCAGCCTTGGACAGCCCAGCTCGTCGCGCACGCCTTCGTTACGCGGCTACGTCCCCCACTTTCCTCTCGGCAAACATACCATTGCGAGGTCCATCCTCGACGTTGTACCCCGCGCCCTGCGTCCCATGTGCGCCCACCGACGACAAATTGATTCCTCCGCTTAAAATCAGTTTCATTGACCATCAATCTCTGCCTTTCTTCGGTGGGGACCTACTGGCACAAACAAACATACAACACCGTCAGTTTCATTCGGATCCGAACTATTGGATACAGGGAAACCGCATCCAATTCATCTCGGACTTAGCGCGTCCGCCGGTGTTGGGGTCGGTATAAAGGACGCGTAGAAGGCAGCTTCGGGAACATTAACCACAGATCGCTATAGCATGATGTCCAACCCCACTCCCTATGGTTCCGCCGGTCGCGCGACCACACCTACCCCCCGGCGCCGCGCCGCGCCACCCATATCCGACTCGTACGAGGAAATCCTCGAGCTGGGATTCGTGTGCCGGCGCAAGTCGCGCAGTATCCTGAACTCGACGGTCGTCGGCCGCGACGGCTACACGCCGTACTTCCACATCATGACCGGGCCGGAAAGCACCCTATTCCGAACAAACGACGGACGCACCGTCGCCACAATCGAGTGGCGCGGCAAAGAAGGCGAGGCGTTCGTTGAGGTGCGAGGCGCGGTTAGCAAGCAGCGCGTGTCGCAGTGGCTCGGAGTGGCCGAGGACGCGAGGTAAGTCGATCCTTGTGTTCGTTCACCCGTGGTCGAAATTTAAAAGGTTGTTGCTCAGCTACCGCATGATGATAGCACATCGAGAACGCTATGTCTGGGTGCCGCAGAACCATTCCATATGCGTAAGCTTCGAAGTCTATCCCATGTTTCTGAAGCTGATTGACTTCCATCTCGGCAGATGTATCATTGGAACGCAGCGGCAGCCGGAAATGTTCCCCAGCTCCTCGCTCGAATTGAGAAGGAGGGCCGAACGGTCACGTTAGAGATAACGGTTGAGGCGATAAACCGGGGGCTGTTGGAGATGGCCGTCGTTGCAGCGACAGTGTTCCAGTCTGGGTGTAGTATTGATTAGTGCCAACTGGAGTGGCCATTTAATTTTTGTACTGTTTATCTTGCTGTAATTTTGTAACCCTCAACCACAATTATAATACTAGTACTGTCGAACGGCCAACGAATGCACTCTAAGCGTCGACGAGTCTGCGGACCAGTCTATGTTTTGTTTTCGCAGATTTTTTCTTAGTGTCAAGAACACTTTTCACGGTCAGCGGACCATTCAAGCTACAAAACCAAGTCCGACACCGAAAAGAGAATGGACCAGCTGGGTGCACGGACCAAGCGTCGGTATCTTCCGCGATCGGCGCTGATCAAATTTTCTTTGTCGCGCGCACTCATGTCGGCGACGTCGCACATCCAGTTCTTCAGGCTCACACCCGTGATCACCGAGAAGGACAAGAACAAAGGACCTTCTCCAGAAGAAATTCGAGCCAATATTCCTCCCGAAATCTGCTCGGGATGTGGTGAATCATATTCAGGCGCAGAGAAACTCAAGAATTGCGCTGGAGTAGGTCCAAATACTTGTATGAACTCAAGCCCCCCACTCACATTGATTTTCTTTCTTTCCAGTGCCGTGCTGCGCGATATTGCTCCAGACATGTGTGTCTTGAAACTCTGATAAAAAGCTGTTCGCTGATCTTCGTTTATTTCGTAGTGTCAAGTTTCTGACTGGTAGGTCGCCATCTGAATAACGTTTCTTTCGACCTTGGAGCTCTTCGTCCAGGCCCACGCACAAACCCCTCTGTGGCGGAAGCGTATCTTCAACCGATATTCGCCTGAAACTCGCCAAAAAGCTCATGGCAAACGTTGACCTGATGTTCTACCTCAAAGTCTACACTGTGTTGGCCCTCGACCTACTCACCACGCCGGAGAACGCGCTGAACACCTGCCTTATCGTCAAACTCACCACCAGGGACGCCGACCATATGGCGGCGCTGCGTGCAATGATGAACGGAGAGGAGCGCGGACCAGGTACCCCCATCATGCTCCAGATCGCAGGCATCGAAAAGAAACCTCTCTTGTCGCACACGACGGCAGCAATGCGCACCTCAATCGATAAAACGAGGGCAGGCATCCCCAGTCCTGATTGGCCCATTGTGATGATTCTGTTCACCGGCGACGACGTGAACTGTCTCGCGACGCCATGTGTGATTGACCCTCAGGCGCTGCAGCAAGGGCGCGAGCGGAATCCCTTCGTGATCCAGTCGGCAATGATGGGTAGGCAGGAAATTCCGGTGGAGGAAAAGACCATCATCGAGTAAGTACTTGTTGGTCATCTCATTTGCAACTGACGTGCGTTGCAGGCAGTTTAATAACAAGATTTATATGGACAAGCAGAATCGCTACCTGCTCCATACGGTGAGCGTTGTTCGATGCGATGGCTTTGATTTCTCATGGTGTCATAGAAATCGAAGTAGTAACGAGTCGACGGTGGTTCCTCATGTGGGAGAGGCTGAGATTGTCCTGAAACTGGCGTCGACTCCCATTTTTCCTCCAGGTATTCGGTCACCGACTTTGCTGGGTAGATACTCCTTGTCTAGAACTGTGCTGCGTTGAATTGGCGCGCATCTATTGCCATCCGACCCCTTGTGGAAACGGCCGGGAATATTCGGCGTTGATGTGGTTGAATTTTCCTTTCTATTTTCTGCTCTTCGTACCTGCATTGCTCGGCGCTAGGTCACCGACTCAGCTATGCTTGACTTGATTAGCGACACAGACCACAAGTCGATTGCGTAGGCTCCACCGCCCACTGTCCTTTCTTGTATCGGACCGTTCCACCTTAGGATCGATGTTGCAAGTATCGAAATTCTCCGTTGAAGCTTTTCCGAGCCTCAAAGAAACCAGTGGATATCGGCCAGTGGCCACCAGAGCCCTCGGACCAAAAAATACTTTGCGTGTTTCTCTCTTCCTGCCAGCGTTTCCGAGCGATTAACTTTAGACCCCGGTCCCTTGGGGTATGCTGCGTATCAGCGTCTGCGGAGAACAACACGTCATCGACAGGCATTCACCGCGGGTAGATCTTGATGTGGCGGGGATTCCGATACTATTTCCTCGATAACCACTGGAAGAAAATATCGCTGATCAGTGTCTCTTGCATTTTTTTTTTTTGCAACTCGAAAATAAGTTGATTATATTCATGGCATGTGAACGCCGGCGCCGGTGTGGCCACAATCCCCGCGAGACTTCTTCTCACTCCAGCCTAGTCTAGTCCAGCCTGGGTTAGGAGGAAATCGTGACCTGAAGGAGAGTCAAAACGCTAGGTTGAAATAGACTAGGCGTTGTTTGAATTGCCACTGTGATGTTGAGCTCAATGATCAATGGTTCAGTAACTCCAGTTCAACAAAGGGGAAAGCCCAGTCGGTGTAGTTTGAAATCCGTCCGTGTTCATCCCATTGAGCGGATTGGGTATGGAAGACGAGCTTGATGAGACCGGATAATGCGGGGCAGGGAGTTCAAGACCAGTCGTGAGAATAACCGTTCTGGAACTTGAATCCATCGCGCCGCTGATCAACGCCCGGTAATGGTATCGAAACTCCCGGCACCGACGAGATGGCGGGAAGCCCGCTCGGAGGTGTTTCGATGAGAAATATATCCTGGAACATATCTGCCGACAAACAAGAGCAAGAAGCGCCGATGGCGATGCGTGGCATCGGTCGTCCAGATTTGCTGTATGCCGTAGCAAAACGCCGCATGCCACTCACTGACACTGACCAGGCACAAGGGAGGGTTTCTCAGGAACGCTACGACACTCGAGGACTTGATACCAATCAGGCTTCGCGCCTAATATAAAATAATTCTGATCCCCGCCCGCTGGCAGACAAATCCCGGGTTCCGCGTTCGCAAGTGTTATACGACGACAGATATTGCGTCCGAGTAGACTTTTGCGAATCCGCAAACAGCAACCGGGCGAACTTAGGAGAAGAGACAACGAGAAGTCGGACTGCTATTAGCAAATAGGCAAAATAATTTTAGATGCGGCTCCCGCAGCACTCCGGGCTGGCTTCTGTTCATGCGTTTCAATCACCAGGGGCGAAGGCGCTGGCATTTTTCACATCATACGTCCAGAAATGCACAGGATCCATCAGGATCCATCCAGGTCGGCCCGCCAAGCAGCAAGAATTCTTCTGCAAGACAGCGGTTGAAGGTTGACAAGCGACTCGGCATCTCGGCCGATAAGATCGAATGCGAGCTGGAAGATCTTCCAGGCTGTCAGATACGATTCCTTTTTTGAGGTTGTCGTGGAAAAAAACGTTGGCCGGCTTCTGGAAGTTCAACTTCCCGTTCCGATCCGATCCTTCAAGCAACTTCCTTGCGGTTTTCCTCCTTGTTGTCCTGTTCGTTTTGAACGCAGAAAAAAGGCTTCAACGTCCCAATTAAGCATCAGCTGCTGTTTCCGATTTATAAGTTCCGATTGTCATCAAAAGTGGCGGCGTGTCAATTCAATTGTTCTGGCTTGTTTGTCGGTCGCGGTTGAAAACATCCACGTGATGGGAGACACATGATCTCCAGGTCTGCCGCGGCCATCTTCCGCATCCCAATCGTCCAAGCTGCCTGTCCTAGCGCGGCCATCGGTTCCTTCAACGAGAAGTCTTGCCAAAAGCTAAGGGCCCGAGAAACCCGCAGCCCGCCGAAGTGGATCTGGCCTGAACTCTGCCAGCGGTGGCTGGCGCTTGGCTTGTACGGTACCCTCGAATGATACTTCTCGAAGCATCTTTTACGATAGATGGTCATCTTCGCGCCAGTCAGAATTCCGTTTCAATCCCGCTCCGAAACAAAAACTGGGGAGATTGTTCGGCCTGCAATCTTCCTGTCACAATTCGACGTTCGATGACGATGAGCTGAAGTTCTGCCCATGCAATATGATACATCGCTCCGCAAGATCCTTTCTTCCGCTTACTCGAGAGGCCAGCGTTAATTCATCCAGAAGGCGAAATCAACGGGCACGGGCGTTACTCGGAGCCAAATCTGCCAAAGAAGCTCGCAGCCCCCCACTGACACAACGGACAATCTCGGGGAGCGAACTCTGAGCCCCAACGGTACACGTGTCTCGCTAGCATACGCCCTCTAGTGCTTAATATCGGTCTGGCTCGGCGTCGCTACCACTGTGAGTTCAGATTAACAAGGCGTCCGATGAAGTAAAGGCGCAACTGCTCCGTTCACAGACCACGTGTGCAGAAAGGTAATTCTATCCCGCACCGTGGGTGAGTCTGGGTCTTTTCTGGAACAAGACGCGATTTTGCGGTGCGTTCTGGATGTGTGTCAATAGCCAAGGCATCGACCCCGTCATTGAGATGCTGCGCCCCAGACCTTCCTTTCGCTCATTTGCGGCCCCATGCTGTGTCCACAATCACCGACTGCCCGGGTAGGGACAATTCTCATGCGGAGCCTTTTAATTACCGAGTCCGAAAAGGGGCAAGGGCAATTACCAACTGTTGGAGATGCTGGGCAAACCGTTAATTATAGGTATCCGACCGTGATCGAAGGTTTTCATCTTTTGCGAATCCGGGCATGGGCGCGTATAAGCTGCTATGGCATGGGAATCCTTATAAGACCTGTGACAACTCCCGCGCCCACTTACGCTCTCTCCCCCTTCAGCGGTGTCCAAGCTGCCCTCTCCCTGGCCCTCGCCATGGCGCTTGCCAATCTAATCAACAATGGTCTGCGCGCTATTGAGGCGACGCGTTATTCACAACGTGCGTGTCCAATGTTCTTCTCAGAGGATCAGTTTTTTGCTGACCAAAAAAACGAATCATCCAGTGGCTTCCAGTGCGATAATCATCTTCGACCACAGTCCGTCTTGGTCTCTGCTTCAAATGAATCTGTGACACTCATCTATCTACTAGTCATCACGCTCGATGAAGAGGTCCGTGATAGGCTTTCCCCTCACTGGTTTTTGTTGACTTGTCGCTACAGGTGGAATTAATATGGGTTAGTCCCCCCAACTCGGTTCTACCGCGCAGGCGCTGAATTCGTGCAGAAAAGCCACTGGTCGATGGGGAAAGCTTTATTCGTAATTGTGCGTAAATCTTCTGCGGCCCGCAGAATACACCCAACTCACCTGCCCATAGAATCGTTACTACATCTTGACTTCGGTCATGTACGTTCCTATTGTGTCTATCTTGCATTCTGTTCAGCTGACACTCGAGCTCAGTATCAACAACTACGGTTCGCCTGTCAGTCTTATCCGGCCATGCAGCTACTCACTCGCCATATTACGTAGCTCTTTTCAGTCCCTCCCTCACAGATTCGGTGCGTCCTCTTGTGCTATCATCCTTGGTGCTATGCTAATACAAACCCCGATAGTTGTACGTTCATCGATCTTTCCCCACCATAATGCGTCTATTCACAGCCGTGCTCCTCTCCTGTACAGCTGTATGTTTTGCACTTTACTTGATTCACTCTTCCCTCGCTTATCAGGTCTCGCGCTAGGTCTCCATTTCTTTCACTGGCAAGGTTGGACGGGCCTAATTGCTTGTATGATAGCAGAAGGTGAGCTTGGGTCGCCCACCGTACCTATCTATCCTCACATGAGCACACAGTAATATTGCAAATGCGTCTCTACGCACTGTATTTTTTAAACAAGAAGGTCCTTGTCCTCATGGTGGCCACTTTCGTCGTGTCGTCGGCATCCTCGGCGGTCATAATGGGAACTGTTCTTCAGGGGATCCAAGGTTCGCACCCCCTGGCCTGAGCTTGAGAAACATAAAAGTTAACTCCATGCACACACAGCTCATTCTCATCCGATTCTAGGCACGACGTTCTGTGTGCCTGATGGCGTGCCCGACTATTTCTTTGCGTTTTGGCTGCCAATAATTCTGTTTGAGAGCCTCCTGTGTGGGCTGGCGCTGTACCGAGGGTTCCAGACGTTCCGCGCCGCAGGCACACTGTTCCAATCTGGCAGGCATCTTGTTGCCATTCTCATCCGCGACTCGGTCCTCTACTTCCTCGTGTGAGTAGCCTTACACGTCCGTGTAATCACCCTCTAAAATCTACGTAGCATGTTCGCGACATACCTCACAAACATGCTCGTCTGGGCTAGCGCTTCGGTACGTGGCCTATTCATACACTTTTATGATTTGTATTAAATCCTTAGTAGACCAACTTCCTCGAAATCCCGATCGCATTTTCCGTAGCCCTGTCATGCTGTCTCGGCAACCGCATAATCCTCAACGTACGCGAGGTGAACCGGGAAATTGTGGAGACTAAAGAGCCGAGCGGCGAATCAATCAAACACCAGGCGCGGGAGACACGGTCAAGTTTCTTCGGGCCCGCGGAGCAGCTCACGGATATCGAGATGGCGCAGTTGAGGTCAATGAGGGCCGACCAGAGCTATGGGCAGTTCATTGTCCTGTAGCGATATACAGAGGGAACGAGCGGACCCAGTAAAATGAGGACTTTGCTTTGTCGGTCGGTTCCTGGATTCTGCTTCAGGATGACGGGATATCTCGCGTCTGTTCGGACTTTGGAGCTCACAGGGGGTGACGTAGGCACGATGCTGTCAACGAGACAGCCCCAATATTGTACAGGGCTGATTGTCACCTTTTTAAGCGAAAGATTGTACACCAGAAGACCGTCCCGTTTTACCCGATCGTGGTTGCAAAAAACGAGTATGAAAGAGTTCGAGCATGGTGAAGTTTGAAGGTAACAAGATCTCTGGTCCGTCCCAGGTTGAAGTTCTGTCGGCTCATTTCTCACTGCCACACACCAAAGAGAGAACAATGAACACGGCGCGATTATTCAACTTCGGTTGTTGACATTATACAGTTTTTTGTGCTCTACTTCGCCAGAGGCATAGACGATCCCGCGTTTTGTGTGTAGCCGGACAAAGTAAGTTTCCTCCGTTATAAATTTATGTATTTCCTTTTCTTTCTTTCCCACCGCATACGGTTCTTCCCTCCTGGCACTTCTTGCTTCCAAACATTGTCTTACATACGGCAGATAGTGCTCATGAAGCGCGCCCGAGCCGTAGCACTACGCCTCTCGCGATCAAGGAACGGACGTCTCCGATAACCTCTCCGGGTACTGGGCGAAGGAACAGCTTGCTGTGCGAGTGGGCCACCAGCCTCCGACTGAGCGAGAACCGGTCGTCGATCTCCAGGACGGCGACGGTCATATCATCCAAAGTCGGTCGGTCCGCGGCCTGTGCTGCGAGACACCGACGGAAGAAAGCAGGGGCGGCGGAAGTGATTTGGAAGGTCTCGATGAAGTGGTTCTCCTCGTCGGCACGGCAGGCGGCGTAGCTTTCGTCAGAGGGCTAGGGGACCAACCTGGGCCGGCTGCCGGTGACGATATTGAAGAGGATGACGGCCAGCACCGAGAGGTCGGATTGGCGGGGGGAGTACGAGGCGCCTGCACCTGTCGAGTTCGCACACTCTGCGGAAGGTGGTCAGTGTCGATAAACTGGGAAACGACATACCAGGGCTGATATATGCGAGATCCCCCCACTGGAAATCACCAGACTGCTCCTCCCTCCGAGTCCCTCGTCGCCTTCTCAAAATTCGTAATCCACAAACTCCCCCTTCTGAATCACACCAAATATTTCGAGGGCGGAGGTCGCGGTGGTGCCCGCGTTGTGGCACTCAGTGACTCCGCCACCGCATCTGCCAGCATCAAGAACAACTCCTTCACGAGCCTCGGCCGGTCGAAGTACCTCTGACGCTGCAAAATCGAGTTGCTGGGGTCGCCCGTTGCCGGGTTCAGAACTAAACACAGGTATTCGTTGTCGCCGCCCGCCCGCGGGTCGTCGGCGAAGCTAAAATTCAGGGTGGCGACCCCGCGCTGGGCGGCAACGGATTGGTGTAGGTCGAGCTCGCGCTAGAGGTCCTCAGCCTGCAGGGACCCAGGCGCGGGGTTGCGCATGCGCTTGTAGGCGTAGGGCATGTGGGTTGTGGTATCGAAGGCGTAATAGACCTGAGATGAGTTGTCCGCCTCGGTGGTGAGGAGTTCGACCTGGGATGGCGAGTTAGAATACATACAATTTTTGAGAGCGAGAAATGAGACATACGATTTCGAGGTATCCTTCGTCGACGATGGAACCGGTGAGGTTGAGGAGAGGAGAAGCAGCGCTGGCGCCGCGAGTGGAAGTGTAAAAACGAGACATGCCGTCACTGGGCGTTAGCGTTACTAACACTAGAAACACAGAGCTCACAAGTGAGATGAGGCGGGGTGAAAAGATGAAAATGGGGTGGCGGGTGGCTAGAAGCAGGGGATACGAGGGTTATGAGTGGGGGTAGAGAAGTCTCCAGCGAGTAGTAGATGATGCAGCAGAATGAAAGGGAAAAGTAATCGAGCGCGGCTCGAGATGGTGGTGGTAAGAATGAAAGAAAGGTGAGGACTAGTCTCTTGTAGACAGACGCTATAACAATATTTGTGCTCGTAAACTCGCATGTTATAGGTGACTACAGGGGAAGTGAGAAATAGCGAACCAAATATGTACCCCCTAAGTCTCGGAGGAAACATGTATGATGTCTTCGACTCGGAGCGGAAGTAAATTAATTATAACTATCATCATACGGAGAGAGACTTGAGGTTACGTCGTCCAAGAATTGGAGCAGAGATATAGTCCGTCGCGGAGAGATTCAGGTTCGAGCTGAACCAGCAAGGCGGGCGACTCGGAAGTGAGGTGGCACTGTTCGGTATCGTTTCCGTTAGACATAATTTGTTTGAAAATATGTGTCAATTTATCCTGCTCGAGTGGCTCCAGCAAAGCTAAAGCAACACACCCGGGGAGTCCTGAGAATATTCATTTGCGTATTCGCTTGTCAACAACTCTCCGATTCTCGCAGCTTCCTGGATATCTGCCAAAGAGAGTTTTCTGTGACTAGGTGGTGCCGGTGGGCACAGATTTTGGCCAAAGGACACGGTCGAAATACCGCCGACGTCGGACGGGAACAGCCAATGATGACAAGGTTGAGTCTGTGCATGCCTGCCACACGTCACGCAGTGGTAGAGGGGAGAATAGGTGTGATACGAAAGGGTCGATCCGAGAATTGAAAAGGAGATATAGCTTGTCGCAGAGGGATGGCGCCAGCGGTGTCAACTGTCGAGGACAAGCAGGGCGAAGTGAATGGCGGATATCGGCGATTCCCGTGATTGCCGCGCATTGCCAAGTTCAACGTTCAACCCAAGCTCAACTACATCTGTGAATTCGGCTTTCCACTTTGCTCGACTCCAGTCCTTCGAAAAACTGGGATTTCATCGAATCAATGTAAAAGTAATACAATAAGGGTCGACATGTTGAACACATGTACAATGTTCAACTGTCCAAGAAGCCTCTGTCCTCGAAAATCAATGAGTTTCACTTTCCATAGCCAAATTTCCCCCGCATTGCAAGGACAGAGAAGGTGCTTCTGCGAATGCCAGGGCTATGTACGTCTTCTATGCGACACGTTCAATAGCACCTCGCGATTCAGGCCTGAATCGTGAAAGCTGGTGAACAATTGGATGCAACATGCGGTGATTGATGGCGGACTCACTTCCGAATTGATGAATCATTTTCGCTCCGCTTTTGGAAGACCATTCCGGACACAGCGACTATGACAAAACTACACCGGGACGAGCGGAAAACCACTGGTTCCTGCATATTCGGAACCCTTTCCGGGTCGTACGCAGAGACTTTATCCAATATGCCGATGATGACGCAACTCAACTTGATGGCGGCGCCTTGCCACGAGCCCTATAAAGTCGGCGGCCTTAAGTGCGCCTCTCTCACAAATCTCCAACAATGTCGACTCAGCAAGCCCTCATCATTCCGTCCGCTAAAGCGCTCTTCATCCTGGGTCCGCTTCCCATCCCCGTCCCCAACAAGGGCGAAGTCCGCCTCAAGATCGTGTCTGTCGCGCTAAATCCCATGTCCTACGCTCAACACGATTACGACTTTTTCATCCCCGAATATCCGGCAGTAGTTGGTTCTGACATCGCCGGGGTGGTCGACGAGGTCGGAGAAGGCGTCGAGGGGTTCGCGAAGGGCGACGAAGTGTGAGTGCTTGTCTCCATGAGAGGGTTTGAATGATACTGAAACTTCAACAAGATTCGCCGGGGTCTTGATCGGCGGTTTCCAGCAATACACCACACTTCCAGCGGGATTACTCATTCGCGTACGCGTTCAAACGTAGTTTTCGCTGGATCTATGACTGATTTATAATATGCAGAAACCTAAAAACGCGAGCTTTGACGAGGTGGCCACTTTCCCCATCACATTTACAACGGCGTTGGTCGGTCTGTTTGCACCGGCGCCAATCGGCCTCGCCCTCAATCCCTCATACTCTTGGAACAAACCTCAGCAGGGTGAATCTGGGCTCGTTATCGGAGGAGGGACTTCCGTCGGCCAATTTGGTGCGTGGTTCACGCAACTAATTATTTAAATGCGCAGCTTAAATGTGTGCCAGCCGTCCAACTGTTGAAATTCCTCGGATTTACGCGGATCGTCGTGTATGCGTCGAAAGTGCACTTCGACTATCTTAAAACACTTGGCGCGACGGAGTGCATCGATCGCGGGGAGGTCCCTCTCGAGAAGCTTGTTGTCACGCCGCCAGTTAAAGTCGTGTACGACGCCACGCCCACTGGCGCCCTGGACGCCGCGTACGATTCGGTCGTCGATGGCGGGAAGGTGACCACCGCGTGCCCGCAAGCGCAGACCGACAGGGAATCCCGCGGCATCACAGTCGTGCGCTGCTTTGGGTTCTACGCCGGTCCCGACGTCCTTCCCCCGATCGGCGATCCCGCGCACTATCCTGGGGTTCCGGAGCACACGTCTTTCGGGAAGCTCATGATCGAAGAGCTGCCCAAGATGATAGAGCAGGGTGCCGTTGTGGTATGTGTTTCTTTTGTATATCCTTGCCTGCGGCTCACACGCGCCAGCCAAACCGGGTCGAAGTCCTGCCCAACGGGCTTGCAAGCGTCCCTGATGCCTTGGAGCGGATGAAGGCGGGAGGTGTGAGCGGGGTCAAACTCGTGGCGCACCCGCAAGAATCGAGTGCTTAGGATCGGATATTCGGTCAAGATCGTCTGGATACCGTGCTGTACATTCATCCTTTATAAACTTGGACACTTGTTTCTTTGAACTTGACGTCACGAACTACACCAGACTGTAGTCAGATGACCGCGTTGACGTTCACATCATTTCCGTTCCCTCTGGGCTAAGGAATGTTGCTTGCATCGGAGACGGTATCAATATTCACAAGTGAAGTGTGCGTGAATGATACACATGTGAAAACGTTGCTCCCCCGAGCAATTTTGCGAATTTTACAAATATATGTTATTGGGGCGGAATATATGGTAACGGGAGGAACACCGTAACTGGGAGATACAAGCCCAAGGATAACATTTGGAAACGTACCTGTGCTATGGTATCCTGCCGGACAGCCCTGCATAGCCCTCAAAGGAACGATGAGGATGGATGGAACGGACAATGGGAACAATGGTGAATTGAACGGTCACGTGACCGCTCGATCGCGTCAATTGTCAAGCTCAAACTATCAAGCGACGCGTCGTAGGGGTCTCGGGGACGCGTTTGAAGGCGACCGTAACGAAGGGGATGGGATGGCAGTGCTCAAGGAAAGGATACTGGCCAAAAGAAACTCCAGAACAATGGGATTCATTGTTTCAAAAGCAATTACCTGAAGTTTCATCAACACATTACCAATAAATCCTCACCAGATATAGGAGGTTCACGGTTAAAGGGAGTAAACTCCCGTAGCAACGAGCAGTTGGGACTTGAAGATTGCGAAGGTGTACCGGTATTTGTAGAAGACAAATAGTAAGGGTATAAAAGGCTTGTAAATTTGTAGTAGGGACAGAATACACCTCGCCCAGGTACCCACCTGTGATTTGTTTGGCTCTAAACGGGACTCTACGGTTTAACGGAACGATAACGGAACACTACGGAATTTAACGGAACGGATTTTACGGGAACGCTTAACGGAACGGGACTTTGTTGAACAAATACGCTACGGACACTTTGATTTAAAACTTCGCTTCACTTCGCTCACACTCGACCCACTTCGATTATTTGAATTCGCATTCGTGGTTTCTTCCACGCGAACCCCCGAACACATACACACAAGATACGGAGTTTTGTTTGGTTGTTGTTGTTAAAGTTCTCTGGTAGAACTTTTCACGCCACCACCGACTTCGAACCTTTCACAAGGATTCGAAGTTCGAGGCAAAGTTCAAACCAAAGATCGAGTTTTAATCAACTCAAGTTCTACCGTCTAATTCAAAACAATCACTAGTAATGGTTTATGACAGCACAAGTAGCGGCACAAGTACATACTGAAGCGCAAAATCAGTACCTGCTATTACTGAATTTTAGTATTACAAGGGTATACAATCCTCGAGTTCATCCAAAAGAGAGAAAAAAGAACGATCAGAAGAACAACCCCAGAACATCACAGAGCCACGACAGGCTGCCCTCCAAGTATGGCACGCAGATCGTCTATGAGACCGGGCGTTGAGAAAGTCGAGGTCCAGCCTGAAAGATGAGGGTATCATACATCAGTGGAAAGAGGGGACGCCTTAAGCAAGGCTGCGGCCTTCTCGCCGATCCCGTAGATGATGGACGAGGGATGCGAGCCGGGCTGGTGGGGTATAATCGACCCGTCCGCGACGAACACGTTGGTCGTTCCTGCACAGAGTGGGGGTGGGGTTCAACCAAATTTAAATCAGTACTCGTCCTCATCGCCGCACGACGCAAGGAAAAAGACGCACCCTTCACCCGCAACTTCGCATCCACCACACTCCCAATGGCCGCCGTCCCAAGCGGGTGGTATGCCACCCCCATATTGTCCTTCACGAACTGCGCGAATTGCGCGTCGGTGGTAACGGCCACGCCGGGCGAGAGTTCGCCGGCGACGTAGGGTGTCAAAGACGACTGGGTGCCGAAGCGGCGCGCACGCTGGGCAGCCTTGGTGAGGATGTAGAGGTCGAAGGGTGATTGGACGCTGAGGAAGGTAAGTTATACAATACGTGTACAGACTGCGAAGGAAAGGCGTACAGCGCAAGGTCGAATGATGGGGCCGTCGTCGCAGTCGCAGAGACAATGTGCTGTAAATCGAGTATCAAACAATGGGACCTAAAGCATAAAAACCAACACGTACCGAGGACCCACGAGACAAAGGGTGCAGCAGGATCGGGAGGAAGATGAGGTTCGCGGGGTTGGGGAAGCCCATGAACTCGACGATCACGGTGTCAGCTACGAACATTGCGATGAGCGCCTTGTGTGCCGCGGCGCTCAGGCCCGGCGGTGCGGTCTGCAGGAGCTTGTACGCGGTGTTCCACTCCGTAGTGTTCAGGAGGGTGCGGGGGGTTTCGACTATGGAGGCGTTAGATTAGAACAGAGTGTTAGATAGGGGGGGAAGTTACTGACAGTTCAGAGTAAGCTGGAGGCCGGAGTTGGTGATACCTGGAACGATGGGTTGAATTACGAGAACCCTTGATATTGGTTGGAAACGTACCGGAGGCAAGAGCGGCGAGATATTTAGTCGTAGGCTCTGCGAAACGATGTTGGCTAATGAACCGTTTTGACAATAGGAACCAAGACCCACGTTCGCTCAGATTTTCACCGACGGCAGGGAGGTTCACAACCGTCGAAATGCCCAGGGGGTTAATGATCTTCATTTCATTTCAATTCAACCAAATCAGACACGTCGGGCAAAGCACCATACAATCGACTGACCTTAGGATTGCCGACGCCGCTGAGCTCCAGAACCTGGGGTGTCCCAAAGACACCTGCACTCAGAATAACGCGGTCACCCGACTAATAGATACGCCGTGTTAGCCTGACGATAAACGACGGGAGAGGTACGCACAACAGTGGCTTTAGTCCCAGCAGCGTTGATGTACTCAACCCCCGTGGCAACCGCCTTCCCGTTGATGGACTTCCCCCAGATAATCCGCGAGACCGTCACGTTGAGCTTCACCTGCAGGTTCGCCCGCCCGGCGTTGGGCTCGTCTTCATGTGCAATAACGGCAGTTAGCGAAACATGAACCCAGACGCAAGCTTCAAAAGCAAACACGTACAGTAGGAGTTGGCCGAGTAAGACCGGGTTGAGTTGGGGAACATCGCCTTCGGGGTGTACCATATCCCACTCGGGTCGCCGCCGTTCTGGTCCACGCTCTCCTTTCCACCAGTCGCTAAGACTGCAGGGATGACGCCTTTGGCCCACACACTGAAACGTGAGAAAAAGTTAGGTTAGGTACAAAGTGGAGTGAAGATTATTGCCGTAGTGTACGTACTCGCCGACAGGGGTGCGCTGCGAGTTGCAGATGGGGCCGCTGGTGCCGTGGAAGGACAGAGTACTGGTCAGCCCGGAGGTCGCCGAGAAATGCTCCGCCTAAAATCGAGTGCAGTGTTAACTGACCACACTACCAAGACACGATAGAAAATACGGACCGTCTTGATGGATGCGGAAATGGAGTTCCAGTTCCTATACGTCGCCGTTGAAGTCAATGATCAATCCAACTGAAGATGAAATGATAAGATGAAATGAAATACAACGTACCATCCGGTCGCACCGAACGCAGACTCCCAGAGATCCAGATCCAGCTTATTAGGACGCGTAAACAACGCGCCATTCACTGCAGACGAGCCCCTATCATAGGTCGGAATGCGTCATCAATCCACCGTTTCTCCGAGATCTCCGTGTGATAGACGTACCCCAGAACTTTGCCCCGGGTCATAGCGATGGTCTGGTTCGACGCGAACTTCAGGGGCTGGGACTTGTAATTCCAGTCGACGGAGCTTCCGGGGAGGGCCTGAATCGAAGGGCCGCTAAGGTTGCCGATGTTGGGGCTAATAATTCGCGTCAGACTCAGACAAAAGATGGACGGCAGGTATGGACTTGTTGAATCCACTGGGAAAGGAAAGGTCAGTTAGTGTGTAGCCGTTGTCATGACTCAATGATACGCACTCAGAGCCCGCTTCTAAGACAATTACAGTGTTTGTGGCAATCTCCGAAACTGGGCAGAACAAGTCAGTTGCGCATCGAAAGGTGTAAAAACAAGGGCGTACGCCGCGTTGCAACAGCCAGACCTAGGAAATGAATCAGCCAACTTGTCCGTCCAAGACCCCTGCCGCTTACCAGCGGTCCCGCCACCAACGACCACATAAGTGGTTTTCGCCGCGACAGCTGCTCCAGATGCGAGTGGAGCCAAATAAGATAGTAACAGGAAAGGAACAGAAAAAAGAGTGAGTTGAGGCGTCATTGGGAGCGAGGAGAAGAAAAGGAGGTTTCTTTCGGAGCGGTCGACCGATTGATCCAATATATCTTGTTCGGAGGCGGCCGGTTAGCCGTGAAATTTGCAACCTGCGATTGATACCATCATTTCTGCAATGCCGGATGCTGCCGGATGGCGCAGAAGCGTTTGACTTTGCGTTTGGACAATTTCGCTCAATCACATTAAGCTCGAAAGAGCATAGATGCAGACTGCTTGCGTTTGTGTCTTCTCCTCCCTGCCAAGAACGACGTTCTCTTCTCTAAAAAACCTCGTCGCGCTATAACTATTCCCATCAGAAGATTGCATCCGAAGCGAGGCAATATTCTCGGCAGAAATTTGCTGCATGATGGAGGGAAAGGGGAACGATTTTAGAACGATTTGCCAGGACGTGAAGAGCGAAAAGTTCGCCGAGCACAAGGATACCTCCGAAACATGTTCTCGTTGGCTCTCACTGAAACGGAACACTGAAAAAGAGAGGGGACAGACTCCTAATGCGGATGAGATCACAATCATGGGGATCACGATTCCCGATCGATTGTTTCTTCGCGGCTACACTTTGAGCAACAGCCAACATAGCAGAATCGTCTCATGTAACTCCACCTCCTCAGCGTACTGGCGCCGGACGTTTCATCACATCGCGTTGGTAATTATAGAGGCCCCAAGTGCACGTAAAAAAACGAACACAGACCTGAGCAGGCAGCATAAGTAGAGACCGGAAAGTCAGTATACCGCCGGTGCCTGTACCTCGACGGACTCTGACATGGGGCTTCGGTTAACAGCTATAACTTACGGGTTTGTGGAGCCAATGAGCGTCGAGAGCGACTTAAGACCACCAGAGCAAGCGACGACAAAGAGTTTACCCGCCTGGGCGCAAACAATATATCCTCCTCATCCTCCCCCGCCGGCGGATTTGAAATTTTTTCGGTGGTCGTCACATCAACCAAAGCCCGGGGCTAATTCGGCCCTTCATGTGAGCCAAGCGAGCCAGCTGTCTGCCGCCGCCAGCTGCTGTCTAGACTCTGACGACCCTTCTTGCGCCCCTTCGAGACCAAAAGACGATCCAAGATTCTTTGTCGCCAACGAAGAAGTGGTTTAGACCAGTAAGCGGCTGATGGGAGCGCGTCACGAACCGCGCGCGCGAGCACACGACTCGGGCCCCTATTTGAACTTATTACTTATAATTCGCATGACCGAAGGAGGATCGTCGTCCTTATTTTTCCGGCCCCACCCCAAGAGCATTCATGCCTGCCGTCGAAGTCCTGCCCGCCATCACCCACGCAGACCCGCTGTTCGGGCTGATTTATTATGTGTTGGGCGGCTGGGTACACCCTCTGCTCGGCGTCCTAGCTAAGCTAATTTTTCGCGCAGCTCATTGGCTCGAGTGTGGTCCTCCTGCTCGAAGGGATCTTGATATCCCAGTTTGTTCACTCATTTCATTCCCTGCGCACACGGCCTCACAATCTGACGACTGCTCGATAGGTCAGCAACTATTTTCATGGTACACCGACGACCCGATCCGCCTCAAAATCTCCGTCGGCGTCCTCTTCATCCTCACGATACTAAAATCCATACAATCCTTGTACGCACGCCTCTATTGTTTCTTTATATTCGAACAGTTGAACTGAACCCGTTAAAGTGCAATCACCTGGATCAACAGCATCCTGTTCATGCGGGACCCTGCTGGAACAATCGCCCTCAACCGTGAGTGGTACCAAATCATCAACATTCCCTTGGTGTGTCCTCTCTTGCCTCTCACCTCTGAAATATTCTGACCTGGTTTGCGTCGCCTCGTAGGGCGCTGTGATCGCAGCTTACGTCCAGAGCTACTACTGCTACCGGTTGTATGTCCCCCCAATAAGCCCGCTGGCCTGAACTTGTCCTCACTCCTTGCAGATGGAAACTGAGCGGGAGGTGGTTCTACGTCGCGCCTCTGGTCACGGTTATGCTGCTCGGGCTCATCTCGGCCATCATAACCGGGATCATCATTGCGCGGAGCGGCAAATCCAGCAACTGGTGTGAGTCGCACCCGCCGCAAACTTCTGGCAACCTCGACTGACTTATAATTTCTCCGAATGTCAGTCGCAATCCACGTCTCGTGCACATTCGGTACGTCATGTTTCAGCGACTTCAAACTGAGACTGAATTTAATTATAGCGACGGACATCCTCATCACCGCCTCGTCGACCTTCTTCCTGCTCCGCGCGCGCCAAAAGGCGCTGTCGCACACGCGGAAGCTTATCAGCGGGCTCATTAAAATATGCTGCCAGACTGCGCTGCCGGCTACCACCGCGTGCGTTCGGGTTGTTTTTATTTCAACTCATATTTCGTACTTACTGGATACTGCTTGCGCACTATTCTAGAACCCTAATTGAGCTAATCTGCTCGCGTATCGGCGGGAAGTCGCTCAAGCCGCAAGCGTCCAACTCGATCATTCTAGTGCTGCTGGACGCCGTCCCCATCATCTATGCGCGCGTCTACTTGTTTTATACCTCGCCAAGAAATATATTACATATGCTGACTCGGAGCCGCAGCAACTGCATGCTCTATATCCTTAACACACGCCGCTCCCTGCGCAACGCTGGGTCGTCCGCCGGGCTGGGTAACAGCAATACGAATCAGCCTCCCAGCGGCAGCCGCACGCGGGGCCAGTGGCGCAGCGGCGCGGGGCCCGTGGAGCTGTCGTCGCTGGGTGGCGTGCAGGTGCGCACGCAGATCGAGACGGCGGATACAGATGGGCATTATCCGGTGCGTCTTTTTTTTTGATATGCTTTCTCCCTTCCTTGCTCCTCCAAAACTCCGTCCTTCTACACCCCAAATGCGCGCGCGATCAATCTGACACAACAACAGATCGAATTCGACTCGAAGACAAGCCCGATGTAGGGTGCCCGTGGCCGACTTTGACTTATCGACTATCAAACTTTGGTGTATTCCGCCATGCAGTGTATCATTAGCTTCTTGTCATCGTTCTCGCTTTCGTTTTCGCTTTTGTTCGCGTTCTCGTTCCCGTTGTTGGTGTTGGCACATGCATGGCATTTAGAGCCGATTTGTGTTTGCGGATGAACGCAATAGCAAAAGAATGCTACGTGCTCGAGGTTGCGCATGACGATTGGAATGGGTTGATTGGGCCACTTGAACTGGAACTGAATATAGTACGACTTGTATACGTATATACTCATAGTACTGTAGGCAGCGCGCATGTGCGGAATATTATGTTCGAGGCGCGCAGCATACTTTCGACTGTGCTACATTCGCTTGCCGGACGAGTACTTCGATTGATGCTAATACCCATGCGGATATCGGATATGGTTCGGCAGCCGGCCCCCCTGCGATGTCGCTCGCGCTTAGCAGATCTGAGTCGGCTCGGCCTAGCCACCGCTAAGTTATTAGTCTTTTCTTGTCGCATTCGCACATCAGAGCACCCGATTTTTCTTGAAGTTGAACATTTGACAATCGAGAGTTGGTTGTGACTATGGGCCTCGGGCGGAATCTGATTCCTAGACCGGACGAAACTAGTCCATACAAGGTGAAGTATTGCTTACAGCTGTTTCCGAAAAGCTTGACACTGACGAATTTTTTTTGCTCTCAACCAACTTTTGATGGAGGGCTAAGGGCTAGCCGAGCTGCTGCCGAGCTGCGCCGCAAATGCAAACTTGTAGTCAACTCGACAATCCGAAGGTTTGGTTATTGAACTTAGAGGGGATTTGGGTGCGTAGAAGAACTGACTTGTTCATAGTAAGGCTACGGTTTAAATACAAAAGCTGAGAACCATAATAAAGGAAGAAGACAAGTAAACATGAGACAAGCAAACACGACGAACAGTGCACATAAGGGTTCGGAACAGGTAGCATAGGAGTGAATAAATAGGGGGCAGTCCAATCCATAAGAACTGTCGCGCACCGGCGCGGCAGTTGAGCCCGACTGAGTGCAACTATTGAGTTGGACTGGGACACGTCGGGTTGTACATCCAACATTGGTTACCAGGCTTCACACGGACATCTTTCTAAGTGTTCTGACCACTTCCCAGGCAAGCAGAATATTTTGAGGACAAGTTTTGAGGTAGGCTGCGATCGGCAGCGAGAGCATTGGCGGCGGCAAGCGCACCACATGACTGATCGGAATCCTAAGGTAATCCTCACCATCAAAAGTTGGTTGGCCGGCAAGCGGCGGGGCACAAACAGAATTCAGAACGTTAGATTTGCCTGTACTTGTGGGCCTTTTAATTTCTGGACCACTCCGTAGAACTCGAAAGGTGGAATTGATACAAAATTGATGTAAATACTTGAAAAAGTTTGATGAAAGTGAGTGGCTGGCAAGCGGCAAGGCTGCCCACAAATAAAAGGACAGGGATTTTAGACAGCTTTTCAGACTAGTGTTGCCGATGTCCGGTTCGGTCCGGTTTTTTGTTAAAATTTCCGAACCCCGAACCTGACCTGGGGTCCGGTTCGGGCGAAATGGGCGAACCCCGAACCGAACATCGGTCCGGTCCACCAAGGGTTCGGTTCAGGTTCTGAACAGGTTCGGACCTCAAAGAACCGCAAATTTTTCTCGCTTAATTTGGATGTAAAAACTAGGCCATATACTGTACAATAATTCGGGGACATAATGGAAAAAAAGCACACCTCGAAACGTAAAATTGAGCACGACTTTCAAAAGTGGCTGCTTGAAGGAAAAGTGACACAACTTGGACTTGCGGATGGCTTTGGTTTAAATTCTCGGTCACGGAGTTTGAATACTTCCAGTTTAATTGGTGCCGCATCCTGTCTGCTCCTACATTGCTCCTAGATCTACCTCTTCTTCGGGTATTGAAAACTGAAGCTAGTGGAAATACTGTTTTGTATTTGGATCATATTTGCAGGGAAGCTGGTGGGATACTCAACTAGTGTTGCATTCAAAGGCCGACTCTGCTGAGATTGCAGAATCTGATAGAGCTGTTGTGCATAGAGTACGGCAGCCGCTCCGAAGTGGTTGCAGACCCCTGGATCTCGAGGTAGTCCCGGGCGATGGGCACCAGAGTTGGGTATTGAGAGGAGTGGTACTGAACATGAACCTCGTCAAAGTATGTTAATAATGCGGGTGATGAACTTTACGTGCACCCCACCACGCCACAATGTCATCGACATTTTGCAATTCAGCCTCGAGGTAGGCCTTGAGCTCATCTCGTGGATTTACGGCCGCAAAATCCTTGTTCTTGCGACCTTGGACTTTGGCACGGATCCACAAATGTCTGTATTGAACAGGCACAGTCATCGGCGCTACCGGAAGTCAGAACAGGAGATTATATATTCATGTTACACTCGCTCTCTGCCGCCGTTTCAACCACGACGTCCGGGGTGGGAGCAATGTAATAATCATCGAACTAACAGAATAAATGGTCAGACACCGAGAGGGAAGAAGTTATCTTGAGAACGCACCACGGCCTCGAGTTTTGAGAGTCCTTCATTAAATGCTTCCGAATTCCACGACTCTTCTGCATATGCAGTCTTAATGTTCGACACCTCTGTTGACGCCAAGAAGGTTCGCATACGGGAATTTTTTTTGGCGAATATTGTTATTTGAAGCAAAGAAAATTTGAGGTTCGCACAGGTTCGCACATGTTCGGACAGGTCCGGAAAAATCCAACAATCTTCGAACCCCGAACCGCACCTGGGGTTCGGTCCGGTCCTTTGCCGATGCCTGAACCTGAACTGAGGTTCGGTTCGGGTTCGGTTCAGGTTCGGAATCGGTTCTGAACCGGACAGCGGCAACACTATTTCAGACACCTCAATGTTCGCTCCGTCGACGCTTGCGCGCCGACCAGCTCACATTGACCGTGTGAGTGCCAAACGTTGTGTGCATTTGTTGAATAATCCAATGATGCCCTTTTCACGTGCTTTTTGAGGCGACATTTTCGGTACTCTAAGCACAATCAGAACAAGTTCTGTTTGTGAATCAAAAGTTGGTTGTGAGCGAAAAAAAAAATGAGCGTCAAGCTTTTCGGAAACAGCTGTAACAAGGGACCGGAAGTAGACACTGAAATGATGTACTGAGTATTGCCGCGGCGCGTGTCGGCGATGTCTGTACTTTCGCTGCAAACGAGCGCTTGCTAATGCGGTTTCGGATTCACAATGTTCCTGGTCAGTCTCGTCACGGGTAGGTGCGAGTGCGTACGCGTGCGGGCAGACGGACCCGCTCGGTTCCGCAGGACGCCTCTCAACCCGCGCCAATTACATTATGCATACCCGCGGTTTTGTCATGATACTATGTACCTTGAATATCGGTTTGACCAGGGATAATCGGTAAGCACAAACAGGCACCTCACCTGTCTGTAGTGCATCTCTACGAGATACTAATCGGCAAGCGTTGACCTAAAATCTATGCGGAAACAAAAGCATCCAGAAGCTCGAGAAGTGAGGCAACAGGTCAACAGGTTAGTTGAAGTTGAAATTATTTTCTCGTATATTTGTTTAAAACGCTGTACTACGAACTCTCATGAGCTGACTTGGGGTTCTTGGAGAGCCCGCGCCATCTTCGTCACTTCGTCAGGTCGCTTAAAACTGAGGAAGTTCGTCGCATTGATGTATTCCGTAGGCCCAGATTTCTTTTGGCGAACCTTCGTCACCAGCTTGTACAGTCGGAATTTGTTTCTTGTGGGTCCAGGAAGCTTGTTACTCGCTGGACAGCCCGCCTTTTACCTTTGCAATGCCAGACACTCAACAGAGGGATACTGTCTTAAAATCGAAATCAATTGCACCGTGGTAATTGTGTCTTCTGGCGTGTCCCGCGCGCTCTGGATCTGCCACGACCCAACCGCAACCGCGATAGCGCCAACTCGAAGGCGGATGATCGCGGCGCGGTAGTCAGCGATGTTCCGCTCTGGCTTAAGCTTCCACTCTCCGTTTCCTCTGCCTCTCCCTGGCTCAAGCTCACTCCATACTTCTGCGTGCCCTTCACTCTGGCCCAGCAAACATGGTCGGTTGAAAATTGCCACGCGGTTCGTTTGATCCCGAAGTGACGAATTTGCGCCGGAAGGCTTTTCAACTGACGAATCTTGCCCTGAAATTGCCGGAGCAATCAAAGCGACGAACTTCCTCAATTTTAAGCGACTTGGCCAAGTGACGAGGGTGGCATAGACGGACGCTCATGGAAGATTTGTAACCACGGGTCTGCACGGGTTGAAAGTCAACTCGCGGGTGGACCACTCGGGTTTTGGACCCTACTTGTACCTGGTACGGGTGCGGGCTCGCGCGGATTGACCCACGTCCAACCCTACCGGCGGTAGGCCTCGCTCAACCCACGGTACCGGTCGCCAGGCACGGATACAACTCCAAGGGCCCAATCTACGGAATTTATGGACGCCGGACTATTGTTGCCCAGGGGACAGAATCCAGATCGTTTCATTTCGGTGTTCGTTGAGATTTGAAGCTACTTACATTTTGAAGCCTCATTGTAGTTGGATTTGATGTTCCCTGAGGCCAAAACTGTAATGTTACCACCTTCACGACCACATACTTCCACCTAACGTCTGTCTAGGTAGAATCTCGGATCATTCAGGTCTTCCCAAATGAAATGCTAGTTGAACGGACCAAGTAAGCGCTGCCCCTGGTTTTGCTTTGTTTCTTGACGCGTTTGAGCCGTTCCTGTAGGTTCCGGCATGGTATACGGTCGTCCCATCGCGTACCTGGTTGTATGTGACTATCAATTATCGAAAGTGAAGCGGTTCGAAGCGGACGCTAAATCCGAGACGGCGTCCATGCCCGGCAACTGCCGCGCATCTGATGGAGTCGCTGCCAAGCAGCACCCTCGTTTTTTTTCTCTTCACACGGCCACTCGCCCGCTGGCACTCACCGTCCCTCAACGCCCCTTAGTGGCCTAGACAAAGATAGAGCCAATCCCACTCATCGCAATGAGCTGCAAGTCTTGAAAGGTGAGAATCCGATTCCCCTCGTTTTCCGAGTCCTCGCACCCCGGCTGCGATGATTATATTTCAGAATCGCAACGAACTCTTTGTTATGAAATTACCTATTTGTATCTGAGCCACCGCCTTTTACGCCCCGCTTCGAATTCGTTCTTGCAGTGCTAATTGTTCTGATCCAGATCGCCTGGCCATTCCACACCGGAAGAGGAGGACGTATCACCAGGGCGGTCCCTATACGCTAAGGTAAGGATCCAATTCTTCTTCCGTCGCCGCATCCTTTTGGCCGCGATGATTATATTTCAGAATCGCAACGAACCTTTGTTATGAAATTATCTACTGTATCTGAGCCATCCTTTGCGCACTTTTTCTCGTTCGCATCATTTTTGAAATACTAATTACCGTGCCCCAGATCTTCGATGACGCTGCCCACCGTGCCGATCTTCCACTGCTCTTGATGCCTCGGCAAACCTAGGGTGAATACAGTTTACCTTTTTCTCGCTTCCGTCGCCGCATGCATGCGTTTGGCCGCGATGATTATATTTCAGAATCGCAACGAACTTCTGTTATGAACTTACCTACTGTATCTGAGCCATCCTTTTATTCTTTCCGCGCACGTTCAGTTCAAGTGCTAATTGCCTCTCCCAGGTTTTTGTCTGCCAGCCGTGCGTGCTTCGGCACTCCAACTCGTGTTGGCGCATGTACCCACGCACCCCTCGGTCGCTGCGGCATAGAGTCTAGTATCTCGCAATACATACCAGCCCTGTTGTCCCTTTCTCGTTCGCCTGGGTGCAGAGTGCTGAACGTCGAAATAAACTATTCATCTGTGCACGTTCCTTGCAACTACAATTATTGTCAACCTGCGCTCGGACTGTTTTTCTGAAGACATACAACTCCTGCGATACTGCGTTAACGGGATCTAAAGTAGATCGGATTTGGCTTTTTCTCAAGGCAATATGCGTGCCGGACTGGGAGGGCGGCGTTTTGTGCTTGTTCTTCGATGGTTTTTTCTTTGCTCTGAAGGTCGGTAAGATTGTATGCCCTTGTAATCCAGGTACTGATTTTTTCCGTTTTAGTAAGTACTTGGGGTGCCAAGTCGTAGCGGAACCATTAGATTGGTGAAATTACTAGAATTAACTGCGCTGAATGGCACTGGGTGTTCAACTTTCAAATTTTTTCGCCAAGATTGATGATACCCCTCCAAACTCGTCTTCCAACGCAAATTTCCCTTACAAAAGACCTGGTGTGGGAGGGAACAGAGATTCGACGTCGACGCGGTGACCTGCGTAACGTTATGGCGTAATTTGTTGCGTCAAGAAAACGAAGTGCCAAAGCTTTACAGCGGTATTCAGACGATCTTATTTCTAAGCACTTAATTCTTGCGGGTGCGCCACGAGTTTGACCCCGCTCACACCTCCCGCCTTCATCCGCTCCAAGGCATCAGGAACGCTTGCAAGCCCGTCGGGCAGGACCTCAACCCGGTTTGGCTGGCGTGTGTGAGCCGCAGGCAAGGATAATCAAAAGAAACACATACCACGACGGCACCCTGCTCTATCATCTTGGGCAGCTCTTCGATCATGAGCTTCCCGAAGGACGTGTGCTCCGGAACCCCAGGATAGTGCGCGGGATCGCCGGTCGGGGGGAGGACGTCGGGACCGGCGTAGAGCCCGGCGCAGCGAACAACTGTGATGCCGCGGGACTCCCTGTCGGTCTGCGCTTGCGGGCGCACGGTGGTCACCTTCCCGCCGTCGACAACCGAATCGTACGCGGCGTTCAGTGCGCCCGCGAGCACCGGGGAGGCGTCGTACACGACTTTGACTGGCGGCGTGACAACAAGCTTCTCGAGAGGGACCTCCCCGCGATCGATGTACTCCGTCGCACCGAGTTCTTCGAGATAGTCGAACTGAACTTTCGACGCATACACGACAATACGCGTGAATCCGAGGAATTTCAACAGCTGGACCGCTGCCTCGATATAAGCTATATGGTATGAGTCGGTGTTTGAACCACCCACCGAATTGGCCGGTTGAGGTTCCTGCTCCGATGACGAGCCCAGATTCACCCTGCTGAGGCTTGTCCCAGGAGTAGGAGGGATTGAGGGCGAGGCCGATTGGCGCTGGGGCAAACAGACCAACAACGGCCGTTGTGAATGTCATGGGGAAGGTGACCGCCTCGTCAAAGCTCAGATTCTTTGGTTTCTGTGTCGGATAGTTCAGTCAGTTATGAATCCATCACAAACTAAGCTAGCGCTTGAGCACGTACGCGGATGAGAATTGCCGCTGGAACCGTGGTGTATTGCTGGAAACCGCCGAATAGGACCCCGGCAAATCTTATTCAAGTTGAAACTTCGGCATCAAACTCAGTCCCGCGGAGAGCAGTACGCACACCTCGTCGCCCTTCGCGAACCCCTCGATGCCTTCCCCAACCCCGTCGACCACCCCGGCGATGTCAGAACCGATAACTGCTGGGTATTCGGGCATGAAAATGTCGTAGTCGTGTTGCGCGCAAGTCAGGGGGTTCAGTGCAACAGACACGATCTTGAGGCGGACTTCGCCCTTGTTAGAGGCGGGGATGGGAAGCGGGCCCAGCACGAAGGGCGCTTTAGCGGAGGGAATGATGAGGGCTTGTTGAGTCGACATTGTTGAAGATTTGTGAGAGACAAGAGAGGACTTTATACTGCTCGCGGCAAGGCGCCGCCATTAAGTTCATCTTGCTCCGTCCCTCAGGATTCCGAATATGCAGTCTCGTAACAGGTTGCGTCGTTGGCCCGCTGCGGGCCAGTTTGCTGTCATAGTTGCTGTGTCGTGCGCGGAAAGGCCTTCCAAATGTGGAAAGCAATATATCCAAGAAATGATTCAACTCGGAAGGGAGCCCGGCATCAATCACCGCATGCTGTATCCAATTGTTCACCAGTTCAGGTCTCATGATTCAGGCGAGGTGTTATTTAATGTGCTGCATAAAACACTAGAACACATAGACCTGGCATTAGCAGAAGCCGCCTTCACCCCGTCATTGTTGTAGTTTGCCGCGAATACCGGCAACTTGAATACATATATCTTATTCTTTTAATCTCAAAGACTCGCTAAGTCAATCCCAAACAAAGTCAATTCAATTGCCTTTGACCAGTAATCTTATATGTTGATCAAAAGCTTCTTGAACAGTTGGATTCAACATGTCGACCCTTATTGTGTTACTTCACATTAATTCGACGAAATCCCAGTTTTTCTGAAGGGCTGGAGTTGGGCGAAGGGGAAAGTGAATTCACAGGTGTAGTACTAGAATTTGGGTTGAACTTGTGGCACTGCGCGGCAATCACGGCAATCGCCGATATCCGCCATCACTTCGTCCTCCTTCCTCGACCCCGCTGGCGCCATCTCTCTGCGACGGGCTATATCTCCTTTTCAAATCTCAGATAGACCATTTCATGTCACACCTATTCTCGCCTCCACCAGTGACCACTGCGTCGCAGGCATGCCGCATGCACAGGCTCAGCCTTGTCATTTTTGGCTGTTTCCGTCTGACGTCGGCGGTATTCGACCGTGTCCTTTGGTCAAAATCTGTGTCCACCGCCACCACCTGGTTACAGACCACTCTCTTTGGCAGGCGTCCAGAAGAAGGTGCGAGAATCGGAGAGTTGTTGGCAAGCGAATACGCAAATGAATATTCTCAAGACTTCCCGGGCCTGTTGCTTCAGCTTTGCTGGACCCACTCGAGCAGGGATAGATAGACATATATTTTAAAACAAATTATATGTCTAACGGAAACTATATCGAACAGTGCCACCTCACTTCCGAGTCGCGCGCCTTACTGGCTCAGCTCGAACCTGAACCGCTCCGCGACGGACTATATCTCTGCTCCAATTCTTGGGCGACTCAGTCCCAAGTCTCTACGTACTTAAGAGGCTGAGTTGTAACTAATTTGCTTCCGCTCCGAGACTTAGGGGTATTTGGTTCGCTGTTTCCCACCTCCCCTGTCTTCACCTTTCTTTCATTCCTACCACCACCATCTCGAGCCCCGCTCGATTTATTTTCGCTTGCTGCATCCTCTGCTACTTCTAATCACTTCAGACTTCTCTACCCCACTTATAACCCTCTCTCCTCGTCGAATCCCCTGCTTCATAACCGCCGTCTCCCCCTTTTGTCTCCTCATTGTCATCTTGTGAGTCGCTTCATTCTGGTTTCCACCAACGCTCACACCCACCAACCAGCATGTCTCGTTCTTACACCTCTACTCGCGGCGCCGGCGCTGCTTCTCCTCTCCCCAATCTCAGCGGCTCTTTCGTTGATGAAGGATACCTCGAACTCGTATGTCCTTTTTCTCGCTCTCCTCTCAGGTATCGTATGCATTCTAAGCCATTCCAGGTCGAACTCCTCACCACCGAGGCGGACAACTCATCCCAGGTCTACCACGCCTTCGATACCACAACCCACATATCCTACGCCGTCAAGTGCATGCACAGTGCCGCGCCTGGGTCCCCGCGGGCCGCGGACCTCCAGCGCGAGCTCGACCTACACCAATCCGTCGCCGCCCAGCGCGGGGTCGCCACCCTGAATTTTAGCTTCGTCGACAACCCCCGGGCGGGCGGCGACAACGAATACCTGTTTCTAGTGCTGAACCCGGCAGCGGGCGACCTCAGCAGCTTGATCCTGCAGCGCCAGATGTACGTCGACCGCCCGAGGCTCGTGAAGGAGTCGTTCCTAATGCTGGCGGATGCGGTGGCGGAGTGCCACAACGCGGGCGTGTATCACCGCGACCTGCGTCCGCGGAATGTTTGGAGTGATGCGGAAGGAGGTAGCTTGCGGATTGCAAACTTTGAGAAGGCGACGAGGGAGGAGCGGTCTGAGGATTTCCGGTGTGGGGATCTCGCATACATGAGCCCTGGTATGTCGTTTCCTGTTCTCCATTCCAGTTAGTTTACCGACGCTTATCACCTTCCACAGAGTGTGCAGATTCCACAGGTGCAGGCGCCTCGTACTCCCCCCGCGAATCAGACATCTGGGCGCTGGCCGTCATCCTCTTCAACATCGTCACCGGCAGCCGGCCCTGGTTGATCCCTCACCCCTCCGACGAGAGCTACGCTGCCTACCGCGCCGACGAGGAGAATCACTTTGTTGAGACTTTCCACATCACCCCCGCCCGCCAACGGTTTCTTCCGTCGGTGTTTCGCAGCGCAGGCCGCGGAACGACCGACTCTGGATGACATGACAGTCGCCGTGCTGGACATCTGCGACAGGTTCTCGCTCAGTCAGAGGCTGGTGATTCATTCGCGGGAGAGCAAGCTGTTCTTTCGCCCAGATTCGAGAGAGGTTATCGGAGACGTCCGGTTCCTTGATCGCGAGCGGCGGGGTGTTACGGCTCGTGCGCGCTTCATGAACACGATTCGTCGGATGTAGGACGACGTTCGGAAGAAGAATGGCTAGGCGGGAAGGGCGGGGCAAAAAAGAAAAGCAAATACAAAAGCGCATAATGGAGGGAAATCACTTGCCAGATATATCGCTGGTTCGTTTGTAGTATAGAGCACAAAAAATTGTATAAGGGGGTGCTGTAGCTGAACAAATGCACTATGTCCCTCTTCCTGAATCGCACCACACCGCCAATCGAACATTTCATTTCACCAATTTTGCCGGCACGCGATCTCAAAATAGTTTGCTCAACATTTAAATATCGTCTCCTTAAGGTTTTAACAATGTTTGGAGCAAAACATGTACTACTCAGTGTGTCTAAGTATTTCATCGTCCGTGGACCATTCATCTTGGTTCATTAAATACAGTACTGATTTTTAGTACGGACAGGAGCTTAAGATGATGCGGAAGGAAGTTGAACATTTTGATTTGGGATCGCTTCTCTTCTGTCCTCTTCTCCGTCATGTTCGAGGCCTTAATCTCCGCTCCGGGAAGGTCAGTTGCTTCAGGGTCTCGGTGATTTGACTCCGTATCAGCTCCACCGGTGGTTCTGGAACTGCCTCGGCGAAGGCGATACTGCTGTGGTGGGAGGCACTCATCTAAACCATTCATCCTTCGAATTCATTTCAAGCTCGTCCCCCTCAACTCGCGAGCAAAAGCGGAAGTGTGCGAGGCCAGCACTGCACACTCAGCTGTCTGTGTGTTGCCGTGAAGCAAAGCGACGCCCTCTCGCAGTTAGCCATGGAACTTAAGGAGCATCTAATCTCTTGTACTGACTTCCCACTCGCAACTCGTTCCGAAGCGTCATGCGCCCGCCAAAGTCGATGGATGACGTGGTAGATGCCGTGTACCCTGCTCCCTGGTCGCTCTACGAAGGCCGTCCTTCCGTACAATGTGACGTCGCAGCCTTTCCGGCATCACACGAAATGAATGCTAGCGGGCAACCCAGGCCGCGTGACCGCGTTTGGTGGGAGTATATAGGAGACGTGGGGGTGCATGGAAGACCCAGTCAACACATCTTCCATCGACCCATATTCCTCCACATAACCGCATCTTTGCCGCCATGTTTGCTAAAGCTGCCTCCTTCCTCACTGTGGTCGTCACCTCGGCTGCCGCCCTGTATGTTGTCATCCACACATATTCATCGAATCACTTCTGAGAGCTGCTTCAGCACCACAGTATCCGTCTTCAACAACTGTACGCAGCAGGTCGATCCCGCCTTCACCCCGCAAGTTCTCCTCGGCGGCGTGCTGACCGGCGGCTTCCCACTCGCGGCACATCTCACGCAGGTTGTTACCTTCCCGGCGAACTACTCTGGACGTGCATGGGGCCGTACAGGGTGTAACGCACAGGGTGTATGCGCGACGGGCCAGTGCTTCACCGGTGGCGAGAACTGCACCAGTCCCGCGCCAGCTGGCCCAACGCTGGCGCAGTTCACGATCAACGGATTCTCGTCTCTTGACTTTTTCAACCCGACGAGCGGCGAGGGATTCAACCTCCCGGTCACTATCAAGCCTGGCTCGGGCTGTGAGTTCATCTTTACAATTGGTGTTTTCGTTTTGGATGCATCGTATTGACCTTGCCTGTCACTTAGGCTCGACTGCGCCGGTCGGTTGCACGGCTGCGAACAATGTCGGTCCTGGTTGTGGTGATACCACGACCTGCCCTACTGGTGTTGGCTACACCATTCAGTTCTGCTGAGTATATCGCTCGCCCGGACATGAGCGTCATAGCTATTGTCTCCTCTGATTAACCCATATACACGGACTTGTAATCATGGACTTTCAATATTAATTTGACTTGATCCTTCCAACCCCCGCCCTCGTGCCCCGTGCTATTAGAGCATTCGGCTCGATGTTCGCCGATGTTCGCCGGCTTGCCGTCGCCCGCGGCTGCAGTTTTTTATGTACTAGATAGTGCGGAATGGATATGGATTTTGCGAGAAATTGATATTTTTTGTCCTTGATTAAATGTTGAAGAAACGTTCGAGAAACGTTGCCGACAATGTTGGTCAAATATGATGTTGTAGAAGGCTTGAGGTATTGACATTTTTTTATCTCAGAAATGTCCATGGTATCTGTCAGGCATCTGGCAACGAAACATTTTTAAAACATTCCTGCCAAATGGCGGTGTACTAAGGTCTTGCCCTCTTCTGGGGCTGCGATCTTTTGCCGATCAAGAGACCTGTTCCAGAACAGCAAAAAGTTTCCCGATGGCGATTTTTTTTTGTAGCTCGTACATACTTAATATCGTGGTTCGGGACAGGCGCAGACAAGCGCCCAACAAGCGCCGGCGGTGACGAATTGCTGACAATCAAACCGCTGCCGTAATCGTAACGAGAACTTTTAGCCTCTTCCAAGTGCTTCACTGTGGTTCCTCCAGTCGCACAGGCAATGCTTCGGAAGGACGAGAGAACGATTTGCAAAATATCGGACTCTGTGTCCGCCAGTGCCCCTTACTCTCTCCGGGTCCATTTACAACTCGACTGGCGCTAGCGTCAAGATTCCTCTCTGGTCCAGTCGAGATTGTGGCAACAACGCGGGGACTCGCAAGACATGTATCGGAGAGGTCTGGTGCTGTGTTTCTGGAGGCCGTACTTGACTAGGATCCTCAGGCCAACTGCAAGGAAAGAAAAAAACCCGCTTCCAGAGTCCAGACTGCGGTCCTCCGAGCCGTCCGCAGATCCATACCACATTTTTCTGCCCCACACATGAGCGGCCCTAAGTGTGTTCAAGACTGCGCAAGCACATATCGGCACTTCTGGCTGAGCTTTGCACTACGCGGCCAAGAACATCGAATTTCTTGCCAACGGGTCAGCTCGCTTTCTTTCTCATGCGTGGGACATACCTCGACCCTAGCACAGTTCCTCGTCTCGACCAGCTGGATACCCCACAATAACCACCCTTTTGTTTTCCGGCCAGTGCCACGTCGCCTCCTCTAGCCTCACGTGACCCGACCATCGCACCCTCTTCCTCGTCGACCTCCACCAGAATCGATGTTCCTTCCTGCGGACGCCCCGGAATGCACTGTAGAACATGCTCCACTGATCTTCCCGATATCTCTGTCCGTTACTCCTTGTATTCCATCCGTTATACGATAGCCGGGACTGAAGGGTCTTCAGATTATCTTCATTATAACTGTTGAGCTACTGCAACTCGACATACTACATGATGACTGCTCCGCTCGGCGTCCGGTAGCATGACTTGAATCTCACTTCGTCTGCAGCGCGTCCCCCTACCGTTCTCCCACAACCTCTTGGCGGAAAGGTATCAGCAAGAACGACAGGACATTCCTATACTCCCGTAATCCAATCAAGGCGAAGCCCATCCAATATCAAGACTGGCCCAAGACCCTGCTCCTGCGCGGTCTCGCAGGGAGTCCAGCCACCATGCCAAAATGTGGTTTTCGGTCGTGTGCACGCAGCAGCGGTCCAGCCTTGTCATCACGCGGCTTCCTGTTTGCGAGGTACTTCATTGTATTCGTCCACAGCACCGCTTCTGCCTCGTGGTTTCAATGAGTTAGCGTCATTCTTCCCGTCGGCAAAACATGCGCTTACCGGTTATCTTTAATAATAGTCTCAATCCAACCCTCGTCGAAAAGGCTTAGCACTGAACTGAATCTTTATCGCACTGCTTAATGATACGCTGCCCCTATGCTGGCGTCGGGGACCCGCGAATCAACCCGACATCTTCACAAACCCTCGCGTATCACACGTGTATTCCGTATTCAAGCTCCCGGAAGCCTTGCGAGATTATCGTGGTGTTTGATCACTCCACCGTGCCGTCCACCTCGATGCAACCTCTAGGCATCTCGCAGCCTCTATTAAGGCTACTTTCCGCGCGTCCTCTCCATCCCACAACTCACTCTAGTCTTCTTATCTTCTTTGTCGTCGCTCACCTCCTTATTCCTCTATCTGGTACCCGAGCAACACGATGAGCAGCCCAGGCACCCCAGGCACTCCCAGCAAATCCTTGCGGTCCCGCATGGGCGGCGTCATGCGCCGCACGTCGTCCATCCTCGCGATATCCGGCTCGCGCCCATCGACGCCGACGCCATCGACGACGCCCCAGCTCCCCTCGGACGACACGCGGCGCTCTTCCGTGTCCAAATCCATCGAAGGGCGCAGGTCCACGTCGTCGCTCGTTCCGTCTGGAACGAAGACACCGCCCACGCAGGTCTCCCCACCAGAGCCCGCTGCCGTTCCCGCTCCAGCACCAGCACCAGCACCGGCGCCGCCCCCCGTCGCGCAGCTGCCTCCAGTCGTCATCGCTTCCCCCGATGTAATGGGACTGATCCCCGAGCCCGCAGTGCCTGTAGCTGCACCTGCGCCCGCGCCTGAACCCATCATCACTGCACCGGAACCCGCCCCGCCCGTTCCAGTTCCTGCCGAGGAGCCGGCTCCGCCTGCGGTTGTACCCGCAACTCACAAGGCTGTCAAGCGCCTGCTCCCGATCGCGGCGCAGTATCAGATGTATCCGAGTCCGATCGCAGAGTCGCCGGCGCGCGAAGCGGAGGAGACGGAGGGGGAGAGGCGGAGCGCGGCGGACGGCGGTCCTCCGGCCCCGGCTTCGACCGTGGCTCCCGTTGCGGCGGCCGAAGAAGAAGCAGAAGGAGGAGACTATGTCCCTCCACCCCCAATGCTCGACAGCAGCAACCCCGGCGCTTTCACGGACGAGCCGCTCGGTATGGACGAGGCGCCTGGGGAGGCTGTACCCTCAGTTGAAGCCTTCCCAGAGCCTCAGCCCGCTCCCGTTCCCGAAGCCGCACCTACACCCGCCCCTGTACCCACAGAACCCATCCCCATACCGGCAGCCCCTGCTCCTGCTCCCGCCCTCGACGACCCGTCGTACTTCGACCTCGTGTCCGTCCCCACCGCCCTGCCGGTGCAAGAGATCCCCATCGAGGACGCGTCGCCCGCGAGCGGGAGCGAGACTGTCGTTGGGAGAGATGACCACGAGCACGAGCATGCAGTGCATGTGTCACCATACCCGTACGAGCTCAGGCCTGCGGTGCCCGCGCCTGCGATCGAAAGTGACGCTGTTGTTGAAGGGTCCATGCCCGAGCCCGAGCCACAGCCCGAGACCGAGCCAAGACCGTACGATCTCGATGTCGCGCGCGCCCCACCACAGCCGGTGCAGTGGGACTCGGAGGCGGGTGGTTGGGTCACCGATACAATGGTCATGCCCACAACGGGGGCGGCGGTGATACAGCCTGCTCGTCACGCCGAGGACCCGTTCGCCGCTCCAGCACACAACGAAGATCCCTTTGCGGACCCACCGCATGCCCGCGCGCAGCCGCTGGCGCGAGGGGAAAACGTGAGCACCGACTCGGGTGTGTTCGTGTACGTCTCATTCGTCGCTCGCAACTTCTTCTTTGCATTTCTTCGCTTGTTCGCATTCTTTCTCGTGTTCTTCACCCTTTCTCTTTAACCTGTCTTAACCTGAGCTGAGCTTTGGTGCTAATATATCTTCTTTTATCCTATTCTTCCGTCTCTTGGGTGAAATGTGATTTAATTCAATTCGATCCAGGCCGATCGCTGTGGTGGATTATGCATTGCCACCTCCGCGCGTGCGTGAGGAAGAGGGAGCGACAGGATACGACGTCGGGGGGATTTCGAGTATCCCGATGCCGATACCCGCTAATAAGGGATTGGCGCCGCCTTTCGGGTGCGTGGTTTCTGCTATTCAGTCTGGTAGTCCTCCTGATGGACGGATGAGTAGCTCCATACACACCATGCCCTCGGCCGAGAATCTGTCCCGGAGCAGCCAAGGACACTTCCAGCCTACCGAGTACGTCTTTCCCTCTTATATGCCTAGTTCCGAGCTGAATCCGCCCCGCCAGCGAACGCCGCCCACTCCTCCCGCGCGCACCCACGCCCGACAGCTACCACCAACCGTCGCACACGCACGAGAACTACCGCGCCGTCGATGCAAGCACGGAGGACCCGAGCTTCCACGATCTCGGCTGGATCGGGTACGTGCTCCCAGACGTGTCGACGACGTACTACGTGCACCCGACGCTGCGTGCGACGACGGACGCGGACTTGCGGGACGCGCGGACGCTTGGGAGTATGTCGCGCGCCTTAGGGCTAGGGACAGGGTACGAGGGTGGGTATGGGAGAGGGGGTGGGGCGGGGCGGAACGCGGGGATGGAGCTTTGGGTGAGGCAGGTGCAGAATAAGGCCAGCGGGAAGCGTGTGCACTGGGGAAATGGAAGTGCCGGTGCGAGCGCGAGGGGCAAGGGCAAAGTGAATGGTAACGGGAATGCGAATGGGAATGGGAATACCCATGGAAAGGGGAAGGGCAAATGGCGCGGCAACCTAGAGGACGTTGGGCTGGCACGTTGGTGGGTCGACCACGAAAACGCGAGGTGTCGGCCGCGGACGATGTGGTGGGGCTCGAGGACCGTGAGTTTTTCTTCCCGTTTGGCCTCGATTCTATTTATTAATGCCTGGATGCCCACAGACTTGGACATGGAGTATCGCTACTGGGCATTTATGGAGTCGCACCCCGCGCACGCGGCGCTCCCGTTTTCGGCGCGCCGCGAGGCGACGGACGTGTTGACTTGGGCGTGGACGGGTGCGTGCTTGTTTCAAGCAACGAACGTTCTTGTATGATTTAAAATTAACAATTGTCAGATCGCGTGCTTCCGCCACAGCAGCTGCCTCTCCCTCCGCCGTTTACGCAAAATGAATGTCAAGAGCTGCTGGGTCTGCTACGTTCGATTGGTGGTGAGCTATGACCAGAAATCGCTCTGCGTGGATCTCATATTCCTTCAAGACATGCCGCAGACAGAGGCAGGCATCCAAAACATTGTGCTCACTCGAATTGTTTCTCGTATCTTGCTACGCGTCGGCAAGTCATTCCCCTGCACAATCACTCGACTTCCACTGCTAATTCTAATTCGTATTCTGCAGCTCACTGGCGCCAGCATCACTTCCGCCCGCACAAGGCACTTCCTGTGGAGAGCACGGGGCACCACCATCTCCGCCATTATAACCACTCGCCCGGCTTCATGCGCAGAGCCGCTGATGTCCTTGTCTCATGTCTCCTGCTCGGCGTCCCGTACCTGTTCTACACTCGTGGTTATCACAGAGGCGACGCCGAGGGCGGCACTGGCGCGCGCAGCGTGCTTCCAATCCTCCTCATTGGCGCGTGCACCTGCCTACTGGTGAGTTCCATCCTTCCCCCGCCTTGCATACGTGTTGTTGATTCCGTTTGCAAGGCGGCGGTCCTGCTCAGCGCCTCAATAACCTTCTTGTCGTTGTCAGGGCTGGACCACATTGCGCGCGTTGTTGCGCTCGTCGTCGTCCTCCTCGCAGCGGGAGCCATGGCGTCGGGCCTGGTGGCGCTTTTTAAATATAAATCCGAATTGGTGGACGCGGCGCGGCCAGTGGCAGTCTCGTCACTGAATCCTAGGGTTATTGGGGGAGAGGGTGTGATGGTCATCTCGGTGGGTGCCATGTTCCTTCAATAGTTCTCGACGCGGTTTTTCATTCATCTCTGTGCAGACGCGGAGTGTGATCATGTCGCTTCCGCTGGTCCTCCTGATTTACGCGGTGATTGGGTTTGTGACGGCTGTGGTGCTGTATTCATTCCTCGGGGTGGATGCTGGCGCGGGCAGGTTTGAGGACTATACGCGATGGGTGGTGCTGGGTGTCCTGGGCGGGCTGGGTGGCATATTGACGATGTCAGTGGTGCTTCTGCGGGGATGATGATATATGTCTGTTACGCTTATTCACGATACTGCACTCAACTTACTGCATGTATTTATTGTCCACAACGAATTATGACACACACAATGCGACGAATCTACTCAGTATGAATAGCCACCGGACCGAATGCGAAGCAGAAACTTTGCGCTGGTACATATATGGTAGGCAAAAGCTAGCGCAGTTTAAGGAGAGAACACAGTGCATTTGTTCAGCTACGGTGTCCACATTATACAATTTTTTCTGTTCTACTTGTCCAGACATCTACAAACGGGCCCGCGTCTTGTACATTTGTCTACCAAGTGATTTTCCTCCATTATACACTTTTTTCTTTTCTGCCCCACCGCCCTTCCCGCTTATTCCTGCCTTCTTCTGAAAGTCGTCTTACATGCGGCGGATGGTGCTCATGAAGCGCGCGCGAGCCGTAACACTCCGCCTCTGGCGATCAAGGAACCGGACGTCTCCGAAAACCTCTCCCGATACTGGGCGAAGGAACAGCTTGCTGTGCGAGTGGGCCACCAGCCTCCGACTGAGCGAGAACCGGTCGTCGATCTCCAGGACGGCGACGGTCATATCATCCAGAGTCGGCCGATCCGCAGCCTGCGCTGCGAAACACCGACGGAAGAAGAAACTGTTGGCGGCGGGGGTGATGTGGAAGGTGTCAATGAAGTGGTGCTCCTCGTCGGCGCGGTAGGCGGCGTAGCTTTCGTCAGATGCGTTGGGGACCAACCAGGGCCGGCTGCCGGTGACAATATTGAAAAGGATGACGGCCAGCGCCCACAAGTCTGATTCGCGGGGGGAGTACGAGGCGCCTGCACCTGTCGAGTTCGCACATTCTGTGGAAAGTGATAAGCGTCGGTAAACTGGAATGGAGAACGGGAAACGACATACCAGGGCTCATATATGCGCTATCCCCACACCGGAAATCCTCAGACTTCTCCTCTCTCGTCGCCTTCTCAAAATTCGCAATCCGCAAGCTACCCCCTTCTGCATCGCACCAAACATTCCGCGGGCGCAGGTCGCGGTGGTACACGCCCGCGTTGTGGCACTCCGCCACCGCATCCGCCAGCATCAAGAACGACTCTTTTACGAGCCTCGGGCGGTCGACGTACATCTGGCGCTGCAGAATCGAGTTGCTGAGATCGCCCCCTGCCGGGTTTTAGCACTAGAAACAGGTATTCGTGGTCGCCGCCCGCCCGCGGGTTGTCTACGAGACTAAAATTCAAGGTGGCGACCCCGCGCTGGGCGGCGACGGATTGGTGTAGGTCGAGCTCGCGCTGGAGGTCTGCGGCCCGCGGGGACCCAGGCGCGGCATTGCGCATGCACTTGACGGCGCAGGATATGTGGGTTGTGGTATCGAAGGCGTGGTAGACCTGGGATGAGTTGTCCGCCTCGGTGGTGAGGAGCTCGACCTACGAGAAAGCGAGAGTTGGTCAGAGTCGATTAGGAGGGGAGCGAGAAAGGACATACGAGTTCGAGGTATCCTTCGTCGATGAATGAGCCGGTGAGGTTGGGGAGAGGAGAAGCAGCACCGGCGCCGCGAGTGGAAGTGTAAAACGAGACATGCTATGAGTGGGCGTGAGCGTTACTCGAAATCACGAGAGACGACTCACAAGATGAAGCGAGGTGAGGAGATGAAAGGGGGAACAGCGGCTATGAGGAGGGATGCAGTGACGAGATGGTCTGAAGCGGGGTAGGTTTGAACCAGCAAAGAAGTCTGAAGCAAGTAGTAGCAATAGCAGAAGTGTAATGAGGTCAAGATGAAGAGCAATAGATATCGAGCGCAGCCCGATGTGGTGGTAAGAATGAAAGAAAGGTCAAGACAGGAGAAGTGAGAGCCGCCTTTTTATCTTCCGCAAACCAAACACCCCTAAGTCTCAGAGCGGAAGCAAACATGGGTCTCAGAGCGGAAGCAAAATCAAGGATGTCTCCAGTGTCCACGTCAGCTACACCGAGTCAAAGTCATGGCAGGGACGCTTGCGCCAACTTTGAGCTTGAATTCCAAGAGTTCAAACCAGATATATCGCTCATCGCTGTAGCAGTAGCCAGCGGCATTGGTGACTGAGGAGGAAAGGCGAAGTGATCACTGATCGGTGATATCGGTGATTGCCGTGCACGGCCGCGGGTGATTCAACCGGCCTTCAACTTTGGTCAATCCCAACTTTTGGGCTCGAGACTTCTTGGAGCCAACCACAAACCGCCAGGGATTCATTTATTTTCATTTTGACCCAAATTGACCCAAATATCAGCGTTTCGAGAAAGTTCTGAATGTCGCGTTGGGAGAAACTTCCAAGAATGAGTTCAATTCTACCTAAATTCAATCACTGTGACTGACCCGTCGAAGTCAACCAAGTCGTGTTTCTCGTTGTCCCAAAAGATTTCGTCCACTCCCCACAAGCTCTCATCCAGGATGAGTCAAACCAGCGTAAGTCCTTGTAGGCGGAAGATCGCGTCGTACCGAAACATTTCAATGTAAGCCTTCAGAGCGACTGATTTACAGGCGAAGATGAATGAAACAGATTGTCTAAGCCGTCAGAGGTGAGAAAGGATCGAAGTGGGTTCGTTGAGAACCGGAGACAACGTGCGGCGATCAATGACCGTTTTATAACTTCGTGTTGAATGCACTGTAATTGATGGCGGAATGTCTTCCGAGTAGCCTCATTTATTGCGGTCCCTCCTCATCCGGAAGCTTTACCGGGTTGGGCACAGCAACGATGATAAGCAGGATTCACCTAGACATGATGATCGCCCCATATCCAACTCCACTTGATCAGGCGGGAGGAGTATAAAGCCCTGTGGAGTGTCTCTCCCAGGTCAGCTCGAGCAACCATGTCGACACAACAAGCTCTACTCATTCCATCCCCCAAAGTGCCTTTTGTGGTGGGTCCACTACCCATTCCTGTTCCCGGCAAGGGCGAGGTTCGCGTCAAAATCATGTCCGTCGGTCTGAATGTCTTCAACCAAGCTCAACACGAGTTCGACTTCTTCATCCCCGCATATCCCGCAGTCATCGGTTCTGACATCGCCGGCGTGGTGGAAGAGCTCGGGGAAGGTGTCGAGAGCTTTGCGAAGGGCGATGAAGTGTGAGTGTTGTACCTCATGTGGCGGCCCTCGAATACTGCCACTGGAGTTTCTGCAGATTCGCGGGGCCCTTAATCGGGGGCTTCCAGCAGCATACCACACTCCCAGCGGGATTACTTATTCGCGTATGCGATCGAACGTCGTTTCGGCGGATAAATGGCTGATTTATACGATCTAGAAACCTAAAAATGTGAGCTTTGACGAGGTGGCCACTCTCCCAATCACATTCACCACGGCGTTGGTCGGTCTGTTCGCACCGGCGCCGATCGGCCTCGCCCTCAATCCCTCATTCTCCTGGAATAAACCTCAACAGGGCGAATCTGGGCTCGTTATCGGAGGAGGGACTTCCGTCGGCCAATTTGGTGCGTGGTTCATGCAACTAATTATTTAAATACACCGGCTTAAATGTGCGGCAGCCATCCAACTGTTGAAATTCCTCGGATTCACGCGGATCGTCGTGTATGCGTCGAAAGTGCACTTCGACTATCTTAAGACACTCGGCGCGACGGAGTGCATCGATCGCGGGGAGGTCCCCATCGAGAAGCTGGCCGTAACGCCGCCAGTTAAAGTCGTGTACGACGCCACGCCCACGGGCGCCCTGGACGCCGCGTACGATTCGGTCGTCGATGGGGGGAAGGTGACGACCGCGCGCCCGCAGTCGCAGACCGAGAGGGAACTCCGAGGCATCACCCTCGTTCGCTGCTGGGGATTCTACGCTGGGCCCGACGTCATGAAGCCTATCGGTGACCCTGCGCACTATCCTGCGGTTGAGGCACACACGTTGTTTGGTAAACTCATGATCGAAGAGCTGCCGAAGATGTTGGAGAAGGGTGTCATTGTGGTAAGTGTCCATTTGCATTATGCGCCAATACGATGCTCACAGATCATAGACCAACCGAATCGAAGTTCTGCCTACCGGGCTTGCAGCTATCCCAGATGCATTGGATCGATTGAAGGCAGGGGGTGTGAGCGGAGTCAAACTCGTGGCGCACCCGCAGGAGACTGCTTAGACTGCCTCACCTCGGTTGAATACTATACATGTATTATATCGACATTGCGTCGACGAATTTAGTGCCAGTAGTTCATACTGTACAGACCTGGTAAACCGCGACTGGAATCAGGTGACCGCGTCGACTCAGATGGAAACAAATTTGATCCTGCCATTATGATTTGCTCGTCTCAGCGGCTCATGAGTCCTATGGAACTCTGAGTCCGAGTCAGATGGTAGATCATCCATATGCTAAGCTTCCTAATTTGCTGCTGAAAGCGAGCCCTCTGAAGTTCCCGATGCTGATCCTCCAGATGGCCGAGTATTTGGGCACGCTTCGATTGGCGGTGTTTGCCACTGCCCCGAGCAGTCGACATGAGCTGCGGCAGAAGATGACGTAGCGGGAAAGTAGCTGAGTTTGAATTCAGAAGTGGCAGAGACTTGCCGAAGTAGGATGTCAAGCAGGAAAGTTCTCCTACTTGTCTTCCTGGTTCGAAAATCACGAACCCGTTTCAAAGTTGCTCCTTTTTGGGCTCCTACTCGCCTTTCTACTTAGTCCCTTTCGACCACTTTTGGCCGTAAAATGGCAAAAAGGAATCGAGTAGGACATCAAACAGGAAAACGAAAAGGGCCAGCTTTGAACGGCACTATCGTCCATCAAATATACCAGTAGTAAGTATGTACAATATACAAATTAAAGGAAGGTTTCAACGCACGAGTGAAATAAGTCTCAAACCAAGCACACCTTGTTTTCCACTCATGGCATGTCCCAACCTGAAGCGCAGAACCTTGACGCGACAAACTACTGACACCATCACTTCAGTAACTCAAGTCAGGTGATCGCGTCGACACTTGCGCAACTGACATGACTCATAACGCAAATGTTGTGACTCGCATCTTGTCCCGCCGATGTCTCCGCCAGAGAGCTCGCCCATCGAAATAATTCCCCCCGAGATCCTCTGCCACATTTTTACCTTGACCGTCCCACCTCTGAACGCCACTTCAGCATACTGTTCAATTTCATTCAATTCGGCACGGGTTGTGACGCGTGACCCAAAATACCGATTCGGCACTTCGGCAACCAGCAAATTTTGGCGTGACACCTCCAAAAATTCGGCATTCAAGATGAAAAATTACGAAAATTCTGCCTTTTTTGCACCTCCAAGGGAGATTTGGCCCCAATGTCACGCATTTTACATTCGGCACTGGACGCCGTGACCCGTGACCGAGACCAAAATTCATCGCGGCACAGGGTGTGCGTGACGCGTGACCGCCGAATTGAATGAAATTGTACAGTATGTACATGTCGCGCGGCGAGTCGACTCTTCACAGTCCTGGACTCCCCGTGAGCCGTGGGTCCTGGGTCAGGTTTGTTCCTACTGGCGGTCTCAGGCGCTGGCCTTACCCACTCTTTGGTCGTCCATCTCCTTCAGCACATCGCCTTGGCCGCGCGAACTCTCTCTGTGTCACACCCAGCTTGCGCGCTCCGGAACGGCGCCGTTAGATTTGCTCATCCGGTTCACCGTCGAGGGTGCGTACCGGGACAGGACGGAAGTCGATAAATTCATGGCTAAGCTCGTGTCCTTCAACGCTCGTTGGCGTTCGCTCCACCTCGAATTCACACACCACTATCGGACTCCGCCCTCATTCTTTGCCAGCCTGGGTCCGAATCCGCTCCCTCTCCTCGAAGAGGTGGTACTGGGTGGCGTTGGCATATATATCGGTGACAAACAAAAATTCTTCGAAAATGTGCCGGCGCTCCGCCGCGTCGTGCTCAGCGACCTCGGCGTCGTGTCCGCCGACCTCGGCGTGGGGTCAAACCAGAAAATTCCACTGCCCTGGAGACAGATAACCACATATAAAGCCACGTATCTCCACGCCGACAAGCTCCTCCAAAACCTTGCTGCGGCAGTCAACCTCGTCGAGTGCGACATCACCTTCACTCGGGGTGGCCCCTCCTACGAGGATACCTTGTGGCGCGACGTCCTTACACTCCCGCGCCTCCGCCGCCTCGTCATATCACATCCGGTCATCCTCAACTGCCTCGCTGCACCCGCACTGAAGTCTCTCTACATCATCGGCCCGGTGGAGCACGTACTCCCCTTCCTGCGCCGCTCAGGCTGCACAGAAACACTTTCGGCGCTGACACTCACACAATACACCGTGCCCGCGCCGGAGCTCATCGGCCTCCTGCACGATACGCCCGGGCTCAGAGCGCTCGCGCTTGATCTCGACTTCGCCCCTGTGGAGGTTGTCGCGGCCCTCATGGCGCCTCAGCGCCTCTGCCCCAAGCTGAAATCGCTCTCGTGGGCGGATTTTGACGACAAGCTGGAGCGCGACGCATTCGCCGACATGGTGACGTCCCGTTGCACGGGTGCCGTCCCGGAGGTCTGCCGCCTCCGTTCCATCGCGATATACTCGGGTCGGCGCCGTATGAAGAGCGCGGGGTGGCGCCTGCGCTTGATCCCAAATCTCGACGTGTTAACTGTAACTGCCAAGAAGGGAAGGCCCGCCGTGAAGCAGTGGAGGGATTACTGAGAGCCGTGTGTGTCGTTTATTCATAATTCTTGCGCCAACCGCTGAATTTTCGTTCAGTGTCCATCTCCAACGCGGGCATGTTCGTTCGTGATCATCAGGCGGGATATTACAGCACATAGCAACCCTTAGTCAAAAAGTCAACAAGGAAGTTTCCTACAATCTCCATGTACCTTTCACGCTCCTCGAAATGTATCATGTCGCTCGACTCGGCGAAGGTGGCCTACCTCACGCGGGGAATCTTCCAGAGGAAGCGCTCGACGACAGAATCTCGCGCCTCATCGTAGCGACCATTCAACAACAGTGTCGGGATGCTCGTTTTGTGCGCATTGTTGGTCATGGACCAATTCTTCAGCGGACCGGTGATGTGGACTCCGATGGCCCGTTCCTCGAAAGAAGGTCAGGTCTAATCCTAATTTCACATCGATGATTATCTCACATCATCAGATAAACCGTCGGGTCCTGAATCCACCCGAATCCCTCCCCGATTGGCTCAGGTAGAGAGCTGATCCGGCAGAGGAAGCGGCAATAGAGCCTGCTGGTATTCTGCGCTCTCCGTCGTTCCTTCCTCTTCTTGCTTGTGGATCGTGTCTTGGATATCTTGCGGCAGTTCGGTGAGAAGGGCATTTTGGGACTTCACCCAGAGACCCATGGCGGGGGGTACTAGCGAGGATCAGATGCTTCTTTGGGCTGCGCCGGGTGCCTAGCATCCCACCCCAGCTGTTGACAGTCAGCTCTGAGCAGAACTCAAGGAATTGAATAACCCACAAGTGACCCAGAATGTCGTAGTTGCCCTGCACCCCAAGATGCGCGAGCAGATTATCGAGCTCGCCGAGGAATAGCTGTTCCGTCTGGAACGCCGTGTCGCCCATCTTCTCGGGGAGGTGGGTAGAGTTTTCTGTTCCGATTTGGTCGTAGACGATGAGGGGTATGTCGTGCGCCCTTGTGAGATCTGAGTGGACGAGGAGGTAGGCGTGGTTTACACCTGGGCCGCCTTGGAGTGCCACTAGTGGGTGGCAAGAGGTTGGACCGCCGAGGGCGCCGACGACCTTGTACCATGTCTTGCAGATCTTGCCCGCCGCAGGCACAACAAACTCGACCTCTCCCTCGGTAACCTTGAGCAGATCGGAGAGTGCAGCCACTATGTGTGTGTATGGAAACAATCGGGCGACTAATATACGCAGCGCGGTGTTTGAGATGGCGCGCCCACGAAGTTGAACTTCTGCGAACAACCATCGCATCAACTGATGTCCGTGGTCAAATGACCTGCGCTCTAGGTATCGATTCCAACGAATATCTGCACATATTCGAGTTCATGGACGACACGAGAAACGGAAAAAAGAACTTGGTGTGCGACGCGCCCACGTGACGAATTCAATCATATAAACAACGCGTATTTGTGTTCAACTATCCAAATCGCGGCTTCACCTCGGTTTCCAAGAACTCCTTGAGCGTGCTAATCTTCACACCGAGGGCGTCGAAGTCAGATACGGGCGTACCGGGGAAGATGCCGTTATATTCCCCAGAGCCTGGTACTGGATTCGAATTTGATTCAAATTAGCGTGTTTTCAAACACCAAAATGCGTAAAGGCAACTTACCATCTCGTCAAGTCCCGTAATCCCTAAAGGCGGGGCAGTGGTGAAGGTGACCTCGGCGCCGAGGACTGGGTCTCCGATCAGCATCCTGGGGTGGAATATGTGCACAATATTCGTACCTTTCCCAGTGAGAGCCGCTAGTTCACCGTAGGAGACGTTCTCGCTGACGATGGGGTACGTCTTCCCCGAGATACTCTTTGATGCGTCGGGGTAGTTCTTCAGCAGAGCCAGCACCACCGCAGGGAGGTCGCGCCCAACCCACGAGAAGGCTTGTCTGTCCGTGGGTGCATTGGGGACATTCAAGTCAAACTTGCCGGTGGCGGTCTTTTTCAGCCAGCCGAATCTAGGTTTTAAATGGTAAGATGTGCGATGCATGCCGCAGGATGAAAAATAGTGCAGACTAACGCCCAATAGTTTTCAAGGAACATGCCAAAATGCAGGGACACATTTACCAGACCAGAGGATTTCAGGTATTCCTCGACAACGGCTTTCTCTGTAATCCATGAGGTCTCGTCTGCGACTTGCGCGCGGACGACGTACGGTCAAAATGGAGCACATTAGTGTACTTTCCACCGGAGAGTTGGGTCATGTTCGGCAGAGATCTGTAGGCGCGTCAGTGGAGATCGTTTGGAAGTGGACGAAATCATACGAGAAGATGAAGAATTCAACACCCGCTTCTTTCGCAGCATCTACCATGTTCTTTCCCTGAACTATTTCGTTCGGACCCTCTGCCGACATGGGGAATATGGGGACGGTTACCTGTAAGTAGGTATGCAATCAGTTTGCTTTTCGCATACGAACTTTCGGATTTTAAATTCGCACTCCAAACACTGCTTCGCTGCCGCGCAAAGCAGCAACGAGGGATGCCTTGTCGAGTGCATCGCCCCTCACAACCTCAATACCCTCGGCCTTCAACTTGAGTGCGGCCGCAGATTCTGGGTTGCGGGTGATTGCTCTCGGGGCAAAAGTACCCTCCTTGAGAAGCGCGCGCGCGACAGCAGATCCTGAATTTTGTTTCAAGTCAACGCGAAAGTGGAAAAGACGACAGATAGTAGGTGACCTTGAAGCCCGGTTGCGCCGAAAACTGAAACAATACGAGTGGAAGGGCCCATTTCGAATTGAAGGAATCGAATGACAGGACAGAATCGGTTCGCTGGGGGTTTAAGTATCTGCAGCTTTCCAACAGCTGAGTCATACCAGTTCGGGGCTGATTCACTGGAATTCGGAATTCGTTCGGAAATGCGAGCGATGACATTTCACCGATTTCCGACGGCAATTTGGTGAGATAAGAGAGCGGACGTAGGACACCAACTTCCACCTTAAAGAGGCTCTGAAGTTGGAGCAAGACAGCGCTTGATATCAAATTTCAGTCCTCGAGGCGTCCGAAGCTGTTCACGCTGAAACCAAGCTCAATTTTTTTCGGCAACGACAACTCGCCGTAGATGTCTAGCCCTTTTGCCTCGTGCCAGATTGGATACCAGGTATCCGTGTTTTTGCACCATGTAATATGTATGCATACAAATAGGAAGTAAGAAGTCCACAGCGTCCTGATTAGGCCGAAACAAATGTATGTATGCCATATACATATGTAGGTGGATGTGGGGTGGGATAGTGGGATAAAGATACAAACAATACAGAAAATCCGGAGAGGGCGCGCTGCACGGCAGAGACAGGTATCATCACGGACGGGTAACACGAACTAACGATACAGATACGAGCAGAGCTCCAGTGGGGGTAAAAGAATGTGGACACGAAGGAGTGTGGCCGTGGCATCGCGCAGGCGACGACGGAGGAATTTGGTGGGCTAGGTGGGGGTTTATGGAGGCGAATGGGAGGTTGATTCTGAATCTGTGGCATGGGCGTCAAAAAAGCTCGAGCGCGAGATGGCGAGTACATACCAGATACAAGCATACATCCTGCACGCCCGAGCCTCCTCTGTCTCGGTTTCAGGCGCGGGTTCAGGCTCGCGAGCCACCTCCGAAATGCCAACGAATGGTGCGTGCTCCTGTGGAGATCGCGATTCAATCATCAGGATTGGCCGCAGATAGTGAGGAAGGGGAGATGCATACAATTTCGCGGTTGAGGAGATGCAATTTCGCCTCGGGAACGGGTGCAGCAGAGACCGCAATGGCCACTAGTAGTGAAGATGCTCATTAGTCGCAAGATTTGGCCCAAAAGGAATGCCGACGTACGGAGGGCGGCAACGAGGGCGAAGACGGAGCTGAACTGCATTATGATATGTACAAGGGATGACGAGCGGATTAGGATGAGAGAGTCTTTGAAGTCACAGACGATGGTGTAGAGCGAGTAATGGGGGTGGAGACAGATTTTTGCGTCTTAATAAACCACAGCCTGATCCGAAAATAGAACTACAAGGAGACCGGTGAGTAGATTTAGGTGGACAAGGGGCCGTCCGTGTTGGGACGTGTGTTTGTTGCTGGGCACCCAGGGTGCCGATGGCAGGCCTTGTACTTTGTACCTCGGGTCAGTGGGAGCGCTGATGGCTCGGTGGAAAGGTGAGTAATTCCCGATTTGGATGAGATTTCCGAATCAGGAAGAAGAGGCGGAGGTTCGACCAGAAATGGCTGATAGGTACAGCCAAAGCACAGGATCTTGAAAGACATCGTGTTTGATAAAGCGCGATCATGGGAAGGATGATTGAGTTCTTCCGCAATGAGAGTACCTGTCGTGGGTCCAAAATGCCGCCCGCCGTTCTGCTGGCTCTCCAATGTTGAATTACCATGTGGCGGCTGCATCGGGCCATCGGTTGACCAAGCAAATTGAAATCACAGCGCACGATATGACTCGGGATCGTTGTTCTTTTGGTCTCCATGTCACGAGGAGGGGTGAATATCTCGATTTCTGTTCAACTCAGGTTGATCTTGTATTCTCCACGCGCAGCTCTGTCGAACGATCATCACAGTTACACGCGACGTATACAAGCGGTCTTTGGCTTTTGCTGAAGACTATCCAAGCCCCGCGCCTCAAGCCGTCGGCGCTCCGTTGCACTGTGATATGAAGATCAAACTTCTGCTCTTCTTCGGTTATATCGCGAAGGGAACGACTTACGAATGGCGCCTTGAACGCATCGGCAATCGTTTGACTGTTCGTACACTGCACGCATATCAATTTAATCAGCACATACAAGACAAGCAGCAGCAGCAGGGATCCGAAAATAATAACGCACTTCGAACGGAACTGCTACGCTGCTGCACTGCAATTTAAATTCAGTAAGTACCGATCTAAGCTTGGGGATGGGGGAAAGTCGTACCTGAGGCAAGCCCTCGTCGGGGCTGGGGCCGCCGAAGGAAGCGACGGATTGGTCGGTGTTCGTGCACTATTTAGGGTGGTTCAAGTGAGTTTGGACGATGTGGTGCATAGGGACGAGGAAACTTACAGGAGTACCGTTTGTAGCCGCGGCGGTGGCCGGTGCGCCAGCGGACGCGGGAGCAGCAGCGCCAGCCGGGGCACCAGCGCCAGTAGCGCCAGCCGGAACAGTAGCGCCAGACGGGGCAGCAGCGCCAGCCGGGACAGCAGCACCAGCCGGAGCAGCACCTTTATTGTGCCGGAACTGGCGTGCCTGCATACACATATGAGATTCAGTGTATGTAATATACTGGGTTAATTCCTACTCACCGCGGGTGGGACGTCGGCGGAAATGGGGGCGGCGAGGACGGTTCCAGTCAGGGAAGCGACGAGAGGCAGGAGGAAGAGGAGTTTGAACATTTTGGGAGAGGTGATGGCGCGCTGCGCAATTGAAGATGAAGAAAGAAACGACCCCGAGTCGATTAAGAATGTGCTTGGAGAAGTTTGAACAGAAAGAGCACGATGGAAATGGGGTGAGTTGACCCGCTTTTATAGCTCGGCTGCGGTTGAGGGGAATATTTGGGTTTGGCTTTGACCGCATGTTGCAGACGGCAATGCCACCAGCCAAGATTCAGAGGACAGCTCCCGATCGCCCGTTCAGAAGATCAGCTCAGAGTGTCAGAAACAATTCTGTTCGTTGGATTCTTGAGCCATAGATTTAATTCAAGTGACTTGCTGGCAAGTTGCTGTCGTATTTTTCGTATTGCATTTTGCTGCCGCTATTGAATCTTGACTCAGATTTCTGCGGGTAGCCTTCGGGTAACGTCCAGGTAACGCCAATATGAACCGAGAAACGACCTTTCAAACGCTCACCAAGAGGCGGCCACTGAGCTTGGTGATGGAAGGAGGCAAGAAGGGAATATTTGTCATCCCATCCATATCACGTCATACCGCGACCAGATGGCAGCAGCGATGGCGCGTCCGTTCCTTCCTTGCTCCTTACCTCTACCATGGCCAGTGACAGCGGAGAAAGGGAACGTCTCTTGGGTCAAAAGCCTCAGTATGCGTCTGTCTTGGTCTCTCCACTAGAAGGCGCTGCTGTCGACCGGAGCGAGGGAAATGGTAAACAGCTTTCGGGCTCAAACACACCAGTCTGAGGGCCTTTCTACGTCTAGCGACGTCCGGAGAGTCATTCGACAATGTTCCTCATGCGCGGCGCCAACTAGGTAACCTCTTCTTCCTGTTCCCAGAGGTACACAATTTCTAATACATTTATTCCCAGGTCTCGCCAGCGCGTCGTTCCTCATTTTCAATCGGGTTATCGGGACGGGGTGCGCCGGTCACAGTTGCATTCGTTCAATTCTTACACGGATGACAGAATCTTTGCGACACCGAGTGTGATTTTACTGTCCTCGGGAAGTGTCGGTGTCGCCCTCCTCATGTGGGTCCTCGGGGCCCTCATTGCCATCGCAGGCACGACTGTCTACGTTGAACTCGGCACAGTACGTGTACCAACACGTACCCACCCTTATCTGACTGGTATTAGGGGTTGCCGCGCAGCGGAGGCGAGAAGAACTACCTAGAATTCATGTATAGACGGCCCAAGTTTATGGTCTCATGCACGTACGGCGTATACACTTTGATTGCCGTAGGTCTTTCCTGCGTATATTTTCTTGTTCGACTCACTTACGTATACTCCCAGGGCTCCAGTGCCCCCAACGGACTCGTCTTCGGCGAATGTACGCGCCTTTCCTTGTTGTTTTTTAATCTGACCAGACCTCAGACACGATCCACGCCCTCGCCCTCCCGCCCACGCCCTTCAACATCCGCCTCACTGCCTTCCTCGTACTCACCTTCTCCCTCCTCATGGTCGGCGTCTTCGGCAAATGGGGTGTTCGCCTCCTCAACACCCTCGGCACCTTCAAATTCGGTATCCTCGCCGGGATCGCCACGCTCGGGCTCTCCTCCTTGCTTGGCGTCCCCGGATTCGAGGTGGGCGAGGAGTACGAGCAGCCCGCGAACTTTGCCAGCTGGGGCGCGGTGTGGCAGGGGAGCAGGGGGGACCCGAATTCACTGGTGACGGCGCTGTATAACGTTATCTGGTCTGTTGTCCCCTTTCCATTTCGATGCATGTTTGTTAAGGCACAAATGTAGGTCCTTCATCGGGTACTCGAACGCCAACTACGCGCTGTCCGAGGTCAAAGACCCCGTGCGGACGATCAAGCGCGCGGCGCCGCTCGCGATCCTGTCCGTCGCGGCCGTGTACATGCTGGTCAACGTCGCGTATTTCGGGGTCGTGTCGAAGAACGATATTCTGGGCAGCCGACAGATCGTCGCGTCCGTTGTTCATGTCTTCTTTTGGATTCGATTCACGAATTGATTATAATATGTAGCGCGTTATTTTTCCGGAATCTGTTTGGGCCGGCGACGGAGCGGGTGAGTTTCAACGTTGTTTTTACAAGGAGGAGACATGTTGAATTGATGGGAATACAGGCTCTGAGCGCATGCATTGCACTCTCCTCGCTCGGGAACGTCCTCTCCGTGCTTTTCACACAGGGCCGCGGTGCGTTTTATCTTTCCCTCTCTCTTTCTCTACGTTGCTGTGTTATCCAGTCTTCCCATACTTATTTGATTTCCAAACTTCCATATTTACGAACCGAATCTGCATACTAACGAACGAACGCATCTGCCAGTAATCCAAGAGCTCGGGCGCGAGGGCATCCTCCCCTTCTCCGCCTTCTTCGCGACGAACAAGCCCTTCGGCGCGCCGCTCGCCGGTCTGGCGGTACTGTACTTCATCTCTGTGGCGCTGGTCATCTCGCCCCCGCCTGGCGACGCGTATCTGTTCTTGCTTAGCAGTGCGTCCTCCCTTTCCCCTCCGCATGTCTTCTCCCCATGCCCAATGCCCAATTACTTGTTGCGTTACTCCCTCTTACGCTCGTGACTCAATACTCAACAGTGTCCTCGTACTCCCTCACGCTCATCAACACGCTCGTGTCCTTCGGCCTCCTCCTGCTGCACACACCCGCTTACCGCGCCGCGTGGGCGTGGGACCCGCCCTTCCGCGCACCGCGCGTGGTGGTCGTGCTGTTCTTCGTCTCGAACGTGTTCCTGGCGCTCATCCCGCTGATCCCGCCCGCGCCGGGGCAGCGGACGTTCGAGAGCATTCCGTATTATGTGCGTCCTTTCTTCACTTTGTTCCATTCATACGTCCTTTCTTCGTTCCTCCCCACGATACAATCGCTGACATGGATGCAGATGCACGTCGTCGTCACCATCGGCGCGTCGCAGCTCGGCGTGCTCTACTGGGCCATCTGGTCCGTGTGGCTCCCGCGCCGGAACGGGTACGCGCTCAAGCGCGAGTGGAAGCTGCAGGACGATGGGGTGTCGCGGTTTGTGTTTGTCAAGGTGCCGGTTGCGGGGCCACCGTAGGCCGTTGTTGGCTGCCGCGCGGATGCTGCCGTGCGGATGCTACCGCCGTGATGTGGGGTTGAGGGTAGCTAGACCGAGTGGAGGTCTGGGCTGGAGGAGTTGGAGATTGATTGGATTGTGCGGACAAGATCAAGATAGTAAGATAGAACTATCTACATATCTACTGTTGGATAATTGAGACTTTTGGATTTTTTGCGACAATTGGAGGTGGACAAAATATTTACTCGTTTTCTGTCTTGATTTCTTGTGCACTGCGTTGCAGCCTTTCTTTCACAGAAACGGAGTTTTGCATCTAATGAATAGACAGGAGAGCATGATCTCCGTACTGCACTGTAAATAGACTCGGGCTCGACGGGTTAATTTCGCAGATTGCTGCCTCCTTTGCCGCCGCCTGGAGTGGATTCGACTCGTGAGTTCAGATCAGATGAGTTGTAGTTCGGATTGAACACGCACCAAATTCAACTTGCCCTGAACAGATCTCTCAGCGTCGAAGGGCTCGAGAACCCCCGCGATCTCGGCTTCGTATTGTTGGGCGATGTTGGCAGAGGGTACTCGGAAGCACCGTCGAATTGCAACCGGGGCCCTCGTGCACGCAACCATTGAAACGCGTCTCCAGTGTCTTCGACACGGCCAATGCGTAGAAGACGACTGGAGGAATAAATGGTCGAATTAAGCTGTTAACAGAAAGTGAGGCTGTGAAGGAGCTCCCCGGCTCGCCGGTCCGACCGACTCTCACGGTTCAGAACCAATTTGACCAAGAACCAAACAACACACACACTCTTACATCCAATGCGTTACTGTCGGCTTTCCGTCGACTCTGTGCCTGGGCCGCGCCGGCTGTCTGCACAATGCGTGCCAAGACAACTTGGCACGTTGACAGACATCGCTCGCTGTATGTTAAATACCACTGCGCGGCACGAACACCCAACACACACACCCACACACCCATCACACATGTCCGCTGGGAATCCAAACACCCTAATCGTTATGGGAAGCTCTCCCGACTCGTACTACGTCGGTTACGGGCGGCGGCATTTCGTACAGGGGATGTCCCCCTCGTTCACCAAGCACGCCGATACGGCCCTCAATATCACGATGACGCTGTGGATCAGGTGCGGTATTCGTCGAGTATTGAATTCGATAATTACATGAGTCGTATGCAGTATGAGTAGGTCACTGGATAGCTGGGTTGATTACAATGTCGCAAGCGATCAGTGTGCGTTTAATTTGCTCCACACCGGTCGTGGTCAATCTAAGCAATTTCCCTGGTTCAGTCCACTTCAATGCGGACATCGCTCCAGATATCCGAAACCACCTCTCCGGCGCGAACGGCAAGTGCGCCGCAGGATTCATAACCTTCCCCGACAGTACCGAGATCGACCACTTCTTCGTCGGCGGGAAGGCGCGCGGCGCGTGGAGTTGCAAGCTCGCGGATCACTTCACACAAGGCCTCAGTCGGCTGCAGCGTGAGACGCCCAACTTCGACACTGAAATTACGGGCGTACTGTTCGGGAAGGGCAAGACGCATATCTTGCTCGCTCGTACAGGATTTGTGCCGGACTTCGACGAGGATGAGATCACGTCGACAGAGCACCCGCTTTATAAGGTGTGTCTGTGCAAATTTTTCCCCCAGCTAGAAATTCGTAACACTTGGAATAGATCTTGGCGGAGTTCATCGACGGCTGGTGTATCGACCGCGGGTCCCAGCTGTGTTTCTACGACAGCCGGTTCTACTTTCTGAAGTTCACGAAACCGGGGGACGGCGGAATCAAGATGCGGTGGAACCTGCCCGTGACGATGACCGCACGGCTTGAGGAACTCAAGGTGATGGCGCAGGATCCGGCGGAGCATGCAGGTGAGTCGATGGCTCGGACGATTGAGTCCGGGTTTGAGCAACGACACAGCACAGGTGCAGGAGGACGAGGCGTGGCTTGCTGTTGCGCAGAGAAGGATGGTGCGTGGCGCCATTCTATTTATGCAAGCAAGAGCTGACCAGTAAGTATGTTATATCTTCCACAGAACGGCCAACTACAAGCAAACAACCTCTTGGTAAACACGATGAACCATGCGGGGCTCAGCTTCCATGCGGCCGCCAGCGGAGGTACCATTGTGGAGCGAGAGAGGTATTATTGAAGTTGTTGTATGGAGCAAAGAATACTATGATTGTTTGTCTGTTGGAATTACACCTCACGCTGGGCTCAAAATGAACCCACAACTTGCGGTCTTTGGGCTTTCGGCACTTGGGGAGAATTTATCGGACGCCAGCACTCGACAAAGGGCAATCACTATTCAATTCGGAATCCGGATATCCAAATAATCCAATGCACTTGGAGCCCAGGCAAGGCCAGCGTCCAAAGATTTGGTTTTGCAACTTTTTTACTGGTGCGTTAAAGCTTTTCCTTCACCTCTTCCATAGCCTTGAAAACCCCGCACAACCACCTTCCAAACTGGCCGGTAAAATCCGATGAGCATGCGGAAGGGAATGAGAAGAGGATCGAAACGAGGACCAATGGGCTCAGTACAATAATCGTGAAGCGACGCGTCATTCCCGGGTCGAATAAATGTGGAAAAAAGACACGAAGGGAAGAAACGGCGAACATGCGATAAGAACAAGCAAATTTGAATACTCACTATGCGCCGTCTATTATATCATACACTCATCGTTCAGGTCTTAACCACCGACGCAATTAGCTCCTGAAGCACATTCTTTGCTATCTCCTTTGCCGCCGCCTAAGGGTTACTTTCGTTAGTTCATAAGATGTGTTATGGATCGGGGAAATGCACTAAATTCAATTTGTCCTGGATAGCAGATCTCGCGGTGTTAAAGACATCGAGAACAACACCAAGCTCGACATTGTATTGGTGCGCGATAGAGAGGGTGCTGGGGAGCGGGCATTGGAACCCAGGCCATCTTACCGGCAACCGAGGAACGTTGTCTCCAGCGTTTTGGACACGGCTAACGTGTAGAAGATGGAGCGATGGATCGTCTTCGAAGACAGGAGGCGGCTTGGGCAAGGGTTTCCTATGATATAGACGAGCGAATAGACTGCGCCGGGTGGGTGGATGGCTGCGAGGCCGCATCGAGGAGGGCAGAGCTAGGCAAGTAACAATACCCAAGATGTCCCTGTGAAGGAGCTGCGACCCGAACTGCATTGATTTCATAGGGGTTGCGTGCATCGCCCAAATTACAGGGGTCAAGGCAGTCGAAGTAAATGCCAAGTGGGCTGACCCAGATCTCGCTCCATATACACTTGGCCGCCGATCAAGACATCCGGGATATGGGGAATTACGGCCAAGATGGAAGGAACGTTTCGCAGGGCTAGATTTTTGCGTTCGAGCAGGACGTTAAGTTTCTGAATGGGACGAATATGGTAGATCATCGGGATAAGGAAGCAGGCATTCTCGGGGAGGCGTATCGAGCCAGAATGGATTTGAGCCAGTGAGATGTTGTACCGCAGAAACAATGGTAGGGTGACTAGCTGACGAAAGATTTGAGAAGCTTAAGCAAGTAGCTATAGATCATCCTTGTCTAGAAAGGAAGACGATGATGTCTTGCCAATGTCTTGCAGTTCTCGCGGGAGGTCGAGCATCCTGCCGCCTGCGTCGTTGTACAAATCAGTGGCGTGCAAGAACCTTCGATGGAGCACTTTATACCATTCCCGAGAAGAAAGATCTTTGGGCTTGCAGGATTTCCGAAAGAAATGGTTGTGGTCAATGAAAGGGTGTATTATGCGCGGATCGGCAAAGCCGGTCAGCACCACCGGATTTCATCGGCCGAAGTGCCTCCCTTCACCGACTTTCACTGAAGACGACCCTGATGTTCACTAAATTCATCGGCTCTGTTGGCCCTCTAATGAAGGTCACTGAACATAGGTGGTACATTCAGTGGTGTTCATTGAAACCATCCAACTTGTTTCCAACAATCATATCTGAACTGATCTGAGCAACAAATGTGATTCACTGAACATAATCAAAATCCCTGCTGAAACTCACTGTGCCTCAGTGAACAGCAAGTAGAAGTACACTGAATTTGACTGACCTTTTCTGTCATATTCAGCGAGATCCATTATATTTCCCCAGGGAGTTCACTGGGTTTCACTGCGAATGTCAAAAATTTCAGTGTATTTTCACAGGAAGTTCACTGAAATTGACTGTAAATATCAAAATTACAGTATAATTTAGCCTGAGCTCCTTTCATTTATAAGGCCAGTGATGCTACACCCCATAATTTTCTCCAGGGGGGAAGAGCATTGTAGTCAATACAAGGAGGCATGGTAAGACTGGAGTACAGCAGAATCCACCGAAAGTCAGTGGTCATGTGCTTGCCATCTCTGAACACCTATTTGATTTTTGCAAGAAAGGTACACTGAAATTCACTGAACATCTACATAGTGTTCAGTGAAATTCACTGGATAGGGCCGAACACTGTAATGATGGCCGCTATTCTAATTGACAGTCAGCTAATGACACTGGCCATCGTTTATATGCAGTGGATGAACACCGATGTAGGTGAATGAAAATCTGACATTTTGCCGCGTCTCCACTCCCGCGAATATGGCCAGCTACGGCGCATGGACTTCTAATCCGCTGGGCCAGAATTACTTTGAAAAAAGCTCAGTGCCACAGAATAGCAGCCACTGAAAGACCTACCACAAAGCCTGTGTCCAGCACCATGTCAATCACGGGATAGACAGAGCACGGCCTTTGTGAATATTCAGATCCGGCACATTCTGCAATGTGTACAGCACATGTTGTCAAGGGCGGCACATTCTGTGGGCCCATTTTACCGACCCCAGTTCAAACACGGCACATTCCGCCTCGCCTGTTTCGCAGCGTAACACAGCCACGTTCAGTGTCTTGGATGGCGCATGGTCTTGTCGATGGTTGTGGAAGTCAAATGGTAATAACTCAGAAAGTGTGCTTGGACCTAGCTATTCACATACAATTGACATTCAATGTCCTACAAAACTTCATCGCAAATTGCAAAGGCCACATTCAAATATCATTCTCAGTATTCACGGTCATTAACAGCAAGAGGAACATCACAAAAAATGGATGGAGGCGAAAGACGATGAGGTAAGAGAACACATAATGAGCGTGAAGTCTGTAAAGAGGTTCCGACGCAACATTAGCGCCGCTTACGGTAGAGTAAAAACAATTGCGCTGTTTTTTTGGCTCTCGGCCTAGATACCGGCTCCTCCCCAGCGCGCTTTCGCAACGAGGGAGCCCTGAAACGCGACGATGTGCCTGGAAGGATCAGATTCACGTCAACTTCCGGCGCATGTTTGGCGGGTGGCCGGACAGCAACATTGCAGTCGTTAAATGAATTGTCCGTGACTAGTGATGCGATAGAGGATTCGGGCTGGAGGGTAGGGAGCTTCCGCGGCCAAGGGGACTGATCTCGAGTCAATGCCGAGGGGTACTGGAGGATTCAGTGTGGTTTTGGTGAAGAATAAAGTTGAAGTTCGTACCGCGCAACGTACATAGGTTCGGAAGTCGATGAGCCGACGCACCGGAAGCCTGTCAATGAAGAGCTGGTTGGATGGGGTATATCTCGAGGTGATGCTGCCATTGTTGGACATTCGGGCGCGCGTTCGACGCGTGTCTATGCGTGGCAGGTGAGCGGGTGGATGGTGGTGGTAAGAGGAAAAGAGCGGGACGACATTGCTTACATTTCATTTCCCGGAATAGGTGCCATGCCAAGCACGGCGTATTCCGAAAATGGAAAGTGCCGCCTTTCGCACTGGGCACGACACATTTTATCCATGTGCCGCGCTTAATCAAGATGTGCCGTGCACCGAGAATGTTCACAAAGACCGCGCTCTGTATATACCTTGTCAATCGCTAGTAAAATTCAATCTGTTTACCTTCCCCGAGCACCAATTTCGAAATAAGTAATTGGACTGTACCACTGCGCGCAAATGCGTGGGAAATTTCGCCCTAAGGCCTTAAACAGAGGCCTTAGTGGTAAGGCTTAGGCCTTACTAACCCTCAGAACTTTTCAAACCTGCTATTAAGGCCTTATGGAACATCACTGGTTCAAATTGAACGAAATTGTACGGTACTGTTCCTCACTCGTAGTCTTGTCTATTAATCTTCCTTATCTGGGCCACTCAGTGGCACTCTATAATTCACGGCGCCGCCGCGTCCATCTTGCGTCCCTTTGCATCCATCCCAAATTCTATCTTATGCATCCTCGTTCGCAGACTCATTGAAGATCTCTTTTGCCTTGAGTAATTCGCCCACTGACTTCCGATGATAAACTCCCCAAGACACAACAGTTAAAACCGTCAGAGGTACGGTCAGCACAAGCCAAAACCACCAGAAGTTTGTAACTTCTATGGTGCTCGAATTAGCTGCCGCAGGATTGAAGATCCCTGCGCCGAGGATTGTCTAGGTAACTTCAGCGAACATCAACTACTCTGAAGAGGACAGACGTACCGCGGTGAATGTTGCCGGCAAAATAGCATCGTCAGCAAGGCAATCGCAGTCATGCTGGCGCTATCCCCGCGCATGTCGGTGGCGAGGGAAATGTTGTTAGCGGCGTCATCCTGGGTGACCAGGTTGTACACCAAGCCCATCGAGCTCTGATTGCGACTTTGGTAATTGACGAGCCACATCTTCTGCTGCTCAAACGAGTCGAGCAGGTACTCCAACGTCTCCCCCAAAGCATAGGTGACTCCTTTAGAGCTTCCGAGCGCCTCATGCAATTTAAAATGAGTGTTCCGGATACTTCTGACCGTTATTATGGCCACTTCGGCTGAGGCAATGAGTGAATCAGCGCTGGATGTTGTAGTTTGAAGCGCGGTTGTTCGCTTCCTTAGTTCTTGGCGGTTAGTGTTGACCGACCCAGTCTGATGGTCTTCTACTGCATTTATCTAGCCATTGGAAATTAGCAATGTTATGACCTCTTCGGATACAGGTTGGAAACTCACATTGTGCCACATAAAACGCCGAAAACGAACGACGTGATGTTTCATGGCCTCGAAGGAAAGCATAGACACCATAGCGTGAAGGTGCAAAGGCTCATCGAGATACATCCGTAGCCGTTTCTTCTTGCATTTGGAAGCAGCAGTTGAAGTAAGATCCAAGATGGATTTCAGTGCCCGAATAACTGTATCGTCCTCCTTGTAAGAGATAATGTATAAGATGGTATTTTGCTGGCGGTCAAATCGCATGTAGACTGAGACAGGTGCGCCTTGATAGTGGAGATTCCACCTTGGATGCTGGCACCAATGGTCTATTGGACGCATCGTGAGTAAAATTGTTTCACGGCGCCCTTCCAAGAAACGGACCTAATGACTCCAGCGCATCCTGTTCGTCAAAGCGGTGTCGTGTCATTGGAGCCCAATAGTCGGGTCTTCCAAGGAGATTCATCACAAATGCGGGATCTGCATTGAACTTGCTAAAATAGCGTTGTTCGACACCCTCGCGGGTCATTTCAATGCTATTTCCAAACGAAGTATTTGCTGTTGGTGCCAATGGTACAAAGCTGAATGAAATGACCAGTTCAATTCACGTACGGCCAAATTTATAATTGCGAGCTTACAATGCGTATAGAGCGCGCTCAAAGGAGGCCTCGCGGGCACTAAGAGTGGAGAGGAACGGGAAGAGCGTCCGCGTCGCTAAATTTTAGCCACTCTTTGTTGATCGGTTAGTTTTGGCGAAGACAAAGAGCATGGAGGGAGTTCACCTGGTCGAGCCTCGTTAATTTTGAGACATTGGATTTGTGTCCAGCCTGCGAAATTATTGGGTTTAGCAAGGCATGAGTGGTATTGTACCGCTGGTAAGATGTGGGACATGTATTGGCAACTAGACAGAGCCCAGTCATCTGCCGCTAACCCATAATCCAGGTGCTCGAATTCATCAACCATGACCAAGCCATCTGGGTTTTTATGTCGCGCCAAGTTGTTTGCAATGATGGAATTAGGGCGAGGCACTGGTTTCTCCTGAATGATGGCAGCTTCAAGTTTGGAAAAGTCGTGAACGAAAGGGAGGGACCGTGTCTGAGGTCCGTAAGACCCATGTTCGAATCGGGAAGGGAGATCAAGTATGGTCCTGTCTGTTCTCGTCGGAGCCTTATGAATGAGAGAGGCCGTAGTCAAAGAGCGGCCGAGAAGCCGTAGTTAGAATAGACTGTGGAACTAAGGTGATAATAGATCAATGTCTGAGATCTGTCTTTCACAATGAGAAGACTACTCACTGATATCGCGCTATGGAAGCCGTGCCATTAATGTCAAGACTGTTTTAAAAAGCCTGCGATGGAGTCCTGATGGACAGCGAAATCTGCCAGAAGATTGGATCTGGCGGTCTGGGGAGTATAGACAAATTCCGTCCTCCAGGACGGTACCGCTAGTTTCCAGCGAAATGTGCGGACTGAAGCAACTTTGAAGGAGAGAATAAATGTTGTTCCGGGGTCGCTCAAGGGCTAATGTATTTCACCTGCTCCAAGAAACACGGTGAAATGCTTGCTCGGTGTCTACAACAGCAGTACTGTTTAATCAAGACCCAACGAGCAGAATGCGAGTTGCTTGATTAAGGCAAAAACGCAACTACTGACCAATCCTAACTACTTTCCCCTTGAATGGTTTAGACTGTGCCGCCGAGTACGGGTCTTTTGAACGCTTTAAGAAGGTTCAAGGAGCACAGATAATCCAACAGAGGTTGTGAGGAACAAGCTGTTTTAAGAGGTCTAGTCCGAAGTGCAAGGTTTGATTTAGAGTATTAGACCTCTTTGAGCAATGCCAAACGAGTGCCTAAGCCAAAAAAATCGAGTTTAAAAGCTTTTTAGAAGCTTGAGCCAACAATCCCAATCCTAACAAGGTGCCGTGTTCTCCAAATCCCAAATAAAAGCCTTCCAAGGCTACTGTAGTACGGTCCGTGTTCTCAATCCTAATAAGCTCTCTAGCTTCTTAACCGTTTCCAATCCCAAATCCCGATCCAAACAATTGATATTGAGTTACTCGTGCAGACGAAACAAAACTTCTTAAC